>JAECXG010000620.1:0-263502 GCA_018152135.1 Drosophila paulistorum
GCAGCTTGTATATCTGTTTTATATAGGATGTCGGCTATAAGACTCAAAATGGCAGCTATATTATGGTTTCAGCAGCTTGTATAGCTGTTATCTAAAGGATGAACGGTTTCAGCAGCTTTAATAGCTGTTATATAAAGGATGTCGGCTATAAGACTCAAAATGGCGGCTATATTATGATTCCAGCAGCTTGTATAGCTGTTATCTAAAGGATGGCGGCTATAAGACTTAAAATGACGGCAGTAGAACGGTTTCAGCAGCTTGTATAACTATTATATAAAGGATGGCAGCCATAAGACTAATAATGGCGGTTGTATTATGTTTCCTGCAGACTCGAAATGGCGGCTGTATTATGGTTTCAGCAGCTTTAATAGCTGTTATATAAAGGATGTCGGCTATAAGACTCAAAATGGCGGCTATATTATGGTTCCAACAGCTTGTATAGCTGTTATCTAAAGGATGGCCGCTATAAGACTTAAAACGGCGGCAGTAGAACGGTTTCAACAGCTTCTATAGCTGTTATATAAAGGACGGCATCTATTAGACTTAAAATGGCGGCAGTAGAACGGTTTCAGCAGCTTGTATAGCTGTTATCTAAAGGATGGCGGCTATAAGACTGAAAACTTCGGATGTAGAATGGTTCCAGCAGCTTCTATAGCTTTTATATAAAAGATGGCGGCTATAAGACTCAAAATGGCTGCTGTATGGTATGGCCACTATAAGACTTCAAATGGCGGCTGTAGAATGATTCCAGCAGCTTATACATGTGTTATATAAAGTATGTCGGCTATAAGACTCGAAATGGCGGCTGTATTATGGTTTCAGCAGCTTTAATAGCTGTTATATAAAGGATGTCGGCTATAAGACTCAAAATGGCGGCTATATTATGGTTCCAGCAGCTTGTATAGCTGTTATCTAAAGGATGGCCGCTATAAGACTTAAAATGGCGGCAGTAGAACGGTTCAAACAGCTTCTATAGCTGTTATATAAAGGACGGCATCTATAAGACTCAAAATGACGGCAGTCGAACGGTTTCAGCAGTATAACTATTATATAAAGGATGGCAGCCATAAGACTCATAATGGCGGTTGTATTATGTTTCCTGCAGCTTCTATATCCGTTATATGAGGTATGGCGGCTATACGACTTAAAATGGCGGCAGTAGAACGGTTCCAGCAGCTTTTATATCTGTTATCTAAAGGATGGCGGCTATAAGACTCAAAAGGGCGGCTATATTACGGTTCCAGCAGCTTGTATAGCTGTTATATAAAGGATGTCGGCTATAAGACTCAGAATAGCAGCTGTTTTATGGTTCTAGCAGTTGTGTGGCTGTTATATAAAGGATTGCCACTATAAGACTTAAAATGGCGGCAGTAGAACGGTTCCAGCAGCTTCTATAGCTGTTATCTAAAGGATGGCCGCTATGACACTTAAAATGGCGGCAGTAGAACGGTTCCAGCAGCTTCTATAGGTGTTATCTAAAGGATGGCGGCTATAAGACTTAAAATGGCGGCAGTAGAACGGTTTCAGCAGCTTGTATAGCTGTTATCTAAAGGCTGGCGGCTATAAGACTCAAAGTGGCGGCAGTAGAACGGTTTCAGCAGCTTGTATAGCTGTTATCTAAAGGATGGCAACTATAAGACTGAAAACTTCGGCTGTAGAATGGTTCCAGCAGCTTATATAAAAGATGGCGGCTATAAGACTCAAAATGGCTGCTGTATGGTATGGCCACTATAAGACTTCAAATGGCGGCTGTAGAATGATTCCAGCAGCTTATATATGTGTTATATAAAGTATGTTGGCTATAAGACTCGAAATGGCGGCTGTATTATGGTTTCAGCAGCTTTAATAGCTGTTATATAAAGGATGTCGGCTATAAGACTCAAAATGGCGGCTATATTATGGTTCCAGCAGCTTGTATAGCTGTTATCTAAAGGATGGCCGCTATAAGACTTAAAATGGCGGCAGTAGAACGGTTCCAACAGCTTCTATAGCTGTTATATAACGGACGGCATCTATAAGACTCAAAATGACGGCAGTAGAACGGTTCCAGCAGCTTTTATATCTGTTATCTAAAGGATGGCGGCTATAAGACTTAAAATGGCGGCAGTAGAACGGTTTCAGCAGCTTGTATAGCTGTTATCTAAAGGCTGGCGGCTATAAGACTCAAAGTGGCGGCAGTAGAACGGTTTCAGCAGCTTTAATAGCTGTTATCTAAAGGATGGCGGCTATAAGACTCAAAATGGCGGCAGTAGAACGGTTTCAGCAGCTTGTATAGCTGTTATCTAAAGGATAGCGGCTATAAGACTCAAAGTGGCGGCAGTAGAACGGTTTTAGCAGCTTGTATAGCTGTTATCTAAAGGATGTCGGCTATAAGACTTATAACTTCGGCTGTATAATGGTTCCAGCAGCTTCTATAGCTTTTATATAAAAGATGGCGGCTATAAGACTTTAAATGGCAGCTGTATGGTATGGCCACTATAAGACTTAAAATGGCGGCAGTAGAATGATTCCAGCAGCTTATATATGTGTTATATAAAGTATGTCGGCTATAGAGACTCAAAATGGCGGGTGTATTATGGTTTCAGCAGCTTTAATAGCTGTTATATATAGTATGTCGGCTATAAGACTCAAAACGGCGGCTATATTATGGTTCCAGCAGCTTGTATAGCTGTTATCTAAAGGATGGCCGCTATAAGACTCAAATGGCGGCAGTAGAACGGTTTCAGCAGCTTGTATAGCTGTTATCTAAAGGATGGCGGCTATAAGACTTAAAATGGCGGCAGTAGAACGGTTCCAGCAGCTTCTATAGCTGTTGTCTATAGGATGGCCGCTATGAAACTTAAAATGGCGGCAGTAGAACGGTTTCAGCAGCTTGTATTCCAGCAAATGGCGGCTGTAGAATGATTCCAGCAGCTTATATATGTGTTGTATAAAGTATGTATGCTGTATTATGGCTGTATTATGGTTTCAGCAGCTTTAATAGCTGTTATATAAAGGATGTCGGCTATAAGACTCAAATGGGCGGCTATATTATGATTCCAGCAGCTTGTATAGCTGTTATATATAGGATTTCGGCTATAGTACTCAAAGTGGCGGCAGTAGAACGGTTTCAGCAGCTTGTATAGCTGTTATCTAAAGGATGGCGGCTATAAGACTTAAAATGGCGGCAGTAGAACGGTTCCAGCAGCTTGTATAGCTGTTATATAAAGTATGTCGGCTATAAGACTCAGAATAGCGGCTGTTTTATGGTTCTAGCAGCTTCTATAGCTGTTATCTAATGGTTATAAGACTTAAAATGGCGGCAGTAGAACGGTTCCAGCAGCTTCTATAGCTGTTATCTAAAGGATGGCGGCTATAAGACTCAAAGTGGCGGCAGTAGAACGGTTTCAGCAGCTTGTATAGCTGTTATCTAAAGGATGGCCGCTATAAGACTTTAAATGGCGGCAGTAGAACGGTTCCAGCAGCTTCTATATCTGTTATCCAAAAGATGGCGGTTATAAGACTCAAAATGGCGGCAGTAGAACGGTTTCAGCTGCTTGTATAGCTGTTATCTAAAGGATGGCCGCTATAAGACTTTAGATGGCGGCAGTAGAACGGTTCCAGCAGCTTCTATATCTGTTATCTAAATGATGGCGGTTATAAGACTCAAAATGGCGGCAGTAGAACGGTTTCAGCAGCTTGTATAGCTGTTATCTAAAGGATGGCGGCTATAAGACTTAAAATGGCGGCAGTAGAACGGTTCCAGCAGCTTCTATAGCTGTTATCTAAAGGATGGCCGCTATGAAACTTAAAATGGCGGCAGTAGAACGGTTCCAGCAGCTTCTATAGCTGTTATCTAAAGGATGGCGGCTATAAGACACAAAATGGCGGCAGTAGAACGGTTTCAGCAGCTTGTATAGCTGTTATCTAAAGGATGGCGGCTATAAGACTTAAAACTTCGGCTGTAGAATGGTTCCAGCAGCTTCAATAGCTTTTATATAAAAATGGCGGCAGTAGAACGGTTCCAGCAGCTTCTTTAGCTGTTATCTAAAGGATGGCCGCTATGAGACTTAAAATGGCGGCATTAGAACGGTTTCAGCAGCTTCTATAGCTGTTATCTAAAGGATGGCCGCTATGAGACTTAAAATGGCGGCAGTAGAACGGTTCCAGCAGCTTCTATAGCTGTTATCTAAAGGATGGCGGCTATAAGACTAAAAACGGCGACAGTAGAACGGTTTCAGCAGCTTGTATAGCTGTTATCTAAAGGATGGCGGCTATAAGACTTAAAATGGCGGCAGTAGAACGGTTTCAGCAGCTTCTATAGCTGTTATCTAAAGGATGGCCGCTATGAGACTTAAATGGCGGCAGTAAAACGGTTCCAGCAGCTTCTATAGCTGTTATCTAAAGGATGGCGGCTATAAGACTGAAAACGGCGACAGTAGAACGGTTTCAGCAGATTGTATAGCTGTTATCTGAAGGATGGCGGCTATAAGACTCAAAATGGCGGCGGTAGAACGGTTTCAGCAGCTTGTATAGCTGTTATCTAAAGGATGGCCGCTATAAGACTTAAAATGGCGACAGTAGAACGGTTCCAGCAGCTTCTATAGCTGTTATCTAAAGGATGGCGGCTATGAGACTCTAAATTGCGGCAGTAGAACGGTTTCAGCAGCTTGTATAGCTGTTATTTAAAGGATGGCGGCTATAAGTCTCAAAGTGGCGGCAGTAGAACGGTTTCAGCAGCTTGTATAGCTGTTATATAAAGGACGGCGTCTATAAGACTCAAAATGGCGGCAGTAGAACGGTTTCAGCAGCTTGTATTACTATTATATAAAGGATGGCAGCGGTTGTATTATGCTTCCTGCAGCTTCTATATCCGTTATATGAGTTATGGCGGCTATAAGACTTAAAATGGCGGCAGTAGAACGGTTTCAGCAGCTTTTTTATCTGTTATCTAAAGGATGGCGGCTATAAGACTCAAAAGGGCGGCTATATTATGATTCCAGCAGCTTGTATATCTCTTATATAAAGGATTTCGGCTATAAGACTCAGAATAGCGGCTGTTTTATGGTTCTAGCATCATGTGTGGCTGTTATATAAAGTACTGCCGCTATAAGACTTAAAATGGCGGCAGTAGAACGGTTCCAGCAGCTTGTGTATATATTATATAAAAGAAGGCAGCCATAAGACTCAAAATGGCTGTTGTATTATGCTTTCTGCAGCTTTTATATTCGTTATATGAGGTATGGCGGCTATAAGACTTAAAATGGCGGCAGTAGAACGGTTCCAGCAGCTTCTATATCTGTTATATATGGGATGTCGGCTATAAGACTCAAAATGGCGGCTATATTATGGTTTCAGCAGCTTGTATAGCTGTTATCTAAAGGATGGCCTCTATAAGACTTAAAATGGCGGCAGTAAAACGGTTCCAGCAGCTTCTATAGCTGTTATATAAAGGATGGCGTCTATAAGACTCAAAATGGCGGCAGTAGAACGGTTCCAACGGCTTCTATAGCTGTTATCTAAAGGATGGCGGCTATAAGACTCAAAATGGCGGCAGTAGAACGGTTTCAGCAGCTTGTATAGCTGCTATCTAAAGGATGGCGGCTATAAGACTTCAAACTTCAGCTGTAGAATGGTTCCAGCAGCTTCTTTAGCTTTTATAGAAGCTATATATGTAGTATGGCCACTATAAGACTTCAAATGGCGGCTGTAGAATGATTCCAGCAGCTTATATATGTGTTATATAAAGTATGTATGCTGTATTATGGCTGTATTATGGTTTCAGCAGCTTTAATAGCTGTTATATAAAGGATGTCGGCTATAAGACTCAAATGGGCGGCTATATTATGATTCCAGCAGCTTGTATAGCTGTTATATAAAGGATTTCGGCTATAGGACTCAGAATAGCGGCTTGTATAGCTGTTATCTAAAGGATGGCGGCTATAAGACTCAAGGTGGCGGCAGTAGAACGGTTTCAGCAGCTTGTATAGCTGTTATCTAAAGGATGGCGGCTATAAGACTCAAAGTGGCGGCAGTAGAACGGTTTCAGCAGCTTGTATAGCTGTTATCTAAAGGACGGCGTCTATAAGACTCAAAATGGCGGCAGTAGAACGGTTTCAGCAGCTTGTATTACTATTATATAAATGATGGCAGCGGTTGTATTATGCTTCCTGCAGCTTCTATATCCGTTATATGAGTTATGGCGGCTATAAGACTTAAAATGGCGGCAGTAGAACGGTTCAAGCAACTTGTATAGCTGTTATATAAAGGATGTCGGCTATAAGACTCAGAATAGCGGCTGTTTTATGGTTCTAGCAGCTTCTATAGCTGTTATCTAATGGATGGCCTTTATAAGACTTAAAATGGCGGCAGTAGAACGGTTCCAGCAGCTTCTATAGCTGTTATCTAAAGGATGGCGGCTATAAGACTCAAAGTGGCGGCAGTAGAACGGTTTCAGCAGCTTGTATAGCTGTTATCTAAAGGATGGCCGCTATAAGACTTTAAATGGCGGCAGTAGAACGGTTCCAGCAGCTTCTATATCTGTTATCTAAACGATGGCGGTTATAAGACTCAAAATGGCGGCAGTAGAACGGTTTCAGCAGCTTGTATAGCTGTTATCTAAAGGATGGCGGCTATAAGACTTAAAATGGCGGCAGTAGAACGGTTCCAGCAGCTTCTATAGCTGTTGTCTATAGGATGGCCGCTATGAAACTTAAAATGGCGGCAGTAGAACGGTTCCAGCAGCTTCTATAGCTGTTATCTAAAGGATGGCGGCTATAAGACACAAAATGGCGGCAGTAGAACGGTTTCAGCAGCTTGTATAGCTGTTATCTAAAGGATGGCGGCTATAAGACTTAAAACTTCGGCTGTAGAATGGTTCCAGCGGCTTCAATAGCTTTTATATAAAAGATGGCGGCTATAGGACTCAAAATGGCGGCAGTAGAACGGTTTCAGCAGCTTCTATAGCTGTTATCTAAAGGATGGCCGCTATGAGACTTAAAATGACGGCAGTAGAACGGTTCCAGCAGCTTCTATAGCTGTTATCTAAAGGATGGCGGCTATAAGACTAAAAACGGCGACAGTAGAACGGTTTCAGCAGCATGTATAGCTGTTATCTAAAGGATGGCGGCTATAAGACTTAAAATGGCGGCAGTAAAACGGTTATAAGACTCAAAATGGCGGCTGTATTATGGTTTCAGCAGCTTTAATAGCTGTTATATAAAGGATGGCGGCTATAAGACTCAAAAGGGCGGCTATATTATGATTCCAGCAGCTTGTATATCTGTTATATAAAGGATTTCGGCTATAGGACTCAGAATAGCGGCTTGTATAGCTGTTATCTAAAGGATGGCGGCTATAAGTCTCAAGGTGGCGGCAGTAGAACGGTTTCAGCAGCTTGTATAGCTGTTATCTAAAGGATGGCGGCTATAAGACATAAAATGGCGGCAGTAGAACGGTTCCAGCAGCTTGTATAGCTGTTATATAAAGTATGTCGGCTATAAGACTCAGAATAGCGGCTGTTTTATGGTTCTAGCAGCTTCTATAGCTGTTATCTAATGGTTATAAGACTTAAAATGGCGGCAGTAGAACGGTTCCAGCAGCTTCTATAGCTATTATCTAAAGGATGGCGGCTATAAGACTCAAAGTGGCGGCAGTAGAACGGTTTCAGCAGCTTGTATAGCTGTTATCTAAAGGATGGCCGCTATAAGACTTTAAATGGCGGCAGTAGAACGGTTCCAGCAGCTTCTATATCTGTTATCCAAAAGATGGCGGTTATAAGACTCAAAATGGCGGCAGTAGAACGGTTTCAGCAGCTTGTATAGCTGCTATCTAAAGGATGGCCGCTATAAGACTTTAAATGGCGGCAGTAGAACGGTTCCAGCAGCTTCTATATATGTTATCTAAATGATGGTTATAAGACTCAAAATGGCGGCAGTAGAACGGTTTCAGCAGCTTGTATAGCTGTTATCTAAAGGATGGCGGCTATAAGACTTAAAATGGCGGCAGTAGAACGGTTCCAGCAGCTTCTATAGCTGTTATCTAAAGGATGGCCGCTATGAAACTTAAAATGGCGGCAGTAGAACGGTTCCATCAGCTTCTATAGCTGTTATCTAAAGGATGGCGGCTATAAGACACAAAATGGCGGCAGTAGAACGGTTTCAGCAGCTTGTATAGCTGTTATCTAAAGGATGGCGGCTATAAGACTTAAAACTTCGGCTGTAGAATGGTTCCAGCAGCTTCAATAGCTTTTATATAAAAATGGCGGCAGTAGAACGGTTCCAGCAGCTTCTTTAGCTGTTATCTAAAGGATGGCCGCTATGAGACTTAAAATGGCGGCAGTAGAACGGTTTCAGCAGCTTCTATAGCTGTTATCTAAAGGATGGCCGCTATGAGACTTAAAATGGCGGCAGTAGTACGGTTCCAGCAGCTTCTATAGCTGTTATCTAAAGGATGGCGGCTATAAGACTAAAAACGGCGACAGTAGAACGGTTTCAGCAGCTTGTATAGCTGTTATCTAAAGGATGTCGGCTATAAGACTTAAAATGGCGGCAGTAGAACGGTTTCAGCAGCTTCTATAGCTGTTATCTAAAGGATGGCCGCTATGAGACTTAAATGGCGGCAGTAAAACGGTTCCAGCAGCTTCTATAGCTGTTATCTAAAGGATGGCGGCTATAAGACTGAAAACGGCGACAGTAGAACGGTTTCAGCAGATTGTATAGCTGTTATCTGAAGGATGGCGGCTATAAGACTCAAAATGGCGGCGGTAGAACGGTTTCAGCAGCTTGTATAGCTGTTATCTAAAGGATGGCCGCTATAAGACTCAAAATGGCGACAGTAGAACGGTTCCAGCAGCTTCTATAGCTGTTATCTAAAGGATGGCGGCTATGAGACTCTAAATTGCGGCAGTAGAAAGGTTTCAGCAGCTTGTATAGCTGTTATCTAAAGGATGGCGGCTATAAGTCTCAAAGTGGCGGCAGTAGAACGGTTTCAGCAGCTTGTATAGCTGTTATCTAAAGGATGGCCGCTATGAGACTTAAAATGGCGGCAGTAGAACGGTTCCAGCAGCTTCTATAGCGGTTATCTAAAGGATGGCGGCTATAAGACTGAAAACGGCGACAGTAGAACTGTTTCAGCAGCTTGTGTAGCTGTTATATAAAGGATGTCGGCTATAAGACTCAGAATAGCGGCTGTTTTATGGTTCTAGCAGCTTCTATAGGTGTTATCTAATGGTTATAAGACTTAAAATGGCGGCAGTAGAACGGTTCCAGCAGCTTCTATACCTGTTATCTAAAGGATGGCGGCTATAAGACTCAAAGTGGCGGCAGTAGAACGGTTTCAGCAGCTTGTATAGCTGTTATCTAAAGGATGGCCGCTATAAGACTTTAAATGGCGGCAGTAGAACGGTTCCAGCAGCTTCTATATCTGTTATCTAAAAGATGGCGGTTATAAGACTCAAAATGGCGGCAGTAGAACGGTTTCAGCAGCTTGTATAGCTGTTATCTAAAGGATGGCGGCTATAAGACTTAAAATGGCGGCAGTAGAACGGTTCCAGCAGCTTCTATAGCTGTTATCTAAAGGATGGCCGCTATGAAACTTAAAATGGCGGCTGTAGAACGGTTCCAGCAGCTTCTATAGCTGTTATCTAAAGGATGGCGGCTATAAGACACAAAATGGCGGCAGTAGAACGGTTTCATCAGCTTGTATAGCTGTTATCTAAAGGATGGCGGCTATAAGACTTAAAACTTCGGCTGTAGAATGGTTCCAGCAGCTTCAATAGCTTTTATATAAAAAATGGCGGCTATAAGACTCAAAATGGCGGCAGTAGAACGGTTCCAGCAGCTTCTTTAGCTGTTATCTAATGGATGGCCGCTATGAGACTTAAAATGGCGGCAGTAGAACGGTTTCAGCAGCTTCTATAGCTGTTATCTAAAGGATGGCCGCTATGAGACTTAAAATGGCGGCAGTAGAACGGTTCCAGCAGCTTCTATAGCTGTTATCTAAAGGATGGCGGCTATAAGACTAAAAACGGCGACAGTAGAACGGTTTCAGCAGCTTGTATAGCTGTTATCTAAAGGATGGCGGCTATAAGACTTAAAATGACGGCAGTAGAACGGTTTCAGCAGCTTCTATAGCTGTTATCTAAAGGATGGCCGCTATGAGACTTAAATGGCGGCAGTAGAACGGTTCCAGCAGCTTCTATAGCTGTTATCTAAAGGATGGCGGCTATAAGACTGAAAACGGCGACAGTAGAACGGCTTCAGCAGATTGTATAGCTGTTATCTGAAGGATGGCGGCTATAAGACTCAAAATGGCGGCAGTAGAACGGTTTCAGCAGCTTGTATAGCTGTTATCTAAAGGATGGCCGCTATAAGACTTAAAATGGCGACAGTAGAACGGTTCCAGCAGATTCTATAGCTGTTATCTAAAGGATGGCGGCTATAAGACTCAAAATTGCGGCAGTAGAACGGTTTCATCAGCTTGTATAGCTGTTATCTAAAGGATGGCGGCTATAAGACTCAAAGTGGCGGCAGTAGAACGGTTTCAGCAGCTTGTATAGCTGTTATCTAAAGGATGGCCGCTATGAGACTTAAAATGGCGGCAGTAGAACTGTTCTAGCAGCTTCTATAGCTGTTATCTAAAGGATGGCGGCTATAAGACTTAAAACTTCAGCTGTAGAATGGTTCCAGCAGCTTCTATAGCTTTTATAGAAGCTATATGGTATGGCCACTATAAGACTTCAAATGGCGGCTGTAGAATGATTCCAGCAGCTTATATATGTAATATAAAGTATGTCGGCTATAAGACTCAAAATGGCGGCTGTATTATGGTTTCAGCAGCTTTAATAGCTGTTATATAAAGGATGTCGGCTATAAGACTCAAAAGGGCGGCTATATTATGATTCCAGCAGCTTGTATAGCTGTTATATAAAGGATTTCGGCTATAGGACTCAGAATAGCGGCTTGTATAGCTGTTATCTAAAGGATGGCGGCTATAAGACTCAAAGTGGCGGCAGTAGAACGGTTTCAGCAGCTTGTATAGCTGTTATCTAAAGGATGGCCGCTATAAGACTTAAAATGGCGGCAGTAGAACGGTTCCAGCAGCTTCTATAGCTGTTATCTAAAGGATAACGGCTATAAGACTCAAAATTGCGGCAGTAGAACGGTTTCAGCAGCTTGTATAGCTGTTATCTAAAGGATGGCGGCTATAAGACTCAAAGTGGCGGCAGTAGAACGGTTTCAGCAGCTTGTGTAGCTGTTATCTAAAGGATGGCCGCTATGAGACTTAAAATGGCGGCAGTAGAACGGTTCCAGCAGCTTCTATAGCTGTTATCTAAAGGATGGCGGCTATAAGACTTAAAACTTCAGCTGTAGAATGGTTCCAGCAGCTTCTATAGCTTTTATAGAAGCTATATGGTATGGCCACTATAAGACTTCAAATGGCGGCTGTAGAATGATTCCAGCAGCTTTAATAGCTGTTATATAAAGGATGTCGGCTATAAGACTCAAAAGGGCGGCTGTATTATGGTTTCAGCAGCTTTAAAAGCTGTTATATAAAGGATGTCGGCTATAAGACTCAAAAGGGCGGCTATATTATGATTCCAGCAGCTTGTATAGCTGTTATATAAAGGACTTCGGCTATAGGACTCAGAATAGCGGCTTGTATAGCTGTTATCTAAAGGATGGCGGCTATAAGACTCAAAGTGGCGGCAGTAGAACAGTTTCAGCAGCTTGTATAGCTGTTATCTAAAGGATGGCGGCTATAAGACTTAAAATGGCGGCAGTGGAACGGTTCCAGCAGCTTGTATAGCTGTTATATAAAGGATGTCGGCTACAAGACTCAGAATAGCGGCTGTTTTATGGTTCTAGCAGCTTCTATAGCTGTTATCTAAAGGATGGCGGCTATAAGACTCAAAGTGGCGGCAGTAGAACGGTTTCAGCAGCTTGTATAGCTGTTATCTAAAAGATGGCCGCTATAAGACTTTAAATGGCGGCAGTAGAACGGTTCCAGCAGCTTCTATAGCTGTTATCTAAAGGATGGCCGCTATGAGACTTAAAATGGCGGCAGTAGAACGGTTCCAGCAGCTTCTACAGCTGTTATCTAAAGGATGGCGGCTATAAGACTCAAAATGGCGGCAGTAGAACGGTTTCAGCAGCTTGTATAGCTGTTATCTAAAGGATGGCGGCTATAAGACTCAAAGTGGCGGCAGTAGAACGGTTTCAGCAGCTTGTATAGCTGTTATCTAAAGGATGGCCGCTATAAGACTTAAAATGGCGGCAGTAGAACGGTTCCAGCAGCTTCTATAGCTGTTATCTAAAGGATGGCGGCTATAAGACACAAAATGGCGGAAGTAGAACGGTTTCAGCAGCTTGTACAGCTGTTATCTAAAGGATGGCGTCTATAAGACTTAAAACTTCGGCTGTAGAATGGTTCCAGCAGCTTCTATAGCTTTTATATAAAAGATGGCGGCTATAAGACTTAAAATGGCAGCTGTATGGTATGGCCACTATAAGACTTCAAATGGCGGCTGTAGAATGATTCCAGCAGCTTATATATGTGTTATATAAAGTATGTCGGCTATAAGACTTAAAATGGCGGCAGTAGAACGGTTCCAACAGCTTCTATAGGTGTTATATAAAGGACGGCGTCTTTAAGACTCAAAATGGCGGCAGTAGAACGGTTTCAGCAGCTTGTATAACTATTATATAAAGGATGGCAGCCATAAGACTCATAATGGCGGTTGTATTATGCTTCCTGCAGCTTCTATATCCGTTATATGAGGTATGGCGGCTCTAAGACTCAAAATGGCGACAGTAAAACGGTTTCAGCAGCTTGTATAGCTGTTATCTAAAAAATGACTGCTATAAGACTTAAAATGGCGGTATAACGGTTTCAGCAGCTTGTATAGCTGTTATCTAAAGGATGGCCGCTATAAGACTTAAAATGGCGGCAGTATAACGGTTCCAGCAGCTTGTTTATCTGTTATCTAAAGGCTGGCCGCTATAAGACTTAAAAAGGCGGCAGTAGAACGGTTCCAGCAGCTTCTATAGCTGTTATCTAAGGGATGGCGTCTATAAGACTCAAAATGGCGGCAGTAGAACGGTTTCAGAAGCTTGTATAACCATTATACAAAGGATGGCAGCTATAAGAATCATAATGGCGGTTGTATTATGCTTCCTGCAGCTTCTATATCCGTTATATGAGGTATGGCGGCTATAAGACTTCAAATGGCGGCTGTAGAATGGTTCCAGCAGCTTATATAGCTGTTATATAAAGTATGTCGGCTATAAGACTCAAAATGTCGGCTGTATTATGGTTTCAGCAGCTTTAATAGCTGTTATATAAAGCATGTCGGCTATAAGACACAAAATTGCGCCTATATTATGGTTCCAGCAGCTTTCATAGCTGTTATCTTAGGGATGGCCGCTATAAGACTTAAAATGGCGGCAGTAGAACGGTTCCAGCAGCTTCTGTAGCTGTTATATAAAGGATGGCGTCTATAAGACTCAAATGGCGGCAGTAGAACGGTTTCAGCAACTTTTGTAACTATTATATAAAAGATGGCTGTTGTATTATGCTTCCTGCAGCTTCTATATCCGTTATATGAGGTATGGTGGCTATAAGACCTAAAATGGCGGCAGTAGAACGGTTCCAGCAGCTTCTATATCTGTTATCTAAAGGATGGCGGCTATAAGATCAAAAGGGCGGCTATATTATGGTTCCAGCAGCTTAGCTGTTATACAAAGGATGTCGGCTATAAGACTCAGAATTGCGGCTGTTCTATGGTTCTAGCAGCTTCTATAGCTGTTATCTAAAGGATGGCCGCTATGAGACTTAAAATGGCCGCAGTAGAACGGTTCCAGCAGCTTCTATAGCTGTTATCTAAAGGATGGCGGCTATAAGACTAAAAATGGCGACAGTACAACGGTTTCAGCAGATTGTATAGCTGTTATCTAAAGGATGGCGGCTATAAGACTCAAAGTGGCGCCAGTAGAACGGTTTCAGCAGCTTGTATAGCTGTTATCTAAAGGATGGCCGCTATAAGACTTAAAATGGCGGCAGTAGAACGGTTTCAGCAGCTTGTATAGCTGTTATCTAAAGGATGGCGGCTATAAGACTGAAAACTTCGGATGTAGAATGGTTCCAGCAGCTTCTATAGCTTTTATATAAAAGATGGCGGCTATAAGACTCAAAATGGCTGCTGTATGGTATGGCCACTATAAGACTTCAAATGGCGGCTGTAGAATGATTCCAGCAGCTTATATATGTGTTATATAAAGTATGTCGGCTATAAGACTCGAAATGGCGGCTGTATTATGGTTTCAGCAGCTTTAATAGCTGTTATATAAAGGATGTCGGCTATAAGACTCAAAATGGCGGCTATATTATGGTTCCAGCAGCTTGTATAGCTGTTATCTAAAGGATAGCCGCTATAAGACTTAAAATGGCGGCAGTAGAACGGTTCCAACAGCTTCTATAGCTGTTATATAAAGGACGGCATCTATAAGACTCAAAATGACGGCAGTAGAACGGTTTCAGCAGCTTGTATAACTATTATATAAAGGATGGCAGCCATAAGACTCATAATGGCGGTTGTATTATGTTTCCTGCAGCTTCTATATCCGTTATATGAGGTATGGCGGCTATACGACTTAAAATGGCGGTAGTAGAACGGTTCCAGCAGCTTTTATATCTGTTATCTAAAGGATGGCGGCTATAAGACTCAAAAGTGTGGCTATATTATGGTTCCAGCAGCTTGTATAGCTGTTATATAAAGGATGTCGGCTATAAGACTCAGAATAGCAGCTGTTTTATGGTTCTAGCAGCTTGTGTGGCTGTTATATAAAGGATTGCCGCTATAAGACTTAAAATGGCGGCAGTATAACGGTTCCAGCAGCTTCTATAGCTGTTATCTAAAGGATGGCGGCTATAAGACTTAAAATGGCGGCAGTAGAACGGTTCCAGCAGCTTCTATAGCTGTTATCTAAAGGATGGCGGCTATAAGACTTAAAATGGCGGCAGTAGAACGGTTCCAGCAGCTTCTATAGCTGTTATCTAAAGGATGGCGGCTATAAGACTTAAAATGGCGGCAGTAGAACGGTTTCAGCAGCTTGTATAGCTGTTATCTAAAGGCTGGCGGCTATAAGACTCAAAGTGGCGGCAGTAGAACGGTTTCAGCAGCTTGTATAGCTGTTATCTAAAGGATGGCGGCTATAAGACTGAAAACTTCGGCTGTAGAATGGTTCCAGCAGCTTCTATAGCTGTTATCTAAAGGATGGCGGCTATAAGTCTTAAAATGGCGGCAGTAGAACGGTTTCAGCAGCTTGTATAGCTGTTATCTAAAGGCTGGCGGCTATAAGACTCAAAGTGGCGGCAGTAGAACGGTTTCAGCAGCTTGTATAGCTGTTATCTAAAGGATGGCGGCTATAAGACTGAAAACTTCGGCTGTAGAATGGTTCCAGCAGCTTCTATAGCTGTTATCTAAAGGATGGCGGCTATAAGACTTAAAATGGCGGCAGTAGAACGGTTCCAGCAGCTTCTATAGCTGTTATCTAAAGGATGGCGGCTATAAGACTTAAAATGGCGGCAGTAGAACGGTTTCAGCAGCTTGTGTGGCTGTTATGTAAAGGATTGCCGCTATAAGACTTAAAATGGCGGCAGTAGAACGGTTCCAGCAGCTTCTATAGCTGTTATCTAAAGGATGGCGGCTATAAGACTTAAAATGGCGGCAGTAGAACGGTTTCAGCAGCTTGTATAGCTGTTATCTAAAGGCTGGCGGCTATAAGACTCAAAGTGGCGGCAGTAGAACGGTTTCAGCAGCTTGTATAGCTGTTATCTAAAGGATGGCGGCTATAAGACAGAAAACTTCGGATGTAGAATGGTTCCAGCAGCTTCTATAGCTTTTATATAAAAGATGGCGGCTATAAGACTCAAAATGGCTGCTGTATGGTATGGCCACTATAAGACTTATATATGTGTTATATAAAGTATGTTGGCTATAAGACCCGAAATGGCGGCTGTATTATGGTTTCAGCAGCTTTAATAGCTGTTATATAAAGGATGTCGGCTATAAGACTCAAAATGGCGGCTATATTATGGTTCCAGGAGCTTGTATAGCTTTTATCTAAAGGATGGCCGCTATAAGACTTAAAATGGCGGCAGTAGAACGGTTCCAACAGCTTCTATAGCTGTTATATAAAGGACGGCATCTATAAGACTCAAAATGACGGCAGTAGAACGGTTTCAGCAGCTTGTATAACTTTTATATAAAGGATGGCAGCCATAAGACTCATAATGGCGGTTGTATTACGTTTCCTGCAGCTTCTATATCCGTTATATGAGGTATGGCGGCTATACGACTTAAAATGGCGGCAGTAGAACGGTTCCAGCAGCTTTTATATCTGTTATCTAAAGGATGGCGGCTATAAGACTGAAAACTTCGGATGTAGAATGGTTCCAGCAGCTTCTATAGCTTTTATATAAAGGATGGCGGCTATAAGACTGAAAACTTCGGCTGTAGAATGGTTCCAGCAGCTTCTATAGCTTTTATAGAAGCTATATGGTATGGCCACTATAAGACTTCAAATGGCGGCTGTAGAATGATTCCAGCAGCTTATATATGTGTTATATAAAGTATGTATGCTGTATTATGGCTGTAGTATGATTTCAGCAGCTTTAATAGCTGTTATATAAAGGATGTCGGCTATAAGACTCAAAATGGCGGCTATATTATGGTTCCAGCAGCTTAGCTGTTATATAAAGGATGTCGGCTATAAGACTCAGAATTGCGGCTGTTTTATGGTTCTAGCAGCTTCTATAGCTGTTATCTAAAGGATGGCCGCTATGAGACTTAAAATGGCCGCAGTAGAACGGTTCCAGCAGCTTCTATAGCTGTTATCTAAAGGATGGCGGCTACAAGACTAAAAATGGCGACAGTACAACGGTTTCAGCAGATTGTATAGCTGTTATCTGAAGGTTGGCGGCTATAAGACTCAAAGTGGCGCCAGTAGAACGGTTTCAGCAGCTTGTATAGCTGTTATCTAAAGGATGGCCGCTATAAGACTTAAAATGGCGGCAGTAGAACGGTTTCAGCAGCTTGCATAGCTGTTATCTAAAGGATGGCGGCTATAAGACTGAAAACTTCGGATGTAGAATGGTTCCAGCAGCTTCTATAGCTTTTATATAAAAGATGGCGGCTATAAGACTCAAAATGGCTGCTGTATGGTATGGCCACTATAAGACTTCAAATGGCGGCTGTAGAATGATTCCAGCAGCTTATATATGTGTTATATGAAGTATGTCGGCTATAAGACTCGAAATGGCGGCTGTATTATGGTTTCAGCAGCTTTAATAGCTGTTATATAAAGGATGTCGGCTATAAGACTCAAAATGGCGGCTATATTATGGTTCCAGCAGCTTGTATAGCTGTTATCTAAAGGATGGCCGCTATAAGACTTAAAATGGCGGCAGTAGAACGGTTCCAACAGCTTCTATAGCTGTTATATAAAGGACGGCATCTATAAGACTCAAAATGACGGCAGTAGAACGGTTTCAGCAGCTTGTATAACTATTATATAAAGGATGGCAGCCATAAGACTCATAATGGCGGTTGTATTATGTTTCCTGCAGCTTCTATATCCGTTATATGAGGTATGGCGGCTATACGATTTAAAATGGCGGCAGTAGAACGGTTCCAGCAGCGTTTATATCTGTTATCTAAAGGATGGCGGCTATAAGACTCAAAAGTGCGGCTATATTATGGTTCCAGCAGCTTCTATAGCTGTTATATAAAGGATGTCGGCTATAAGACTCAGAATAGCAGCTGTTTTTTGGTTCTAGCAGCTTGTGTGGCTGTTATATAAAGGATTGCCGCTATAAGACTTAAATTGGCGGCAGTATAACGGTTCCAGCAGCTTCTATAGCTGTTATCTAAAGGATGGCCGCTATGAGACTTAAAATGGCGGCAATAGAACGGTTCCAGCAGCTTCTATAGCTGTTATCTAAAGGATGGCGGCTATAAGACTTAAAATGGCGGCAGTAGAACGGTTTCAGCAGCTTGTATAGCTGTTATCTAAAGGCTGGCCACTATAAGACTTCAAATGACGGCAGTAGAACGGTTTCAGCAGCTTGTATAACTATTATCTAAAGGATGGCGGCTATAAGACTGAAAACTTCGGCTGTAGAATGGTTCCAGCAGCTTCTATAGCTTTTATATAAAAGATGGCGGCTATAAGACTCAAAATGGCTGCTGTATGGTATGGCCACTATAAGACTTCAAATGGCGGCTGTAGAATGATTCCAGCAGCTTATATATGTGTTATATAAAGTATGTATGCTGTATTATGGCTGTATTATGGTTTCAGCAGCTTTAATAGCTGTTATATAAAGGATGTCGGCTATAAGACTCAAAATGGCGGCTATATTATGATTCCAGCAGCTTGTATAGCTGTTATATAAAGGATTTCGGCTATAGGACTCAGAATAGCGGCTTGTATAGCTGTTATCTAAAGGCTGGCGGCTATAAGACTCAAAGTGGCGGCAGTAGAACGGTTTTAGCAGCTTGTATAGCTGTTATCTAAAGGATGGCGGCTATAAGACTGAAAACTTCGGCTGTAGAATGGTTCCAGCAGCTTCTATAGCTTTTATATAAAAGATGGCGGCTATAAGACTCAAAATGGCTGCTGTATGGTATGGCCACTATAAGACTTCAAATGACGGCAGTAGAACGGTTTCAGCAGCTTGTATAACTATTATCTAAAGGATGGCGGCTATAAGACTGAAAACTTCGGCTGTAGAATGGTTCCAGCAGCTTCTATAGCTTTTATATAAAAGATGGCGGCTATAAGACTCAAAATGGCTGCTGTATGGTATGGCCACTATAAGACTTCAAATGGCGGCTGTAGAATGATTCCAGCAGCTTATATATGTGTTATATAAAGAATGTCGGCTATAAGACTCGAAATGGCGGCTGTATTATGGTTTCAGCAGCTTTAATAGCTGTTATATAAAGGATGTCGGCTATAAGACTCAAAAGGGCGGCTATATTATGGTTCCAGCAGCTTGTATAGCTGTTATTTAAAGGATGGCCGCTATTAGACTTAAAATGGCGGCAGTAGAACGGTTCCAACAGCTTCTATAGCTGTTATATAAAGGACGGCATCTATAAGACTCAAAATGACGGCAGTAGAACGGTTTCAGCAGCTTGTATAACTATTATATAAAGGATTGCAGCCATAAGACTCATAATGGCGGTTGTATTATGTTTCCTGCAGCTTCTATATCCGTTATATGAGGTATGGCGGCTATACGACTTAAAATGGCGGCAGTAGAACGGTTCCAGCAGCTTTTATATCTGTTATCTAAAGGATGGCGGCTATAAGACTCAAAAGGGCAACTATATTATGGTTCCAGCAGCTTGTATAGCTGTTATATAAAGGATGTCGGCTATAAGACTCAGAATAGCAGCTGTTTTATGGTTCTAGCAGCTTGTATGGCTGTTATATAAAGGATTGCCGCTATAAGACTTTAAATGGCGGCAGTAGAACGGTTCCAGCAGCTTCTATAGCTGTCATTTAAAGGATGGCGGCTATAAGACTCAAAATGGCGGCAGTAGAACGGTTTCAGCAGCTTGTATAGCTGTTATCTAAAGGATGGCGGCTATAAGACTCAAAGTGGCGGCAGTAGAACGGTTTCAGCAGCTTGTGTGGCTGTTATCTAAAGGATGGCCGCTATAAGACTTAAAATGGCGGCAGTAGAACGGTTCCAGCATCTTCTATAGCTGTTATATAAAGGATGGCGTCTATAAGACTCAAAATGGCGGCAGTAGAACGGTTTCAGCAGCTTGTGTATATATTATATAAAAGAAGGCAGCCATAAGACTCAAAATGGCTGTTGTATTATGCTTCCTGCAGCTTCTATTTCCGTTATATGAGGTATGGCGGCTATAAGACTTAAAATGGCGGCAGTAGAACGGTTCCAGCAGCTTTTATATCTGTTATCTAAAGGATGGCGGCTATAAGACTCAAATTGGCGGCTATATTATGGTTCCAGCAGCTTGTATAGCTTTTATCTAAAGGATGGCCGCTATAAGACTTAAATTGGCGGCAGTAGAACGGTTCCAACAGCTTCTATAGCTGTTATATAAAGGACGGCATCTATAAGACTTAAAATGACGGCAGTAGAACGGTTTCAGCAGCTTGTATAACTATTATATAAAGCAAGGGTGGCCACGGAAATTTTAGTTGGGAGCCAGAGCATCGGCGGCAGAGGCTGGGCAGAGAAAAAGGTAATTTTTTGGTCGAACTTGTAGACAGAGGGACGGACAAGTCCCGAATTTTGCGGAGAGGGGGAAAAAAGGTTGCGATCTCGAGCTGGCAGCTTGTAGGCAGAGAGACGGACAAGCACCGAATTTTACGGAGAGGGGGAAAAGGGTCGCGATCTAGAGCTCGAAGTTTGTGGGCAGAGAGACGGACAAGCACCGAATTTTACGGAGAGGGGGAAAAGGGTCGCGATCTCGAGCTCGCAGTTTGTGGGCAGAGAGACGGACAAGCACCGAATTTTACGGAGAGGGGGAAAAGGGTCGCGGTCTCGAGCTCGCAGTTTGTGGGCAGAGAGACGGACAAGCACCGAATTTTACGGAGAGGGGGAAAAAGGTCGCGATCGCGAGCTAGAAAATAAGGGTTGTTTTTGTCTCGAGATCACGTCCCTTTTTCCCCCTCTCCGCAAAATTCGGGACTTGTCCGTCTCTCTGCCCACAAACTGCGAGCTCGAGATCGCGACCTTTTTTCCCCCTCTCCGCAAAATTCGGGACTTGTCCGTCCCTCTGTCTACAAGTTCGACCAAAAAATGACCTTTTTCTCTGCCCAGCCTCTGCCGGTAAAGAGCCACGGGAGCCAAAAGAGCCACTACGTGGCCATCCTTGATATAAAGGATGGCAGCCATAAGACTCATAATGGCGGTTGTATTATGTTTCCTGCAGCTTCTATATCCGTTATATGAGGTATGGCGGCTATACGACTTAAAATGGCGGCAGTAGAACGGTTCCAGCATCTTTTATATCTGTTATCTAAAGGATGGCGGCTATAAGACTCAAAAGGGCAACTATATTATGGTTCCAGCGGCTTGTATAGCTGTTATATAAAGGATGTCGGCTATAAGACTCAGAATAGCAGCTGTTTTATGGTTCTAGCAGCTTGTGTGGCTGTTATATAAAGGATTGCCGCTATAAGACTTAAAATGGCGGCAGTAGAACGGTTCCAGCAGCTTCTATAGCTGTCATCTAAAGTATGGCGGCTATAAGACTCAAAATGGCGGCAGTAGAACGGTTTCAGCAGCTTGTATAGCTGTCATCTAAAGGATGGCGGCTATAAGACTCAAAGTGGCGGCAGTAGAACGGTTTCAGCAGCTTGTATAGCTGTTATCTAAAGGATGGCTGCTATAAGACTTCAAATGGCGGCAGTAGAACGGTTCCAGCAGCTTCTATAGCTGTTATATAAAGGATGGCGTCTATAAGACTCAAAATGGCGGCAATAGAACGGTTTCAGCAGCTTGTGTATATATTATATAAAAGAAGGCAGCCATAAAACTCAAAATGGCTGTTGTATTATGCTTCCTGCAGCTTCAATATCCGTTATATGAGGTATGGCGGCTATAAGACTTAAAACGGCGACAGTAGAACGGTTTCAGAAGATTGTATAGCTGTTATCTGAAGGATGGCGCCTATAAGACTCAAAATGGCGGCAGTAGAACGGTTTCAGCAGCTTGTATAGCTGTTATCTAAAGGATGGCGGCTATAAGACTCAAAATGGCGGCAGTAGAACGGTTTCAGCAGCTTGTATAGCTGCTATCTAAAGGATGGCGGCTATAAGACTTAAAACTTCAGCTGTAGAATGGTTCCAGCAGCTTCTATAGCTTTTATAGAAGCTATATGGTATGGCCACTATAAGACTTCAAATGGCGGCTGTAGAATGATTCCAGTAGCTTATATATGTGTTATATAAAGTATGTATGCTGTATTATGGCTGTATTATGGTTTCAGCAGCTTTAATAGCTGTTATATAAAGGATGTCGGCTATAAGACTCAAAATGGCGGCTATATTATGATTCCAGCAGCTTGTATAGCTGTTATATAAAGGATTTCGGCTATAGGACTCAGAATAGCGGCTGGTATAGCTGTTATCTAAAGGCTGGCGGCTATAAGACTCAAAGTGGCGGCAGTAGAACGGTTCCAGCAGCTTGTATAGCTGTTATCTAAAGGATGGCGGCTATAAGACTGAAAACATCGGCTGTAGAATGGTTCCAGCAGCTTCTATAGCTTTTATATAAAAGATGGCGGCTATAAGACTCAAAATGGCTGCAGTATGGATGGCCACTATAAGACTTCAAATGGCGGCTGTAGAATGATTCCAGCAGCTTATATATGTGTTATATAAAGTATGTCGGCTATAAGACTCAAAATGGCGGCTGTATTATGGTTTCAGCAGCTTGTATAGTTGTTATATAAAGGATGGCGGCTATAAGACTCAAAATGGCGGCAGTAGAACGGTTTCAGCAGCTTGTATAGCTGTTATCTAAAGGATGGCGGCTATAAGACTCAAAGTGGCGGCAGTAGAACGGTTTCAGCAGCTTGTATAGCTGTTATCTAAAGGATGGCCGCTATAAGACTTAAAATGGCGGCAGTAGAACGGTTCCAGCATCTTCTATAGCTGTTATATAAAGGATGGCGTATATAAGACTCAAAATGGCGGCAGTAGAACGGTTTCAGCAGCTTGTGTATATATTATATAAAAGAAGGCAGCCATAAGACTCAAAATGGCTGTTGTATTATGCTTCCTGCAGCTTCTATATCCGTTATATGAGGTATGGCGGCTATAAGACTTAAAATGGCGGCAGTAGAACGGTTCCAGCAGCTTTTTTATCTGTTATCTAAAGGATGGCGGCTATAAGACTCAAAATGGCGGCTATATTATGGTTCCAGCAGCTTGTATAGCTTTTATCTAAAGGATGGCCGCTATAAGACTTAAAATGGCGGCAGTAGAACGGTTCCAACAGCTTCTATAGCTGTTATATAAAGGACGGCATCTATAAGACTCAAAATGACGGCACTAGAACGGTTTCAGCAGCTTGTAAAACTACTATATAAAGGATGGCAGCCATAAGACTCATAATGGCGGTTGTATTATGTTTCCTGCAGCTTCTATATCCGTTATATGAGGTATGGCGGCTATACGACTTAAAATGGCGGCAGTAGAACGGTTCCAGCAGCTTTTATATCTGTTATCTAAAGGATGGCGGCTATAAGACTCAAAAGGGCAACTATATTATGGTTCCAGCAGCTTGTATAGCTGTTATATAAAGGATGTCGGCTATAAGACTCAGAATAGCAGCTGTTTTATGGTTCTAGCAGCTTGTGTGGCTGTTATATAAAGGATTGCCGCTATAAGACTTAAAATGGCGGCAGTAGAATGGTTTCAGCAGCTTGTATAGCTGTTATCTAAAGGCTGGCGGCTATAAGACTCAAAGTGGCGGCAGTAGAACGGTTTCAGCAGCTTGTATAGCTGTTATCTAAGGGATGGCGGCTATAAGACTGAAAACTTCGGCTGTAGAATGGTTCCAGCAGCTTCTATAGCTTTTATATAAAAGATGGCGGCTATAAGACTCAAAATGGCTGCTGTATGGTATGGCCACTATAAGACTTCAAATGGCGGCTGTAGAATGATTCCAGCAGCTTATATATGTGTTATATAAAGTATGTCGGCTATAAGACTCGAAATGGCGGCTGTATTATGGTTTCAGCAGCTTTAATAGCTGTTATATAAAGGATGTCGGCTATATGACTCAAAAGGGCGCTATATTATGGTTCCAGCAGCTTATATAGCTGTTATCTAAAGGATGGCCGCTATAAGACTTAAAATGGCGGCAGTAGAACGGTTCCAACACCTTCTATAGCTGTTATATAAAGGACGGCATCTATAAGACTCAAAATGACGGCAGTAGAACGGTTTCAGCAGCTTGTATAACTATTATATAAAGGATGGCAGCCATAAGACTCATAATGGCGGATGTATTATGTTTCCTGCAGCTTCTATATCCGTTATATGAGGTATGGCGGCTATACGACTTAAAATGGCAGCAACAGAACGGTTCCAGCAGCTTTTATATCTGTTATCTAAAGGATGGCGGCTATAAGACTCAAAAGGGCAACTATATTATGGTTCCAGCAGCTTGTATAGCTGTTATCTAAAGGATGGCGGCTATAAGACTCAGAATAGCAGCTGTTTTTTGGTTCTAGCAGCTTGTGTGGCTGTTATATAAAGGATTGCCGCTATAAGACTTTAAATGGCGGCAGTAGAACGGTTCCAGCAGCTTCTATAGCTGTCATCTAAAGGATGGCGGCTATAAGACTCAAAATGGCGGGAGTAGAACGGTTTCAGCAGCTTGTATAGCTGTTATCTAAAGGATGGCAGCTATAAGACTCAAAGTGGCGGCAGTAGAACGGTTTCAGCAGCTTGTATAGCTGTTATCTAAAGGATGGCCGCTATAAGACTTAAAATGGCGGCAGTATGGATGGCCACTATAAGACTTCAAATGGCGGCTGTAGAATGATTCCAGCAGCTTATATATGTGTTATATAAAGTATGTCGGCTATAAGACTCAAAATGGCGGCTGTATTATGGTTTCAGCAGCTTGTATAGTTGTTATATAAAGGATGGCGGCTATAAGACTCAAAATGGCGGCAGTAGAACGGTTTCAGCAGCTTGTATAGCTGTTATCTAAAGGATGGCGGCTATAAGACTCAAAGTGGCGGCAGTAGAACGGTTTCAGCAGCTTGTATAGCTGTTATCTAAAGGATGGCCGCTATAAGACTTAAAATGGCGGCAGTAGAACGGTTCCAGCATCTTCTATAGCTGTTATATAAAGGATGGCGTATATAAGACTCAAAATGGCGGCAGTAGAACGGTTTCAGCAGCTTGTGTATATATTATATAAAAGAAGGCTGCCATAAGACTCAAAATGGCTGTTGTATTATGCTTCCTGCAGCTTCTATATCCGTTATATGAGGTATGGCGGCTATAAGACTTAAAATGGCGGCAGTAGAACGGTTCCAGCAGCTTTTTTATCTGTTATCTAAAGGATGGCGGCTATATTATGGTTCCAGCAGCTTGTATAGCTTTTATCTAAAGGATGGCCGCTATAAGACTTAAAATGGCGGCAGTAGAACGGTTCCAACAGCTTCTATAGCTGTTATATAAAGGACGGCATCTATAAGACTCAAAATGACGGCACTAGAACGGTTTCAGCAGCTTGTAAAACTACTATATAAAGGATGGCAGCCATAAGACTCATAATGGCGGTTGTATTATGTTTCCTGCAGCTTCTATATCCGTTATATGAGGTATGGCGGCTATACGACTTAAAATGGCGGCAGTAGAACGGTTCCAGCAGCTTTTATATCTGTTATCTAAAGGATGGCGGCTATAAGACTCAAAAGGGCAACTATATTATGGTTCCAGCAGCTTGTATAGCTGTTATATAAAGGATGTCGGCTATAAGACTCAGAATAGCAGCTGTTTTATGGTTCTAGCAGCTTGTGTGGCTGTTATATAAAGGATTGCCGCTATAAGACTTAAAATGGCGGCAGTAGAATGGTTTCAGCAGCTTGTATAGCTGTTATCTAAAGGCTGGCGGCTATAAGACTCAAAGTGGCGGCAGTAGAACGGTTTCAGCAGCTTGTATAGCTGTTATCTAAGGGATGGCGGCTATAAGACTGAAAACTTCGGCTGTAGAATGGTTCCAGCAGCTTCTATAGCTTTTATATAAAAGATGGCGGCTATAAGACTCAAAATGGCTGCTGTATGGTATGGCCACTATAAGACTTCAAATGGCGGCTGTAGAATGATTCCAGCAGCTTATATATGTGTTATATAAAGTATGTCGGCTATAAGACTCGAAATGGCGGCTGTATTATGGTTTCAGCAGCTTTAATAGCTGTTATATAAAGGATGTCGGCTATATGACTCAAAAGGGCGGCTATATTATGGTTCCAGCAGCTTATATAGCTGTTATCTAAAGGATGGCCGCTATAAGACTTAAAATGGCGGCAGTAGAACGGTTCCAACACCTTCTATAGCTGTTATATAAAGGACGGCATCTATAAGACTCAAAATGACGGCAGTAGAACGGTTTCAGCAGCTTGTATAACTATTATATAAAGGATGGCAGCCATAAGACTCATAATGGCGGATGTATTATGTTTCCTGCAGCTTCTATATCCGTTATATGAGGTATGGCGGCTATACGACTTAAAATGGCAGCAACAGAACGGTTCCAGCAGCTTTTATATCTGTTATCTAAAGGATGGCGGCTATAAGACTCAAAAGGGCAACTATATTATGGTTCCAGCAGCTTGTATAGCTGTTATCTAAAGGATGGCGGCTATAAGACTCAGAATAGCAGCTGTTTTATGGTTCTAGCAGCTTGTGTGGCTGTTATATAAAGGATTGCCGCTATAAGACTTTAAATGGCGGCAGTAGAACGGTTCCAGCAGCTTCTATAGCTGTCATCTAAAGGATGGCGGCTATAAGACTCAAAATGGCGGGAGTAGAACGGTTTCAGCAGCTTGTATAGCTGTTATCTAAAGGATGGCAGCTATAAGACTCAAAGTGGCGGCAGTAGAACGGTTTCAGCAGCTTGTATAGCTGTTATCTAAAGGATGGCCGCTATAAGACTTAAAATGGCGGCAGTAGAACGGTTCCAGCATCTTCTATAGCTGTTATATAAAGGATGGCGTCTATAAGACTCAAAATGGCGGCAGTAGAACGGTTTCAGCAGCTTGTGTATATATTATATAAAAGAAGGCAGCCATAAGACTCAAAATGGCTGTTGTATTATGCTTCCTGCAGCTTCTATATCCGTTATATGAGGTATGGCGGCTATAAGACTTAAAATGCCGGCAGTAGAACGGTTCCAGCAGCTTCTATATCTGTTTTATATAGGATGTCGGCTACAAGACTCAAAATGGCGGCTATATTATGGTTTCAGCAGCTTGTATAGCTGTTATCTAAAGGATGGCGGCTATAAGACTCAAAGTGGCGGCAGTAGAACGGTTTCAGCAGCTTGTATAGCTGTTATCTAAAGGATGGCCTCTATAAGACTTAAAATGGCGGCAGTAGAACGGTTCCAGCAGCTTCTATAGCTGTTATATAAAGGATGGCGTCTATAAGACTCAAAATGGCGGCAGTAGAACGGTTCCAACAGCTTCTATAGCTGTTATCTAAAGGATGGCGGCTATAAGACTCAAAATGGCGGCAGTAGAACGGTTTCAGCAGCTTGTATAGCTGCTATCTAAAGGATGGCGGCTATAAGATTTAAAACTTCAGCTGTAGAATGGTTCCAGCAGCTTCTATAGCTTTTATAGAAGCTATATGGTATGGCCACTATAAGACTTCAAATGGCGGCTATATTATGATTCCAGCAGCTTGTATAGGACTCAGAATAGCGGCGTGTATATCTGTTTCAGCAGCTTGTATATCTGTTTTATATAGGATGTCGGCTATAAGACTCAAAATGGCGGCTATATTATGGTTTCAGCAGCTTGTATAGCTGTTATCTAAAGGATGAACGGTTTCAGCAGCTTTAATAGCTGTTATATAAAGGATGTCGGCTATAAGACTCAAAATGGCGGCTATATTATGATTCCAGCAGCTTGTATAGCTGTTATATAAAGGATTTCGGCTATAGGACTCAGAAGAGCGGCGTGTATATCTGTTTCAGCAGCTTGTATATCTGTTTTATATAGGATGTCGGCTATAAGACTTAAAATGGCAGCTATATTATGGTTTCAGCAGCTTGTATAGCTGTTATCTAAAGGATGAAAGGTTTCAGCAGCTTTAATAGCTGTTATATAAACGATGTCGGCTATAAGACTCAAAATGGCGCCTATATTATGATTCCAGCAGCTTGTATAGCTGTTATCTAAAGGATGGCCGCTATAAGACTTAAAACGGCGGCAGTAGAACGGTTTCAACAGCTTCTATAGCTGTTATATAAAGGACGGCATCTATAAGACTTAAAATGGCGGCAGTAGAACGGTTTCAGCAGCTTGTATATCTGTTATCTAAAGGATGGCGGCTATAAGACTGAAAACTTCGGATGTAGAATGGTTCCAGCAGCTTCTATAGCTTTTATATAAAAGATGGCGGCTATAAGACTCAAAATGGCTGCTGTATGGTATGGCCACTATAAGACTTCAAATGGCGGCTGTAGAATGATTCCAGCAGCTTATACATGTGTTATATAAAGTATGTCGGCTATAAGACTCGAAATGGCGGCTGTATTATGGTTTCAGCAGCTTTAATAGCTGTTATATAAAGGATGTCAGCTATAAGACTCAAAATGGCGGCTACATTATGGTTCCAGCAGCTTGTATAGCTGTTATCTAAAGGATGGCCGCTATAAGACTTAAAATGGCGGCAGTAGAACGGTTCAAACAGCTTCTATAGCTGTTATATAAAGGACGGCATCTATAAGACTCAAAATGACGGCAGTCGAACGGTTTCAGCAGCTTGTATAACTATTATATAAAGGATGGCAGCCATAAGACTCATAATGGCGGTTGTATTATGTTTCCTGCAGCTTCTATATCCGTTATATGAGGTATGGCGGCTATACGACTTAAAATGGCGGCAGTAGAACGGTTCCAGCAGCTTTTATATCTGTTATCTAAAGGATGGCGGCTATAAGACTCAAAAGGGCGGCTTTATTACGGTTCCAGCAGCTTGTATAGCTGTTATATAAAGGATGTCGGCTATAAGACTCAGAATAGCAGCTGTTTTATGGTTCTAGCAGTTGTGTGGCTGTTATATAAAGGATTGCCACTATAAGACTTAAAATGGCGGCAGTAGAACGGTTCCAGCAGCTTCTATAGCTGTTATCTAAAGGATGGCCGCTATGACACTTAAAATGGCGGCAGTAGAACGGTTCCAGCAGCTTCTATAGCTGTTATCTAAAGGATGGCGGCTATAAGACTTAAAATGGCGGCAGTAGAACGGTTTCAGCAGCTTGTATAGCTGTTATCTAAAGGCTGGCGGCTATAAGACTCAAAGTGGCGGCAGTAGAACGGTTTCAGCAGCTTGTATAGCTGTTATCTAAAGGATGGCAACTATAAGACTGAAAACTTCGGCTGTAGAATGGTTCCAGCAGCTTCTATAGCTTTTATATAAAAGATGGCGGCTATAAGACTCAAAATGGCTGCTGTATGGTATGGCCACTATAAGACTTCAAATGGCGGCTGTAGAATGATTCCAGCAGCTTATATATGTGTTATATAAAGTATGTTGGCTATAAGACTCGAAATGGCGGCTGTATTATGGTTTCAGCAGCTTTAATAGCTGTTATATAAAGGATGTCGGCTATAAGACTCAAAATGGCGGCTATATTATGGTTCCAGCAGCTTGTATAGCTGTTATCTAAAGGATGGCCGCTATAAGACTTAAAATGGCGGCAGTAGAACGGTTCCAACAGCTTCTATAGCTGTTATATAAAGGACGGCATCTATAAGACTCAAAATGACGGCAGTAGAACGGTTCCAGCAGCTTTTATATCTCTTATCTAAAGGATGGCGGCTATAAGACTCAATAGGGCGGCTATATTATGGTTCCAGCAGCTTGTATAGCTGTTAGATAAAGGATGTCGGCTATAAGACTCAGAATAGCAGCTGTTTTATGGTTCTAGCAGCTTGTGTGGCTGTTATATAAAGGATGGCGTCTATAAGACTCAAAATGGCGGCAGTAGAACGGTTCCAACAGCTTCTATAGCTGTTATCTAAAGGATGGCGGCTATAAGACTTAAAATGGCGGCAGTAGAACGGCTTCAGCAGCTTGTGTATATATTATATAAAAGAAGGCAGCCATAAGACTCAAAATGGCTGTTGTATTGTGCTTCCTGCAGCTTTTATATTCGTTATATGAGGTATGGCGGCTATAAGACTTCAAATGGCGGCTGTAGAATGATTCCAGCAGCTTATATATGTGTTATATAAAGTATGTATGCTGTATTATGGCTGTATTATGGTTTCAGCAGCTTTAATAGCTGTTATATAAAGGATGTCGGCTATAAGACTCAAATGGGCGGCTATATTATGATTCCAGCAGCTTGTATAGCTGTTATATAAAGGATTTCGGCTTGGACTCAGAATAGCGGCTTGTATAGCTGTTATCTAAAGGATGGCGGCTATAAGACTCAAGGTGGCGGCAGTAGAACGGTTTCAGCAGCTTGTATAGCTGTTATCTAAAGGATGGCGGCTATAAGACTCAAAGTGGCGGCAGTAGAACGGTTTCAGCAGCTTGTATAGCTGTTATCTAAAGGACGGCGTCTATAAGACTCAAAATGGCGGCAGTAGAACGGTTTCAGCAGCTTGTATTACTATTATATAAATGATGGCAGCGGTTGTATTATGCTTCCTGCAGCTTCTATATCCGTTCTATGAGTTATGGCGGCTATAAGACTTAAAATGGCGGCAGTAGAACGGTTTCAGCAGCTTTTATATCTGTTATCTAAAGGATGGCGGCTATAAGACTCAAAAGGGCGGCTATATAATGATTCCAGCAGCATGTGTGGCTGTTATATAAAGTATTGCCGCTATAAGACTTAAAATGGCGGCAGTAGAACGGTTTCAGCAGCTTGTATAGCTGTTATCTAAAGGATGGCGGCTATAAGACTTAAAATGCGGCAGTAGAACGGTTCAAGCAGCTTGTATAGCTGTTATATAAAGGATGTCGGCTATAAGACTCAGAATAGCGGCTGTTTTATGGTTCTAGCAGCTTCTATAGCTGTTATCTAATGGATGGCCTTTATAAGACTTAAAATGGCGGCAGTAGAACGGTTCCAGCAGCTTCTATAGCTGTTATCTAAACGATGGCGGCTATAAGACTCAAAGTGGCGGCAGTAGAACGGTTTCAGCAGCTTGTATAGCTGTTATCTAAAGGATGGCCGCTATAAGACTTTAAATGGCGGCAGTAGAACGGTTCCAGCAGCTTCTATATCTGTTATCTAAAGGATGGCGGTTATAAGACTCAAAATGGCGGCAGTAGAACGGTTTCAGCAGCTTTTATAGCTGTTATCTAAAGGATGGCGGCTATAAGACTTAAAATGGCGGCAGTAGAACGGTTCCAGCAGCTTCTATAGCTGTTGTCTATAGGATGGCCGCTATAAAACTTAAAATGGCGGCAGTAGAACGGTTCCAGCAGCTTCTATAGCTGTTATCTAAAGGATGGCGGCTATAAGACACAAAATGGCGGCAGTAGAACGGTTTCAGCAGCTTGTATAGCTGTTATCTAAAGGATGGCGGCTATAAGACTTAAAACTTCGACTGTAGAATGGTTCCAGCAGCTTCAATAGCTTTTATATAAAAGATGGCGGCTATAAGACTCAAAATGGCGGCAGTAGAACGGTTCCAGCAGCTTCTTTAGCTGTTATCTAAAGGATGGCCGCTATGAGACTTAAAATGGCGGCAGTAGAACGGTTTCAGCAGCTTCTATAGATGTTATCTAAAGGATGGCCGCTATGAGACTTAAAATGACGGCAGTGGAACGGTTCCAGCAGCTTCTATAGCTGTTATCTAAAGGATGGCGGCTATAAGACTAAAAACGGCGACAGTAGAACGGTTTCAGCAGCTTGTATAGCTGTTATCTAAAGGATGGCGGCTATAAGACTTAAAATGGCGGCAGTAAAACGGTTCCAGCAGCTACTATAGCTGTTATCTAAAGGATGGCGGCTATAAGACACAAAATGGCGGCAGTAGAACGGTTTCAGCAGCTTGTATAGCTGTTATCTAAAGGATGGCGGCTATAAGACTTAAAACTTCGGCTGTAGAATGGTTCCAGTAGCTTCAATAGCTTTTATATAAAAGATGGCGGCTATAAGACTCAAAATGGCGGCAGTACGACGGTTTCAGCAGCTTCTATAGCTGTTATCTAAAGGATGGCCGCTATGAGACTTAAATGGCGGCAGTAGAACGGTTCCAGCAGTTTCTATAGCTCTTATCTAAAGGATGGCGGCTATAAGACTGAAAACGGCGACAGTAGAACGGTTTCAGAAGATTGTATAGCTGTTATCTGAAGGATGGCGCCTATAAGACTCAAAAATGGCGGCAGTAGAACGGTTTCAGCAGCTTGTATAGCTGTTATCTAAAGGATGGCGGCTATAAGACTCAAAATTGCGGCAGTAGAACGGTTTCAGCAGCTTGTATAGCTGTTATCTAAAGGATGGCGGCTATAAGACTCAAAGTGGCGGCAGTAGAACGGTTTCAGCAGCTTGTATAGCTGTTATCTAAAAGGATGGCCGCTATGAGACTCAGAATAGCGGCTGTTTTATGGTTCTAGCAGCTTCTGTATGGCCACTATAAGACTTCAAATGGCGGCTGTAGAATGATTCCAGCAGCTTATATATGTTATATAAAGTATGTCGGCTATAAGACTCAAAATGGCGGCTGCATTATGGTTTCAGCAGCTTTAATAGCTGTTATATAAAGGATGGCGGCTATAAGACTCAAAAGGGCGGCTATATTATGATTCCAGCAGCTTGTATAGCTGTTCTATAAAGGATTTCGGCTATAGGACTCAGAATAGCGGCTTGTATAGCTGTTATCTAAAGGATGGCGGCTATAAGACTCAAGGTGGCGGCAGTAGAACGGTTTCAGCAGCTTGTATAGCTGTTATCTAAAGGATGGCGGTTATAAGACTTAAAATGGCGGCAGTAGAACGGTTCCAGCAGCTTGTATAGCTGTTATATAAAGTATGTCGACTATAAGACTCAGAATAGCGGCTGTTTTATGGTTCTAGCAGCTTCTATAGCTGTTATCTAATGGTTATAAGACTTAAAATGGCGGCAGTAGAACGGTTCCAGCAGCTTCTATAGCTGTTATCTAAAGGATGGCGGCTATAAGACTCAAAGTGGCGGCAGTAGAACGATTTCAGCAGCTTGTATAGCTGTTATCTAAAGGATGGCCGCTATAAGACTTTAAATGGCGGCAGTAGAACGGTTCCAGCAGCTTCTATATCTGTTATCTAAAAGATGGCGGTTATAAGACTCAAAATGGCGGCAGTAGAACGGTTTCAGCAGCTTGTATAGCTGTTATCTAAAGGATGGCCGCTATAAGACTTTAAATGGCGGCAGTAGAACGGTTCCAGCAGCTTCTATATCTGTTATCTAAATGATGGCGGTTATAAGACTCAAAATGGCGGCAGTAGAACGGTTTCAGCAGCTTGTATAGCTGTTATCTAAAGGATGGCGGCTATAAGACTTAAAATGGCGGCAGTGGAACGGTTCCAGCAGCTTCTATAGCTGTTATCTAAAGGATGGCCGCTATGAAACTTAAAATGGCGGCAGTAGAACGGTTCCAGCAGCTTCTATAGCTGTTATCTAAAGGATGGCGGCTATAAGACACAAAATGGCGGCAGTAGAACGGTTTCATCAGCTTGTATAGCTGTTATCTAAAGGATGGCGGCTATAAGACTTAAAACTTCGGCTGTAGAATGGTTTCAGCAGCTTCAATAGCTTTTATATAAAAATGGCGGCAGTAGAACGGTTCCAGCAGCTTCTTTAGCTGTTATCTAAAGGATGGCCGCTATGAGACTTAAAATGGCGGCAGTAGAACGGTTTCAGCAGCTTCTATAGCTGTTATCTAAAGGATGGCCGCTATGAGACTTAAAATGGCGGCAGTAGAACGGTTCCAGCAGCTTCTATAGCTGTTATCTAAAGGATGGCGGCTATAAGACTAAAAACGGCGACAGTAGAACGGTTTCAGCAGCTTGTATAGCTGTTATCTAAAGGATGGCGGCTATAAGACTTAAAATGGCGGCAGTAGAACGGTTTCAGCAGCTTCTATAGCTGTTATCTAAAGGATGGCCGCTATGAGACTTAAATGGCGGCAGTAAAACGGTTCCAGCAGCTTCTATAGCTGTTATCTAAAGGATGGCGGCTATAAGACTGAAAACGTCGACAGTAGAACGGTTTCAGCAGATTGTATAGCTGTTATCTGAAGGATGGCGGCTATAAGACTCAAAATGGCGGCAGTAGAACGGTTTCAGCAGCTTGTATAGCTGTTATCTAAAGGATGGCCGCTATAAGACTTAAAATGGCGACAGTAGAAGGGTTCCAGCAGCTTCTATAGCTGTTATCTAAAGGATGACGGCTATAAGACTCTAAATTGCGGCAGTAGAACGGTTTCAGCAGCTTGTATAGCTGTTATTTAAAGGATGGCGGCTATAAGTCTCAAAGTGGCGGCAGTAGAACGGTTTCAGCAGCTTGTATAGCTGTTATCTAAAGGATGGCCGCTATGAGACTTAAAATGGCGGCAGTAGAACGGTTCCAGCAGCTTCTATAGCTGTTATCTAAAGGATGGCGGCTATAAGACTGAAAACGGCGACAGTAGAACTGTTTCAGCAGCTTGTGTAGCTGTTATATAAAGGATGTCGGCTATAAGACTCAGAATAGCGGCTGTTTTATGGTTCTAGCAGCTTCTATAGCTGTTATCTAATGGTTATAAGACTTAAAATGGCGGCAGTAGAACGGTTCCAGCAGCTTCTATACCTGTTATCTAAAGGATGGCGGCTATAAGACTCAAAGTGGCGGCAGTAGAACGGTTTCAGCAGCTTGTATAGCTGTTATCTAAAGGATGGCCGCTATAAGACTTTAAATGGCGGCAGTAGAACGGTTCCAGCAGCTTCTATATCTGTTATCTAAAGGATGGCGGCTATAAGACTGAAAACGGCGACAGTAGAACTGTTTCAGCAGCTTGTGTAGCTGTTATATAAAGGATGTCGGCTATAAGACTCAGAATAGCGGCTGTTTTATGGTTCTAGCAGCTTCTATAGCTGTTATCTAATGGTTATAAGACTTAAAATGGCGGCAGTAGAACGGTTCCAGCAGCTTCTATACCTGTTATCTAAAGGATGGCGGCTATAAGACTCAAAATGGCGGCAGTAGAACGGTTTCAGCAGCTTCTATAGCTGTTATCTAAAGGATGGCGGCTATAAGACTTAAAATGGCGGCAGTAGAACGGTTCCAGCAGCTTCTATATCCGTTCTATGAGTTATGGCGGCTATAAGACTTAAAATGGCGGCAGTAGAACGGTTTCAGCAGCTTTTATATCTGTTATCTAAAGGATGGCGGCTATAAGACTCAAAAGGGCGGCTATATTATGATTCCAGCAGCATGTGTGGCTGTTATATAAAGTATTGCCGCTATAAGACTTAAAATGGCGGCAGTAGAACGGTTTCAGCAGCTTGTATAGCTGTTATCTAAAGGATGGCGGCTATAAGACTTAAAATGCGGCAGTAGAACGGTTCAAGCAGCTTGTATAGCTGTTATATAAAGGATGTCGGCTATCAGAATAGCGGCTGTTTTATGGTTCTAGCAGCTTCTATAGCTGTTATCTAATGGATGGCCTTTATAAGACTTAAAATGGCGGCAGTAGAACGGTTCCAGCAGCTTCTATAGCTGTTATCTAAACGATGGCGGCTATAAGACTCAAAGTGGCGGCAGTAGAACGGTTTCAGCAGCTTGTATAGCTGTTATCTAAAGGATGGCAGCTTGTATAGCTGTTATCTAAAGGATGGCGGCTATAAGACTTAAAACTTCGGCTGTAGAATGGTTCCAGTAGCTTCAATAGCTTTTATATAAAAGATGGCGGCTATAAGACTCAAAATGGCGGCAGTACGACGGTTTCAGCAGCTTCTATAGCTGTTATCTAAAGGATGGCCGCTATGAGACTTAAATGGCGGCAGTAGAACGGTTCCAGCAGTTTCTATAGCGCTTATCTAAAGGATGGCGGCTATAAGACTGAAAACGGCGACAGTAGAACGGTTTCAGAAGATTGTATAGCTGTTATCTGAAGGATGGCGCCTATAAGACTCAAAATGGCGGCAGTAGAACGGTTTCAGCAGCTTGTATAGCTGTTATCTAAAGGATGGCGGCTATAAGACTCAAAATTGCGGCAGTAGAACGGTTTCAGCAGCTTGTATAGCTGTTATCTAAAGGATGGCGGCTATAAGACTCAAAGTGGCGGCAGTAGAACGGTTTCAGCAGCTTGTATAGCTGTTATCTAAAGGATGGCCGCTATGAGACTCAGAATAGCGGCTGTTTTATGGTTCTAGCAGCTTCTGTATGGCCACTATAAGACTTCAAATGGCGGCTGTAGAATGATTCCAGCAGCTTATATATGTTATATAAAGTATGTCGGCTATAAGACTCAAAATGGCGGCTGTATTATGGTTTCAGCAGCTTTAATAGCTGTTATATAAAGGATGGCGGCTATAAGACTCAAAAGGGCGGCTATATTATGATTCCAGCAGCTTGTATAGCTGTTCTATAAAGGATTTCGGCTATAGGACTCAGAATAGCGGCTTGTATAGCTGTTATCTAAAGGATGGCGGCTATAAGACTCAAGGTGGCGGCAGTAGAACGGTTTCAGCAGCTTGTATAGCTGTTATCTAAAGGATGGCGGTTATAAGACTTAAAATGGCGGCAGTAGAACGGTTCCAGCAGCTTGTATAGCTGTTATATAAAGTATGTCGGCTATAAGACCTCAGAATAGCGGCTGTTTTATGGTTCTAGCAGCTTCTATAGCTGTTATCTAATGGTTATAAGACTTAAAATGGCGGCAGTAGAACGGTTCCAGCAGCTTCTATAGCTGTTATCTAAAGGATGGCGGCTATAAGACTCAAAGTGGCGGCAGTAGAACGGTTTCAGCAGCTTGTATAGCTGTTATCTAAAGGATGGCCGCTATAAGACTTTAAATGGCGGCAGTAGAACGGTTCCAGCAGCTTCTATATCTGTTATCTAAAAGATGGCGGTTATAAGACTCAAAATGGCGGCAGTAGAACGGTTTCAGCAGCTTGTATAGCTGTTATCTAAAGGATGGCCGCTATAAGACTTTAAATGGCGGCAGTAGAACGGTTCCAGCAGCTTCTATATCTGTTATCTAAATGATGGCGGTTATAAGACTCAAAAATGGCGGCAGTAGAACGGTTTCAGCAGCTTGTATAGCTGTTATCTAAAGGATGGCGGCTATAAGACTTAAAATGGCGGAAGTGGAACGGTTCCAGCAGCTTCTATAGCTGTTATCTAAAGGATGGCCGCTATGAAACTTAAAATGGCGGCAGTAGAACGGTTCCAGCAGCTTCTATAGCTGTTATCTAAAGGATGGCGGCTATAAGACACAAAATGGCGGCAGTAGAACGGTTTCATCAGCTTGTATAGCTGTTATCTAAAGGATGGCGGCTATAAGACTTAAAACTTCGGCTGTAGAATGGTTTCAGCAGCTTCAATAGCTTTTATATAAAAATGGCGGCAGTAGAACGGTTCCAGCAGCTTCTTTAGCTGTTATCTAAAGGATGGCCGCTATGAGACTTAAAATGGCGGCAGTAGAACGGTTTCAGCAGCTTCTATAGCTGTTATCTAAAGGATGGCCGCTATGAGACTTAAAATGGCGGCAGTAGAACGGTTCCAGCAGCTTCTATAGCTGTTATCTAAAGGATGGCGGCTATAAGACTAAAAACGGCGACAGTAGAACGGTTTCAGCAGCTTGTATAGCTGTTATCTAAAGGATGGCGGCTATAAGACTTAAAATGGCGGCAGTAGAACGGTTTCAGCAGCTTCTATAGCTGTTATCTAAAGGATGGCCGCTATGAGACTTAAATGGCGGCAGTAAAACGGTTCCAGCAGCTTCTATAGCTGTTATCTAAAGGATGGCGGCTATAAGACTGAAAACGTCGACAGTAGAACGGTTTCAGCAGATTGTATATATATAAGACTCAAAATGGCGGCAGTAGAACGGTTTCAGCAGCTTGTATAGCTGTTATCTAAAGGATGGCGGCTATAAGACTCAAAATTGCGGCAGTAGAACGGTTTCAGCAGCTTGTATAGCTGTTATCTAAAGGATGGCGGCTATAAGACTCAAAGTGGCGGCAGTAGAACGGTTTCAGCAGCTTGTATAGCTGTTATCTAAAGGATGGCCGCTATGAGACTCAGAATAGCGGCTGTTTTATGGTTCTAGCAGCTTCTGTATGGCCACTATAAGACTTCAAATGGCGGCTGTAGAATGATTCCAGCAGCTTATATATGTTATATAAAGTATGTCGGCTATAAGACTCAAAATGGCGGCTGTATTATGGTTTCAGCAGCTTTAATAGCTGTTATATAAAGGATGGCGGCTATAAGACTCAAAAGGGCGGCTATATTATGATTCCAGCAGCTTGTATAGCTGTTCTATAAAGGATTTCGGCTATAGGACTCAGAATAGCGGCTTGTATAGCTGTTATCTAAAGGATGGCGGCTATAAGACTCAAGGTGGCGGCAGTAGAACGGTTTCAGCAGCTTGTATAGCTGTTATCTAAAGGATGGCGGTTATAAGACTTAAAATGGCGGCAGTAGAACGGTTCCAGCAGCTTGTATAGCTGTTATATAAAGTATGTCGGCTATAAGACTCAGAATAGCGGCTGTTTTATGGTTCTAGCAGCTTCTATAGCTGTTATCTAATGGTTATAAGACTTAAAATGGCGGCAGTAGAACGGTTCCAGCAGCTTCTATAGCTGTTATCTAAAGGATGGCGGCTATAAGACTCAAAGTGGCGGCAGTAGAACGGTTTCAGCAGCTTGTATAGCTGTTATCTAAAGGATGGCCGCTATAAGACTTTAAATGGCGGCAGTAGAACGGTTCCAGCAGCTTCTATATCTGTTATCTAAAAGATGGCGGTTATAAGACTCAAAATGGCGGCAGTAGAACGGTTTCAGCAGCTTGTATAGCTGTTATCTAAAGGATGGCCGCTATAAGACTTTAAATGGCGGCAGTAGAACGGTTCCAGCAGCTTCTATATCTGTTATCTAAATGATGGCGGTTATAAGACTCAAAATGGCGGCAGTAGAACGGTTTCAGCAGCTTGTATAGCTGTTATCTAAAGGATGGCGGCTATAAGACTTAAAATGGCGGAAGTGGAACGGTTCCAGCAGCTTCTATAGCTGTTATCTAAAGGATGGCCGCTATGAAACTTAAAATGGCGGCAGTAGAACGGTTCCAGCAGCTTCTATAGCTGTTATCTAAAGGATGGCGGCTATAAGACACAAAATGGCGGCAGTAGAACGGTTTCATCAGCTTGTATAGCTGTTATCTAAAGGATGGCGGCTATAAGACTTAAAACTTCGGCTGTAGAATGGTTTCAGCAGCTTCAATAGCTTTTATATAAAAATGGCGGCAGTAGAACGGTTCCAGCAGCTTCTTTAGCTGTTATCTAAAGGATGGCCGCTATGAGACTTAAAATGGCGGCAGTAGAACGGTTTCAGCAGCTTCTATAGCTGTTATCTAAAGGATGGCCGCTATGAGACTTAAAATGGCGGCAGTAGAACGGTTCCAGCAGCTTCTATAGCTGTTATCTAAAGGATGGCGGCTATAAGACTAAAAACGGCGACAGTAGAACGGTTTCAGCAGCTTGTATAGCTGTTATCTAAAGGATGGCGGCTATAAGACTTAAAATGGCGGCAGTAGAACGGTTTCAGCAGCTTCTATAGCTGTTATCTAAAGGATGGCCGCTATGAGACTTAAATGGCGGCAGTAAAACGGTTCCAGCAGCTTCTATAGCTGTTATCTAAAGGATGGCGGCTATAAGACTGAAAACGTCGACAGTAGAACGGTTTCAGCAGATTGTATAGCTGTTATCTGAAGGATGGCGGCTATAAGACTCAAAATGGCGGCAGTAGAACGGTTTCAGCAGCTTGTATAGCTGTTATCTAAAGGATGGCCGCTATAAGACTTAAAATGGCGACAGTAGAAGGGTTCCAGCAGCTTCTATAGCTGTTATCTAAAGGATGACGGCTATAAGACTCTAAATTGCGGCAGTAGAACGGTTTCAGCAGCTTGTATAGCTGTTATCTAAAGGATGGCGGCTATAAGTCTCAAAGTGGCGGCAGTAGAACGGTTTCAGCAGCTTGTATAGCTGTTATCTAAAGGATGGCCGCTATGAGACTTAAAATGGCGGCAGTAGAACGGTTCCAGCAGCTTCTATAGCTGTTATCTAAAGGATGGCGGCTATAAGACTGAAAACGGCGACAGTAGAACTGTTTCAGCAGCTTGTGTAGCTGTTATATAAAGGATGTCGGCTATAAGACTCAGAATAGCGGCTGTTTTATGGTTCTAGCAGCTTCTATAGCTGTTATCTAATGGTTATAAGACTTAAAATGGCGGCAGTAGAACGGTTCCAGCAGCTTCTATACCTGTTATCTAAAGGATGGCGGCTATAAGACTCAAAGTGGCGGCAGTAGAACGGTTTCAGCAGCTTGTATAGCTGTTATCTAAAGGATGGCCGCTATAAGACTTTAAATGGCGGCAGTAGAACGGTTCCAGCAGCTTCTATATCTGTTATCTAAAAGATGGCGGTTATAAGACTCAAAATGGCGGCAGTAGAACGGTTTCAGCAGCTTGTATAGCTGTTATCTAAAGGATGGCGGCTATAAGACTTAAAATGGCGGCAGTAGAACGGTTCCAGCAGCTTCTATAGCTGTTATCTAAAGGATGGCCGCTATGAGAATTAAAATGGAGCCAGTAGAACGGTTTCAGCAGCTTGAAAAGCTGTTATCTAAAGGATGGCCGCTATAAGACTTTAAATGGCGGCAGTAGAACGGTTCCAGCAGCTTCTATATCTGTTATCTAAAGGATGGCGGCTATAAGACTGAAAACGGCGACAGTAGAACTGTTTCAGCAGCTTGTGTAGCTGTTATATAAAGGATGTCGGCTATAAGACTCAGAATAGCGGCTGTTTTATGGTTCTAGCAGCTTCTATAGCTGTTATCTAATGGTTATAAGACTTAAAATGGCGGCAGTAGAACGGTTCCAGCAGCTTCTATACCTGTTATCTAAAGGATGGCGGCTATAAGACTCAAAATGGCGGCAGTAGAACGGTTTCAGCAGCTTCTATAGCTGTTATCTAAAGGATGGCGGCTATAAGACTTAAAATGGCGGCAGTAGAACGGTTCCAGCAGCTTCTATATCCGTTCTATGAGTTATGGCGGCTATAAGACTTAAAATGGCGGCAGTAGAACGGTTTCAGCAGCTTTTATATCTGTTATCTAAAGGATGGCGGCTATAAGACTCAAAAGGGCGGCTATATTATGATTCCAGCAGCATGTGTGGCTGTTATATAAAGTATTGCCGCTATAAGACTTAAAATGGCGGCAGTAGAACGGTTTCAGCAGCTTGTATAGCTGTTATCTAAAGGATGGCGGCTATAAGACTTAAAATGCGGCAGTAGAACGGTTCAAGCAGCTTGTATAGCTGTTATATAAAGGATGTCGGCTATAAGACTCAGAATAGCGGCTGTTTTATGGTTCTAGCAGCTTCTATAGCTGTTATCTAATGGATGGCCTTTATAAGACTTAAAATGGCGGCAGTAGAACGGTTCCAGCAGCTTCTATAGCTGTTATCTAAACGATGGCGGCTATAAGACTCAAAGTGGCGGCAGTAGAACGGTTTCAGCAGCTTGTATAGCTGTTATCTAAAGGATGGCAGCTTGTATAGCTGTTATCTAAAGGATGGCGGCTATAAGACTTAAAACTTCGGCTGTAGAATGGTTCCAGTAGCTTCAATAGCTTTTATATAAAAGATGGCGGCTATAAGACTCAAAATGGCGGCAGTACGACGGTTTCAGCAGCTTCTATAGCTGTTATCTAAAGGATGGCCGCTATGAGACTTAAATGGCGGCAGTAGAACGGTTCCAGCAGTTTCTATAGCGCTTATCTAAAGGATGGCGGCTATAAGACTGAAAACGGCGACAGTAGAACGGTTTCAGAAGATTGTATAGCTGTTATCTGAAGGATGGCGCCTATAAGACTCAAAATGGCGGCAGTAGAACGGTTTCAGCAGCTTGTATAGCTGTTATCTAAAGGATGGCGGCTATAAGACTCAAAATTGCGGCAGTAGAACGGTTTCAGCAGCTTGTATAGCTGTTATCTAAAGGATGGCGGCTATAAGACTCAAAGTGGCGGCAGTAGAACGGTTTCAGCAGCTTGTATAGCTGTTATCTAAAGGATGGCCGCTATGAGACTCAGAATAGCGGCTGTTTTATGGTTCTAGCAGCTTCTGTATGGCCACTATAAGACTTCAAATGGCGGCTGTAGAATGATTCCAGCAGCTTATATATGTTATATAAAGTATGTCGGCTATAAGACTCAAAATGGCGGCTGTATTATGGTTTCAGCAGCTTTAATAGCTGTTATATAAAGGATGGCGGCTATAAGACTCAAAAGGGCGGCTATATTATGATTCCAGCAGCTTGTATAGCTGTTCTATAAAGGATTTCGGCTATAGGACTCAGAATAGCGGCTTGTATAGCTGTTATCTAAAGGATGGCGGCTATAAGACTCAAGGTGGCGGCAGTAGAACGGTTTCAGCAGCTTGTATAGCTGTTATCTAAAGGATGGCGGTTATAAGACTTAAAATGGCGGCAGTAGAACGGTTCCAGCAGCTTGTATAGCTGTTATATAAAGTATGTCGGCTATAAGACTCAGAATAGCGGCTGTTTTATGGTTCTAGCAGCTTCTATAGCTGTTATCTAATGGTTATAAGACTTAAAATGGCGGCAGTAGAACGGTTCCAGCAGCTTCTATAGCTGTTATCTAAAGGATGGCGGCTATAAGACTCAAAGTGGCGGCAGTAGAACGGTTTCAGCAGCTTGTATAGCTGTTATCTAAAGGATGGCCGCTATAAGACTTTAAATGGCGGCAGTAGAACGGTTCCAGCAGCTTCTATATCTGTTATCTAAAAGATGGCGGTTATAAGACTCAAAATGGCGGCAGTAGAACGGTTTCAGCAGCTTGTATAGCTGTTATCTAAAAGGATGGCCGCTATAAGACTTTAAATGGCGGCAGTAGAACGGTTCCAGCAGCTTCTATATCTGTTATCTAAATGATGGCGGTTATAAGACTCAAAATGGCGGCAGTAGAACGGTTTCAGCAGCTTGTATAGCTGTTATCTAAAGGATGGCGGCTATAAGACTTAAAATGGCGGAAGTGGAACGGTTCCAGCAGCTTCTATAGCTGTTATCTAAAGGATGGCCGCTATGAAACTTAAAATGGCGGCAGTAGAACGGTTCCAGCAGCTTCTATAGCTGTTATCTAAAGGATGGCGGCTATAAGACACAAAATGGCGGCAGTAGAACGGTTTCATCAGCTTGTATAGCTGTTATCTAAAGGATGGCGGCTATAAGACTTAAAACTTCGGCTGTAGAATGGTTTCAGCAGCTTCAATAGCTTTTATATAAAAATGGCGGCAGTAGAACGGTTCCAGCAGCTTCTTTAGCTGTTATCTAAAGGATGGCCGCTATGAGACTTAAAATGGCGGCAGTAGAACGGTTTCAGCAGCTTCTATAGCTGTTATCTAAAGGATGGCCGCTATGAGACTTAAAATGGCGGCAGTAGAACGGTTCCAGCAGCTTCTATAGCTGTTATCTAAAGGATGGCGGCTATAAGACTAAAAACGGCGACAGTAGAACGGTTTCAGCAGCTTGTATAGCTGTTATCTAAAGGATGGCGGCTATAAGACTTAAAATGGCGGCAGTAGAACGGTTTCAGCAGCTTCTATAGCTGTTATCTAAAGGATGGCCGCTATGAGACTTAAATGGCGGCAGTAAAACGGTTCCAGCAGCTTCTATAGCTGTTATCTAAAGGATGGCGGCTATAAGACTGAAAACGTCGACAGTAGAACGGTTTCAGCAGATTGTATAGCTGTTATCTGAAGGATGGCGGCTATAAGACTCAAAATGGCGGCAGTAGAACGGTTTCAGCAGCTTGTATAGCTGTTATCTAAAGGATGGCCGCTATAAGACTTAAAATGGCGACAGTAGAAGGGTTCCAGCAGCTTCTATAGCTGTTATCTAAAGGATGACGGCTATAAGACTCTAAATTGCGGCAGTAGAACGGTTTCAGCAGCTTGTATAGCTGTTATCTAAAGGATGGCGGCTATAAGTCTCAAAGTGGCGGCAGTAGAACGGTTTCAGCAGCTTGTATAGCTGTTATCTAAAGGATGGCCGCTATGAGACTTAAAATGGCGGCAGTAGAACGGTTCCAGCAGCTTCTATAGCTGTTATCTAAAGGATGGCGGCTATAAGACTGAAAACGGCGACAGTAGAACTGTTTCAGCAGCTTGTGTAGCTGTTATATAAAGGATGTCGGCTATAAGACTCAGAATAGCGGCTGTTTTATGGTTCTAGCAGCTTCTATAGCTGTTATCTAATGGTTATAAGACTTAAAATGGCGGCAGTAGAACGGTTCCAGCAGCTTCTATACCTGTTATCTAAAGGATGGCGGCTATAAGACTCAAAGTGGCGGCAGTAGAACGGTTTCAGCAGCTTGTATAGCTGTTATCTAAAGGATGGCCGCTATAAGACTTTAAATGGCGGCAGTAGAACGGTTCCAGCAGCTTCTATATCTGTTATCTAAAAGATGGCGGTTATAAGACTCAAAATGGCGGCAGTAGAACGGTTTCAGCAGCTTGTATAGCTGTTATCTAAAGGATGGCGGCTATAAGACTTAAAATGGCGGCAGTAGAACGGTTCCAGCAGCTTCTATAGCTGTTATCTAAAGGATGGCCGCTATGAAATCTAAAATGGCGGCTGTAGAACGGTTCCAGCAGCTTCTATAGCTGTTATCTAAAGGATGGCGGCTATAAGACACAAAATGGCGGCAGTAGAACGGTTTCATCAGCTTGTATAGCTGTTATCTAAAGGATGGCGGCTATAAGACTTAAAACTTCGGCTGTAGAATGGTTCCAGCAGCTTCAATAGCTTTTATATAAAAAATGGCGGCTATAAGACTCAAAATGGCGGCAGTAGAACGGTTCCAGCAGCTTCTTTAGCTGTTATCTAATGGATGGCCGCTATGAGACTTAAAATGGCGGCAGTAGAACGGTTTCAGCAGCTTCTATAGCTGTTATCTAAAGGATGGCCGCTATGAGACTTAAAATGGCGGCAGTAGAACGGTTCCAGCAGCTTCTATAGCTGTTATCTAAAGGATGGCGGCTATAAGACTAAAAACGGCGACAGTAGAACGGTTTCAGCAGCTTGTATAGCTGTTATCTAAAGGATGGCGGCTATAAGACTTAAAATGGCGGCAGTAGAACGGTTTCAGCAGCTTCTATAGCTGTTATCTAAAGGATGGCCGCTATGAGACTTAAATGGCGGCAGTAGAACGGTTCCAGCAGCTTCTATAGCTGTTATCTAAAGGATGGCGGTTATAAGACTGAAAACGGCGACAGTAGAACGGTTTCAGCAGATTGTATAGCTGTTATCTGAAGGATGGCGGCTATAAGACTCAAAATGGCGGCAGTAGAACGGTTTCAGCAGCTTGTATAGCTGTTATCTAAAGGATGGCCGCTATATAAGACTTAAAATGGCGGCAGTAGAACGCTTTCAGCAGCTTCTATAGCTGTTATCTAAAGGATGGCCGCTATGAGACTTAAATGGCGGCAGTAAAACGGTTCCAGCAGCTTCTATAGCTGTTATCTAAAGGATGGCGGCTATAAGACTGAAAACGGCGACAGTAGAACGGTTTCAGCAGATTGTATAGCTGTTATCTAAAGGATGGCGGCTATAAGTCTCAAAGTGGCGGCAGTAGAACGGTTTCAGCAGCTTGTATAGCTGTTATCTAAAGGATGGCCGCTATGAGACTTAAAATGGCGGCAGTAGAACGGTTTCAGCAGCTTCTATAGCTGTTATCTAAAGGATGGCGGCTATAAGACTGAAAACGGCGACAGTAGAACTGTTTCAGCAGCTTGTGTAGCTGTTATATAAAGGATGTCGGCTATAAGACTCAGAATAGCGGCTGTTTTATGGTTCTAGCAGCTTCTATAGCTGTTATCTAATGGTTATAAGACTTAAAATGGCGGCAGTAGAACGGTTCCAGCAGCTTCTATACCTGTTATCTAAAGGATGGCGGCTATAAGACTCAAAGTGGCGGCAGTAGAACGGTTTCAGCAGCTTGTATAGCTGTTATCTAAAGGATGGCCGCTATAAGACTTTAAATGGCGGCAGTAGAACGGTTCCAGCAGCTTCTATATCTGTTATCTAAAAGATGGCGGTTATAAGACTCAAAATGGCGGCAGTAGAACGGTTTCAGCAGCTTCTATAGCTGTTATCTAAAGGATGGCGGCTATAAGACTTAAAATGGCGGCAGTAGAACGGTTCCAGCAGCTTCTATAGCTGTTATCTAAAGGATGGCCGCTATGAAACTTAAAATGGCGGCTGTAGAACGGTTCCAGCAGCTTCTACAGCTGTTATCTAAAGGATGGCGGCTATAAGACACAAAATGGCGGCAGTAGAACGGTTTCAGCAGCTTGTATAGCTGTTATCTAAAGGATGGCGGCTATAAGACTTAAAACTTCGGCTGTAGAATGGTTCCAGCAGCTTCAATAGCTTTTATATAAAAAATGGCGGCTATAAGACTCAAAATGGCGGCGGTAGAACGGTTCCAGCAGCTTCTTTAGCTGTTATCTAATGGATGGCCGCTATGAGACTTAAAATGGCGGCAGTAGAACGGTTTCAGCAGCTTCTATAGCTGTTATCTAAAGGATGGCCGCTATGAGACTTAAAATGGCGGCAGTAGAACGGTTCCAGCAGCTTCTATAGCTGTTATCTAAAGGATGGCGGCTATAAGACTAAAAACGGCGACAGTAGAACGGTTTCAGCAGCTTGTATAGCTGTTATCTAAAGGATGGCGGCTATAAGACTTAAAATGGCGGCAGTAGAACGGTTTCAGCAGCTTCTATAGCTGTTATCTAAAGGATGGCCGCTATGAGACTTAAATGGCGGCAGTAGAACGGTTCCAGCAGCTTCTATAGCTGTTATCTAAAGGATGGCGGCGGATGACTGAAAACGGCGACAGTAGAACGGTTTCAGCAGATTGTATAGCTGTTATCTGAAGGATGGCGGCTATAAGACTCAAAATGGCGGCAGTAGAACGGTTTCAGCAGCTTGTATAGCTGTTATCTAAAGGATGGCCGCTATAAGACTTAAAATGGCGACAGTAGAACGGTTCCAGCAGCTTCTATAGCTGTTATCTAAAGGATGGCAACTATAAGACTCAAAATTGCGGCAGTAGAACGGTTTCAGCAGCTTGTATAGCTGTTATCTAAGGGATGGCGGCTATAAGACTCAAAGTGGCGGCAGTAGAACGGTTTCAGCAGCTTGTATAGCTGTTATCTAAAGGATGGCCGCTATGAGACTTAAAATGGCGGCAGTAGAACTGTTCTAGCAGCTTCTATAGCTGTTATCTAAAGGATGGCGGCTATAAGACTTAAAACTTCAGCTGTAGAATGGTTCCAGCAGCTTCTATAGCTTTTATAGAAGCTATATGGTATGGCCACTATAAGACTTCAAATGGCGGCTGTAGAATGATTCCAGCAGCTTATATATGTTATATAAAGTATGTCGGCTATAAGACTCAAAATGGCGGCTGTATTATGGTTTCAGCAGCTTTAATAGCTGTTATATAAAGGATGTCGGCTATAAGACTCAAAAGGGCGGCTATATTATGATTCCAGCAGCTTGTATAGCTGTTATATAAAGGATTTCGGCTATAGGACTCAGAATAGCGGCTTGTATAGCTGTTATCTAAAGGATGGCGGCTATAAGACTCAAAGTGGCGGCAGTAGAACGGTTTCAGCAGCTTGTATAGCTGTTATCTAAAGGATGGCCGCTATAAGACTTAAGATGGCGGCAGTAGAACGGTTCCAGCAGCTTCTATAGCTGTTATCTAAAGGATAACGGCTATAAGACTCAAAATTGCGGCAGTAGAACGGTTTCAGCAGCTTGTATAGCTGTTATCTAAAGGATGGCCGCTATGAGACTTAAAATGGCGGCAGTAGAACGGTTCCAGCAGCTTCTATAGCTGTTATCTAAAGGATGGCGGCTATAAGACTTAAAACTTCAGCTGTAGAATGGTTCCAGCAGCTTCTATAGCTTTTATAGAAGCTATATGGTATGGCCACTATAAGACTTCAAATGGCGGCTGTAGAATGATTCCAGCAGCTTTAATAGCTGTTATATAAAGGATGTCGGCTATAAGACTCAAAAGAGCGGCTGTATTATGGTTTCAGCAGCTTTAATAGCTGTTATATAAAGGATGTCGGCTATAAGACTCAAAAGGGCGGCTATATTATGATTCCAGCAGCTTGTATAGCTGTTATATAAAGGATTTCGGCTATAGGACTCAGAATAGCGGCTTGTATAGCTGTTATCTAAAGGATGGCGGCTATAAGACTCAAAGTGGCGGCAGTAGAACGGTTTCAGCAGCTTGTATAGCTGTTATCTAAAGGATGGCGGCTATAAGACTTAAAATGGCGGCAGTAGAACGGTTCCAGCAGCTTGTATAGCTGTTATATAAAGGATGTCGGCTATAAGACTCAGAATAGCGGCTGTTTTATGGTTCTAGCAGCTTCTATAGCTGTTATCTAAAGGATGGCGGCTATAAGACTCAAAGTGGCGGCAGTAGAACGGTTTCAGCAGCTTGTATAGCTGTTATCTAAAGGATGGCGGCTATAAGACTTAAAATGGCGGCAGTAGAACGGTTCCAGCAGCTTGTTTATCTGTTATCTAAAGGCTGGCCGCTATAAGACTTAAAAAGGCGGCAGTAGAACGGTTCCAGCAGCTTCTATAGCTGTTATCTAAGGGATGGCGTCTATAAGACTCAAAATGGCGGCAGTAGAACGGTTTCAGAAGCTTGTATAACTATTATACAAAGGATGGCAGCTATAAGAATCATAATGGCGGTTGTATTATGCTTCCTGCAGCTTCTATATCCGTTATATGAGGTATGGCGGCTATAAGACTTCAAATGGCGGCTGTAGAATGGTTCCAGCAGCTTATATAGCTGTTATATAAAGTATGTCGGCTATAAGACTCAAAATGGCGGCTGTATTATGGTTTCAGCAGCTTTAATAGCTGTTATATAAAGCATGTCGGCTATAAGACACAAAATTGCGCCTATATTATGGTTCCAGCAGCTTGCATAGCTTTTATCTTAGGGATGGCCGCTATAAGACTTAAAATGGCGGCAGTAGAACGGTTCCAGCAGCTTCTGTAGCTGTTATATAAAGGATGGCGTCTATAAGACTCAAATGGCGGCAGTAGAACGGTTTCAGCAACTTTTGTAACTATTATATAAAAGAAGGCAGCCATAAGACTCAAAATGGCTGTTGTATTATGCTTCCTGCAGCTTCTATATCCGTTATATGAGGTATGGTGGCTATAAGACTTAAAATGGCGGCAGTAGAACGGTTCCAGCAGCTTCTATATCTGTTATCTAAAGGATGGCGGCTATAAGATCAAAAGGGCGGCTATATTATGGTTCCAGCAGCTTAGCTGTTATATAAAGGAAGGCTATAAGACTCAGAATTGCGGCTGTTTTATGGTTCTAGCAGCTTCTATAGCTGTTATCTAAAGGATGGCCGCTATGAGACTTAAAATGGCCGCAGTAGAACGGTTCCAGCAGCTTCTATAGCTGTTATCTAAAGGTTGGCGGCTATAAGACTAAAAAAATGGCGACAGTACAACGGTTTCAGCAGATTGTATAGCTGTTATCTAAAGGATGGCGGCTATAAGACTCAAAGTGGCGCCAGTAGAACGGTTTCAGCAGCTTGTATAGCTGTTATCTAAAGGATGGCCGCTATAAGACTTAAAATGGCGGCAGTAGAACGGTTTCAGCAGCTTGTATAGCTGTTATCTAAAGGATGGCGGCTATAAGACTGAAAACTTCGGATGTAGAATGGTTCCAGCAGCTTCTATAGCTTTTATATAAAAGATGGCGGCTATAAGACTCAAAATGGCTGCTGTATGGTATGGCCACTATAAGACTTCAAATGGCGGCTGTAGAATGATTCCAGCAGCTTATATATGTGTTATATAAAGTATGTCGGCTATAAGACTCGAAATGGCGGCTGTATTATGGTTTCAGCAGCTTTAATAGCTGTTATGTAAAGGATGTCGGCTATAAGACTCAAAATGGCGGCTATATTATGGTTCCAGCAGCTTGTATAGCTGTTATCTAAAGGATAGCCGCTATAAGACTTAAAATGGCGGCAGTAGAACGGTTCCAACAGCTTCTATAGCTGTTATATAAAGGACGGCATCTATAAGACTCAAAATGACGGCAGTAGAACGGTTTCAGCAGCTTGTATAACTATTATATAAAGGATGGCAGCCATAAGACTCATAATGGCGGTTGTATTATGTTTCCTGCAGCTTCTATATCCGTTATATGAGGTATGGCGGCTATACGACTTAAAATGGCGGTAGTAGAACGGTTCCAGCAGCTTTTATATCTGTTATCTAAAGGATGGCGGCTATAAGACTCAAAAGTGCGGCTATATTATGGTTCCAGCAGCTTGTATAGCTGTTATATAAAGAATAGCAGCTGTTTTATGGTTCTAGCAGCTTGTGTGGCTGTTATATAAAGGATTGCCGCTATAAGACTTAAAATGGCGGCAGTATAACGGTTCCAGCAGCTTCTATAGCTGTTATCTAAAGGATGGCCGCTATGAGACTTAAAATGGCGGCAGTAGAACGGTTCCAGCAGCTTCTATAGCTGTTATCTAAAGGATGGCGGCTATAAGACTTAAAATGGCGGCAGTAGAACGGTTTCAGCAGCTTGTATAGCTGTTATCTAAAGGCTGGCGGCTATAAGACTCAAAGTGGCGGCAGTAGAACGGTTTCAGCAGCTTGTATAGCTGTTATCTAAAGGATGGCGGCTATAAGACTGAAAACTTCGGCTGTAGAATGGTTCAAGCAGCTTCTATAGCTTTTATATAAAAGATGGCGGCTATAAGAGTCAAAATGGCTGCTGAATGGTATGGCCACTATAAGACTTCAAATGGCGGCTGTAGAATGATTCCAGCAGCTTATATATGTGTTATATAAAGTATGTCGGCTATAAGACTCGAAATGGCGGCTGTATTATGGTTTCAGCAGCTTTAATAGCTGTTATATAAAGGATGTCGGCTATAAGACTCAAAATTGCGGCTATATTATGGTTCTATATAAGACTATAAGACTGAAAACTTCGGCTGTAGAATGGTTCCAGCAGCTTCTATAGCTTTTATATAAAAGATGGCGGCTATAAGACTCAAAATGGCTGCTGTATGGTATGGCCACTATAAGACTTCAAATGGCGGCTGTAGAATGATTCCAGCAGCTTATATATGTGTTATATAAAGTATGTCGGCTATAAGACTCGAAATGGCGGCTGTATTATGGTTTCAGCAGTTTTAATAGCTGTTATATAAAGGATGTCGGCTATAAGACTCAAAATGGCGGCTATATTATGGTTCCAGGAGCTTGTATAGCTTTTATCTAAAGGATGGCCGCTATAAGACTTAAACTGGCGGCAGTAGAACGGTTCCAACAGCTTCTATAGCTGTTATATAAAGGACGGCATCTATAAGACTCAAAATGACGGCAGTAGAACGGTTTCAGCAGCTTGTATAACTTTTATATAAAGGATGGCAGCCATAAGACTCATAATGGCGGTTGTATTATGTTTCCTGCAGCTTCTATATCCGTTATATGAGGTATGGCGGCTATACGACTTAAAATGGCGGCAGTAGAACGGTTCCAGCAGCTTTTATATCTGTTATCTAAAGGATGGCGGCTATAAGACTCAAAAGGGCGGCAGTAGAATGGTTTCAGCTTGTATAGCTGCTATCTAAAGGATGGCGGCTATAAGACTTAAAACTTCAGCTGTAGAATGGTTCCAGCAGCTTCTATAGCTTTTATAGAAGCTATATGGTATGGCCACTATAAGACTTCAAATGGCGGCTGTAGAATGATTCCAGCAGCTTATATATGTGTTATATAAAGTATGTATGCTGTATTATGGCTGTATTATGGTTTCAGCAGCTTTAATAGCTGTTATATAAAGGATGTCGGCTATAAGACTCAAAATGGCGGCTATATTATGGTTCCAGCAGCTTAGCTGTTATATAAAGGATGTCGGCTATAAGACTCAGAATTGCGGCTGTTTTATGGTTCTAGCAGCTTCTATAGCTGTTATCTAAAGGATGGCCGCTATGAGACTTAAAATGGCCGCAGTAGAACGGTTCCAGCAGCTTCTATAGCTGTTATCTAAAGGATGGCGGCTATAAGACTAAAAATGGCGACAGTACAACGGTTTCAGCAGATTGTATAGCTGTTATCTGAAGGTTGGCGGCTATAAGACTCAAAGTGGCGCCAGTAGAACGGTTTCAGCAGCTTGTATAGCTGTTATCTAAAGGATGGCCGCTATAAGACTTAAAATGGCGGCAGTAGAACGGTTTCAGCAGCTTGTATAGCTGTTATCTAAAGAATGGCGGCTATAAGACTGAAAACTTCGGATGTAGAATGGTTCCAGCAGCTTCTATAGCTTTTATATAAAAGATGGCGGCTATAAGACTCAAAATGGCTGCTGTATGGTATGGCCACTATAAGACTTCAAATGGCGGCTGTAGAATGATTCCAGCAGCTTATATATGTGTTATATAAAGTATGTCGGCTATAAGACTCGAAATGGGGGCTGTATTATGGTTTCAGCAGCTTTAATAGCTGTTATATAAAGGATGTCGGCTATAAGATTCAAAATGGCGGCTATATTATGGTTCCAGCAGCTTGTATAGCTGTTATCTAAAGGATGGCCGCTATATGACTTAAAATGGCGGCAGTAGAACGGTTCCAACAGCTTCTATAGCTGTTATATAAAGGACGGCATCTATAAGACTCAAAATGACGGCAGTAGAACGGTTTCAGCAGCTTGTATAACTATTATATAAAGGATGGCAGCCATAAGACTCATAAAGGCGGTTGTATTATGTTTCCTGCAGCTTCTATATCCGTTATATGAGGTATGGCGGCTATATGATTTAAAACGGCGGCAGTAGAACGGTTCCAGCAGCGTTTATATCTGTTATCTAAAGGATGGCGGCTATAAGACTCAAAAGTGCGGCTATATTATGGTTCCAGCAGCTTGTATAGCTGTTATATAAAGGATGTCGGCTATAAGACTCAGAATAGCAGCTGTTTTATAATTTTAGAAGCTTGTGTGGCTGTTATATAAAGGATTGCCGCTATAAGACTTAAAATGGCGGTAGTATAACGGTTCCAGCAGCTTCTATAGCTGTTATCTAAAGGATGGCCGCTATGAGACTTAAAATGGCGGCAGTAGAACGGTTCCAGCAGCTTCTATAGCTGTTATCTAAAGGATGGCGGCTATAAGACTTAAAATGGCGGCAGTAGAACGGTTTCAGCAGCTTGTATAGCTGTTATCTAAAGGCTGGCGGCTATAAGACTCAAAGTGGTGGCAGTAGAACGGTTTCAGCAGCTTGTATAGTTGTTATCTAAAGGATGGCGGCTATAAGACTGAAAACTTCGGCTGTAGAATGGTTCCAGCAGCTTCTATAGCTTTTATAGAAGCTATATGGTATGGCCACTATAAGACTTCAAATGGCGGCTGTAGAATGATTCCAGCAGCTTATATATGTGTTATATAAAGTATGTATGCTGTATTATGGCTGTATTATGGTTTCAGCAGCTTTAATAGCTGTTATATAAAGGATGTCGGCTATAAGACTCAAAATGGCGGCTATATTATGGTTCCAGCAGCTTAGCTGTTATATAAAGGATGTCGGCTATAAGACTCAGAATTGCGGCTGTTTTATGGTTCTAGCAGCTTCTATAGCTGTTATCTAAAGGATGGCCGCTATGAGACTTAAAATGGCCGCAGTAGAACGGTTCCAGCAGCTTCTATAGCTGTTATCTAAAGGATGGCGGCTATAAGACTAAAAATGGCGACAGTACAACGATTTCAGCAGATTGTATAGCTGTTATCTGAAGGTTGGCGGCTATAAGACTCAAAGTGGCGCCAGTAGAACGGTTTCAGCAGCTTGTATAGCTGTTATCTAAAGGATGGCCGCTATAAGACTTAAAATGGCGGCAGTAGAACGGTTTCAGCAGCTTGTATAGCTGTTATCTAAAGGATGGCGGCTATAAGACTGAAAACTTCGGATGTAGAATGGTTCCAGCAGCTTCTATAGCTTTTATATAAAAGATGGCGGCTATAAGACTCAAAATGGCTGCTGTATGGTATGGCCACTATAAGACTTCAAATGGCGGCTGTAGAATGATTGCAGCAGCTTATATATGTGTTATATAAAGTATGTCGGCTATAAGACTCGAAATGGCGGCTGTATTATGGTTTCAGCAGCTTTAATAGCTGTTATATAAAGGATGTCGGCTATAAGACTCAAAATGGCGGCTATATTATGGTTCCAGCAGCTTGTATAGCTGTTATCTAAAGGATGGCCGCTATAAGACTTAAAATGGCGGCAGTAGAACGGTTCCAACAGCTTCTATAGCTGTTATATAAAGGACGGCATCTATAAGACTCAAAATGACGGCAGTAGAACGGTTTCAGCAGCTTGTATAACTATTATATAAAGGATGGCAGCCATAAGACTCATAATGGCGGTTGTATTATGTTTCCTGCAGCTTCTATATCCGTTATATGTGGTATGGCGGCTATACGATTTAAAATGGCGGCAGTAGAACGGTTCCAGCAGCGTTTATATCTGTTATCTAAAGGATGGCGGCTATAAGACTCAAAAGTGCGGCTATATTATGGTTCCAGCAGCTTGTATAGCTGTTATATAAAGGATGTCGGCTATAAGACTCAGAATAGCAGCCGTTTTATGGTTCTAGCAGCTTGTGTGGCTGTTATATAAAGGATTGCCGCTATAAGACTTAAAATGGCGGCAGTATAACGGTTCCAGCAGCTTCTATAGCTGTTATCTAAAGGATGGCCGCTATGAGACTTAAAATGGCGGCAGTAGAACGGTTCCAGCAGCTTCTATAGCTGTTATCTAAAGGATGGCGGCTATAAGACTTAAAATGGCGGCAGTAGAACGGTTTCAGCAGCTTGTATAGCTGTTATCTAAAGGCTGGCGGCTATAAGACTCAAAGTGGCGGCAGTAGAACGGTTTCAGCAGCTTGTATAGCTGTTATCTAAAGAATGGCGGCTATAAGACTGAAAACTTCGGCTGTAGAATGGTTCCAGCAGCTTCTATAGCTTTTATATAAAAGATGGCGGCTATAAGACTCAAAATGGCTGCTGTATGGTATGGCCACTATAAGACTTCAAATGGCGGCTGTAGAATGGTTCCAGCAGCTTCTATAGCTTTTATATAAAAGATGGCGGCTATAAGACTCAAAATGGCTGCTGTATGGTATGGCCACTATAAGACTTCAAATGGCGGCTGTAGAATGATTCCAGCAGCTTATATATGTGTTATATAAAGTATGTCGGCTATAAGACGCGAAATGGCGGCTGTATTATGGTTTCAGCAGCTTTAATAGCTGTTATATAAAGGATGTCGGCTATAAGACTCAAAATGGCGGCTATATTATGGTTCCAGCAGCTTGTATAGCTGTTATCTAAAGGATGGCCGCTATAAGACTTAAAATGGCGGCAGTAGAACGGTTCCAACAGCTTCTATAGCTGTTATATAAAGGACGGCATCTATAAGACTCAAAATGACGGCAGTAGAACGGTTTCAGCAGCTTGTATAACTATTATATAAAGGATGGCAGCCATAAGACTCATAATGGCGGTTGTATTATGTTTCCTGCAGCTTCTATATCCGTTATATGTGGTATGGCGGCTATACGATTTAAAATGGCGGCAGTAGAACGGTTCCAGCAGCGTTTATATCTGTTATCTAAAGGATGGCGGCTATAAGACTCAAAAGTGCGGCTATATTATGGTTCCAGCAGCTTGTATAGCTGTTATATAAAGGATGTCGGCTATAAGACTCAGAATAGCAGCCGTTTTATGGTTCTAGCAGCTTGTGTGGCTGTTATATAAAGGATTGCCGCTATAAGACTTAAAATGGCGGCAGTATAACGGTTCCAGCAGCTTCTATAGCTGTTATCTAAAGGATGGCCGCTATGAGACTTAAAATGGCGGCAGTAGAACGGTTCCAGCAGCTTCTATAGCTGTTATCTAAAGGATGGCGGCTATAAGACTTAAAATGGCGGCAGTAGAACGGTTTCAGCAGCTTGTATAGCTGTTATCTAAAGGCTGGCGGCTATAAGACTCAAAGTGGCGGCAGTAGAACGGTTTCAGCAGCTTGTATAGCTGTTATCTAAAGAATGGCGGCTATAAGACTGAAAACTTCGGCTGTAGAATGGTTCCAGCAGCTTCTATAGCTTTTATATAAAAGATGGCGGCTATAAGACTCAAAATGGCTGCTGTATGGTATGGCCACTATAAGACTTCAAATGGCGGCTGTAGAATGATTCCAGCAGCTTATATATGTGTTATATAAAGTATGTCGGCTATAAGACTCGAAATGGCGGCTGTATTATGGTTTCAGCAGCTTTAATAGCTGTTATATAAAGGATGTCGGCTATAAGACTCAAAATGGCGGCTATATTATGGTTCCAGCAGCTTGTATAGCTTTTATCTAAAGGATGGCCGCTATAAGACTTAAAATGGCGGCAGTAGAACGGTTCCAACAGCTTCTATAGCTGTTATATAAAGGACGGCATCTATAAGACTCAAAATGACGGCAGTAGAACGGTTTCAGCAGCTTGTATAACTATTATATAAAGGATGGCAGCCATAAGACTCATAATGGCGGTTGTATTATGTTTCCTGCAGCTTCTATATCCGTTATATGTGGTATGGCGGCTATACGATTTAAAATGGCGGCAGTAGAACGGTTCCAGCAGCGTTTATATCTGTTATCTAAAGGATGGCGGCTATAAGACTCAAAAGTGCGGCTATATTATGGTTCCAGCAGCTTGTATAGCTGTTATATAAAGGATGTCGGCTATAAGACTCAGAATAGCAGCTGTTTTATGGTTCTAGCAGCTTCTATAGCTGTTATATAAAGGATGGCGTCTATAAGACTCAAAGTGGCGGCAGTAGAACGGTTCCAACAGCTTCTATAGCTGTTATCTAAAGGATGGCGGCTATAAGACTCAAAATGGCGGCAGTAGAACGGTTTCAGCTTGTATAGCTGCTATCTAAAGGATGGCGGCTATAAGACTTAAAACTTCAGCTGTAGAATGGTTCCAGCAGCTTCTATAGCTTTTATAGAAGCTATATGGTATGGCCACTATAAGACTTCAAATGGCGGCTGTAGAATGATTCCAGCAGCTTATATATGTGTTATATAAAGTATGTATGCTGTATTATGGCTGTATTATGGTTTCAGCAGCTTTAATAGCTGTTATATAAAGGATGTCGGCTATAAGACTCAAAAGGGCGGCTATATTATGGTTCCAGCAGCTTGTATAGCTGTTATTTAAAGGATGGCCGCTATTAGACTTAAAATGGCGGCAGTAGAACGGTTCCAACAGCTTCTATAGCTGTTATATAAAGGACGGCATCTATAAGACTCAAAATGACGGCAGTAGATCGGTTCCAGCAGCTTTTATATCTGTTATCTAAAGGATGGCGGCTATAAGACTCAAAATTGCGGCTATATTATGGTTCCAGCAGCTTGTATAGCTGTTATCTAAAGGATGGCCGCTATAAGACTTAAAATGGCGGCAGTATAACGGTTTCAGCAGATTGTACAGCTGTCATCTAAAGGATGGCGGCTATATGACTTAAAATGGCGGCAGTAGAACGGTTCCAGCAGCTTCTATAGCTGTTATCTAAAGGATGGCCGCTATGAGACTTAAAATGGCGGCAGTATAACGGTTTCAGCAGATTGTATAGCTGTTATCTAAAGGATGGCGGCTATAAGACTCAAAATGGCGGCAGTAGAACGGTTTCATTAGTTTGTAGGATGGCCGCTATAAGACTTAAAATGACGGCATTAGAACGGTTCCAGCAGCTTCTATAGCTGTTATATAAAGGATGGCGTCTATAAGACTCAAAATGGCGTCAGTAGAACGGTTTCAGCAGCTTGTATAGCTGTTATCTAAAGGATGGCCGCTATAAGACTTAAAATGGCGGCAGTAGAACGGTTCCAACAGCTTCTATAGCTGTTATATAAAGGACGGCATCTATAAGACTCAAAATGACGGCAGTAGAACGGTTTCAGCAGCTTGTATAACTATTATATAAAGGATGGCAGCCATAAGACTCAAAATGGCTGTTGTATTATGCTTCCTGCAGCTTCAATATCCGTTATATGAGGTATGGCGGCTATAAGACTTAAAATGGCGGCAGTAGAACGGTTCCAGCAGCTTCTATATCTGTTTTATATAGGATGTCGTCTATAAGACTCAAAATGGCGGCTATATTATGGTTTCAGCAGCTTGTATAGCTGTTATCTAAAGGATGGCGGCTATAAGACTCAAAGTGGCGGCAGTAGAACGGTATCAGCAGCTTGTATAGCTGTTATCTAAAGGATGGCCTCTATAAGACTTAAAATGGCGGCAGTAGAACGGTTCCAGCAGCTTCTATAGCTGTTATATAAAGGATGGCGTCTATAAGACTCAAAATGGCGGCAGTAGAACGGTTCCAACAGCTTCTATAGCTGTTATCTAAAGGATGGCGGCTATAAGACTCAAAATGGCGGCAGTAGAACGGTTTCAGCAGCTTGTATAGCTGCTATCTAAAGGATGGCGGCTATAAGACTTAAAACTTCAGCTGTAGAATGGTTCCAGCAGCTTCTATAGCTTTTATAGAAGCTATATGGTATGGCCACTATAAGACTTCAAATGGCGGCTGTAGAATGATTCCAGTAGCTTATAAATGTGTTATATAAAGTATGTATGCTGTATTATGGCTGTATTATGGTTTCAGCAGCTTTAATAGCTGTTATATAAAGGATGTCGGCTATAAGACTCAAAATGGCGGCTATATTATGATTCCAGCAGCTTGTATAGCTGTTATATAAAGCATTTCGGCTATAGGACTCAGAATAGCGGCTGGTATAGCTGTTATCTAAAGGCTGGCGGCTATAAGACTCAAAGTGGCGGCAGTAGAACGGTTCCAGCAGCTTGTATAGCTGTTATCTAAAAGATGGCGGCTATAAGACTGAAAACATCGTCTGTAGAATGGTTCCAGCAGCTTCTATAGCTTTTATATAAAAGATGGCGGCTATAAGACTCAAAATGGCTGCTGTATGGATGGCCACTATAAAACTTCAAATGGCGGCTGTAGAATGATTCCAGCAGCTTATATATGTGTTATATAAAGTATGCCGGCTATAAGACTCGAAATGGCGGCTGTATTATGGTTTCAGCAGCTTGTATAGCTGTTATATAAAGGATGGCGGCTATAAGACTCAAAATGGCGGCAGTAGAACGGTTTCAGCAGCTTGTATAGCTGTTATCTAAAGGATGGCGGCTATAAGACTCAAAGTGGCGGCAGTAGAACGGTTTCAGCAGCTTGTATAGCTGTTATCTAAAGGATGGCCGCTATAAGACTTAAAATGGCGGCAGTAGAACGGTTCCAGCATCTTCTATAGCTGTTATATAAAGGATGGCGTATATAAGACTCAAAATGGCGGCAGTAGAACGGTTTCAGCAGCTTGTGTATATATTATATAAAAGAAGGCAGCCATAAGACTCAAAATGGCTGTTGTATTATGCTTCCTGCAGCTTCTATATCCGTTATATGAGGTATGGCGGCTATAAGACTTAAAATGGCGGCAGTAGAACGGTTCCAGCAGCTTTTTTATATATTATGGTTCCAGCAGCTTGTATAGCTTTTATCTAAAGGATGGCCGCTATAAGACTTAAAATGGCGGCAGTAGAACGGTTCCAACAGCTTCTATAGCTGTTATATAAAGGACGGCATCTATAAGACTCAAAATGACGGCACTAGAACGGTTTCAGCAGCTTGTAAAACTACTATATAAAGGATGGCAGCCATAAGACTCATAATGGCGGCTGTATTATGTTTCCTGCAGCTTCTATATCCGTTATATGAGGTATGGCGGCTATACGACTTAAAATGGCGGCAGTAGAACGGTTCCAGCAGCTTTTATATCTGTTATCTAAAGGATGGCGGCTATAAGACTCAAAAGGGCAACTATGTTATGGTTCCAGCAGCTTGTATAGCTGTTATATAAAGGATGTCGGCTATAAGACTCAGAATAGCAGCTGTTTTATGGTTCTAGCAGCTTATGTGGCTGTTATATAAAGGATTGCCGCTGTAAGACTTAAAATGGCGGCAGTAGAACGGTTCCAGCAGCTTCTATAGCTGTCATCTAAAGGATGGCGGCTATAAGACTCAAAGTGGCGGCAGTAGAACGGTTTCAGCAGCTTGTATAGCTGTTATCTAAAGGATGGCCGCTATGAGACTTAAAATGGCGGCAGTAGAACGGTTCCAGCATCTTCTATAGCTGTTATATAAAGGATGGCGTCTATAAGACTCAAAATGGCGGCAGTAGAACGGTTTCAGCAGCTTGTGTATATATTATATAAAAGAAGGCAGCCATAAGACTCAAAATGGCTGTTGTATTATGCTTCCTGCAGCTTCTATATCCGTTATATGAGGTATGGCGGCTATAAGACTTAAAATGGCGGCAGTAGAACGGTTCCAGCAGCTTCTATATCTGTTTTATATAGGATGTCGGCTATAAGTAGAACGGTTTCAGCAGCTTGTATAGCTGTTATCTAAAAGATGGCCTCTATAAGACTTAAAATGGCGGCAGTAGAACGGTTCCAGCAGCTTCTATAGCTGTTATATAAAGGATGGCGTCTATAAGACTCAAAATGGCGGCAGTAGAACGGTTTCAACAGCTTCTATAGCTGTTATCTAAAGGATGGCGGCTATAAGACTCAAAATGGCGGCAGTAGATCGGTTTCAGTAGCTTGCATAGCACTATCTAAAGGATGGCGGCTATAAGACTTAAAACTTCAGCTGTAGAATGGTTCCAGCAGCTTCTATAGCTTTTATAGAAGCTATATGGTATGGCCACTATAAGACTTCAAATGGCGGCTGTAGAATGATTCCAGCAGCTTATATATGTGTTATATAAAGTATGTATGCTGTATTATGGCTGTATTATGGTTTCAGCAGCTTTAATAGCTGTTATATAAAGGATGTCGGCTATAAGACTCAAAATGGCGGCTATATTATGATTCCAGCAGTTTGTATAGCTGTTATATAAAGGATTTCGGCTAAAGGACTCAGAATAGCGGCTTGTATAGCTGTTATCTAAAGGCTGGCGGCTATAAGACTCAAAGTGGCGGCAGTAGAACGATTTCAGCAGCTTGTATAGCTGTTATCTAAAGGATGGCGGCTATAAGACTGAAAACTTCGGCTGTAGAATGGTTCCAGCAGCTTCTATAGCTTTTATATAAAAGATGGCGGCTATAAGACTCAAAATGGCTGCTGTATGGTATGGCCACTATAAGACTTCAAATGGCGGCTGTAGAATGATTCCAGCAGCTTATATATGTGTTATATAAAGTATGTCGGCTATAAGACTCGAAATGGCGGCTGTATTATGGTTTCAGCAGCTTGTATAGCTGTTATATAAAGGATGTCGGCTATAAGACTCAAAATGGCGGCTATATTATGGTTCCAGCAGCTTGTATAGCTGTTATCTAAAGGATGGCCGCTATAAGACTTAAAATGGCGGCAGTAGAACGGTTCCAACAGCTTCTATAGCTGTTATATAAAGGACGGCATCTATAAGACTCAAAATGACGGCAGTAGAACGGTTTCAGCAGCTTGTATAACTATTATATAAAGGATGGCAACCATAAGACTCATAATGGCGGTTGTATTATGTTTCCTGCAGCTTCTATATCCGTTATATGAGGTATGGCGGCTATACGACTTAAAATGGCGGCAGTAGAACGGTTCCAGCAGCTTTTATATCTGTTATCTAAAGGATGGCGGCTATAAGACTCAAAAGGGCGGCTATATTATGGTTGCAGCAGCTTGTATAGCTGTTATATAAAGGATGTCGGCTATAAGACTCAGAATAGCAGCTGTTTTATGGTTCTAGCAGCTTGTGTGGCTGTTATATAAAGGATTGCCGCTATAAGACATAAAATGGCGGCAGTATAACGGTTCCAGCAGCTTCTATAGGTGTTATCTATTATGGCTGTATTATGGTTTCAGCAGCTTGTATAGCTGTTGTATAAAGGATGGCGGCTATAAGACTCAAAATGGCGGCAGTAGAACGGTTTCAGCAGCTTGTATAGCTGTTATCTAAAGGATGGCGGCTATAAGACTCAAAGTGGCGGCAGTAGAACGGTTTCAGCAGCTTGTATAGCTGTTATCTAAAGGATGGCCGCTATAAGACTTAAAATGGCGGCAGTAGAACGGTTCCAGCATCTTCTATAGCTGTTATATAAAGGATGGCGTATATAAGACTCAAAATGGCGGCAGTAGAACGGTTTCAGCAGCTTGTGTATATATTATATAAAAGAAGGCAGCCATAAGACTCAAAATGGCTGTTGTATTATGCTTCCTGCAGCTTCTATATCCGTTATATGAGGTATGGCGGCTATAAGACTTAAAATGGCGGCAGTAGAACGGTTCCAGCAGCTTTTTTATCTGTTATCTAAAGGATGGCGGCTATAAGACTCAAAATGGCGGCTACATTATGGTTCCAGCAGCTTGTATAGCTTTTATCTAAAGGATGGCCGCTATAAGACTTAAAATGGCGGCAGTAGAACGGTTCCAACAGCTTCTATAGCTGTTATATAAAGGACGGCATCTATAAGACTCAAAATGACGGCACTAGAACGGTTTCTGCAGCTTGTAAAACTACTATATAAAGGATGGCAGCCATAAGACTCATAATGGCGGCTGTATTATGTTTCCTGCAGCTTCTATATCCGTTATATGAGGTATGGCGGCTATACGACTTAAAATGGCGGCAGTAGAACGGTTCCAGCAGCTTTTATATCTGTTATCTAAAGGATGGCGGCTATAAGACTCAAAAGGGCAACTATGTTATGGTTCCAGCAGCTTGTTTAGCTGTTATATAAAGGATGTCGGCTATAAGACTCAGAATAGCAGCTGTTTTATGGTTCTAGCAGCTTGTGTGGCTGTTATATAAAGGATTGCCGCTGTAAGACTTAAAATGGCGGCAGTAGAACGGTTCCAGCAGCTTCTATAGCTGTCATCTAAAGGATGGCGGCTATAAGACTCAAAGTGGCGGCAGTAGAACGGTTTCAGCAGCTTGTATAGCTGTTATCTAAAGGATGGCCGCTATGAGACTTAAAATGGCGGCAGTAGAACGGTTCCAGCATCTTCTATAGCTGTTATATAAAGGATGGCGTCTATAAGACTCAAAATGGCGGCAGTAGAACGGTTTCAGCAGCTTGTGTATATATTATATAAAAGAAGGCAGCCATAAGACTCAAAATGGCTGTTGTATTATGCTTCCTGCAGCTTCTATATCCGTTATATGAGGTATGGCGGCTATAAGACTTAAAATGGCGGCAGTAGAACGGTTCCAGCAGCTTCTATATCTGTTTTATATAGGATGTCGGCTATAAGTAGAACGGTTTCAGCAGCTTGTATAGCTGTTATCTAAAAGATGGCCTCTATAAGACTTAAAATGGCGGCAGTAGAACGGTTCCAGCAGCTTCTATAGCTGTTATATAAAGGATGGCGTCTATAAGACTCAAAATGGCGGCAGTAGAACGGTTTCAACAGCTTCTATAGCTGTTATCTAAAGGATGGCGGCTATAAGACTCAAAATGGCGGCAGTAGATCGGTTTCAGCAGCTTGTATAGCACTATCTAAAGGATGGCGGCTATAAGACTTAAAACTTCAGCTGTAGAATGGTTCCAGCAGCTTCTATAGCTTTTATAGAAGCTATATGGTATGGCCACTATAAGACTTCAAATGGCGGCTGTAGAATGATTCCAGCAGCTTATATATGTGTTATATAAAGTATGTATGCTGTATTATGGCTGTATTATGGTTTCAGCAGCTTTAATAGCTGTTATATAAAGGATGTCGGCTATAAGACTCAAAATGGCGGCTATATTATGATTCCAGCAGTTTGTATAGCTGTTATATAAAGGATTTCGGCTAAAGGACTCAGAATAGCGGCTTGTATAGCTGTTATCTAAAGGCTGGCGGCTATAAGACTCAAAGTGGCGGCAGTAGAACGATTTCAGCAGCTTGTATAGCTGTTATCTAAAGGATGGCGGCTATAAGACTGAAAACTTCGGCTGTAGAATGGTTCCAGCAGCTTCTATAGCTTTTATATAAAAGATGGCGGCTATAAGACTCAAAATGGCTGCTGTATGGTATGGCCACTATAAGACTTCAAATGGCGGCTGTAGAATGATTCCAGCAGCTTATATATGTGTTATATAAAGTATGTCGGCTATAAGACTCGAAATGGCGGCTGTATTATGGTTTCAGCAGCTTGTATAGCTGTTATATAAAGGATGTCGGCTATAAGACTCAAAATGGCGGCTATATTATGGTTCCAGCAGCTTGTATAGCTGTTATCTAAAGGATGGCCGCTATAAGACTTAAAATGGCGGCAGTAGAACGGTTCCAACAGCTTCTATAGCTGTTATATAAAGGACGGCATCTATAAGACTCAAAATGACGGCAGTAGAACGGTTTCAGCAGCTTGTATAACTATTATATAAAGGATGGCAACCATAAGACTCATAATGGCGGTTGTATTATGTTTCCTGCAGCTTCTATATCCGTTATATGAGGTATGGCGGCTATACGACTTAAAATGGCGGCAGTAGAACGGTTCCAGCAGCTTTTATATCTGTTATCTAAAGGATGGCGGCTATAAGACTCAAAAGGGCGGCTATATTATGGTTCCAGCAGCTTGTATAGCTGTTATATAAAGGATGTCGGCTATAAGACTCAAAATAGCAGCTGTTTTATGGTTCTAGCAGCTTGTGTGGCTGTTATATAAAGGATTGCCGCTATAAGACATAAAATGGCGGCAGTATAACGGTTCCAGCAGCTTCTATAGGTGTTATCTAAAGGATGGCCGCTATGAGACTTAAAATGGCGGCAGTAGAACGGTTCCAGCAGCTTCTATAGCTGTTATCTAAAGGATGGCGGCTATAAGACTTAAAATGGCGGCAGTAGAATGGTTTCAGCAGCTTGTATAGCTGTTATCTAAAGGCTGGCGGCTATAAGACTCAAAGTGGCGGTACTAGAACGGTTTCAGCAGCTTGTATAGCTGTTATCTAAGGGATGGCGGCTATAAGACTGAAAACTTCGGCTGTAGAACGGTTCCAGCAGCTTCTATAGCTTTTATATAAAAGATGGCGGCTATAAGACTCAAAATGGCTGCTGTATGGTATGGCCACTAAAAGACTTCAAATGGCGGCTGTAGAATGATTCCAGCAGCTTATATATGTGTTATATAAAGTATGTCGGCTATAAGACTCGAAATGGCGGCTGTATTATAGTTTCAGCAGCTTTAATAGCTGTTATATAAAGGATGTCGGCTATAAGACTCAAAAGGGCGGCTATATTATGGTTCCAGCAGCTTGTATAACTATTATATAAAGGATGGCAGCCATAAGACTCAAAATGGCGGTTGTATTATGTTTCCTGCAGCTTCCATATCCGTTATATGAGGTATGGCGGCTATACGACTTAAAATGGCGGCAACAGAACGGTTCCAGCAGCTTTTATATCTGTTATCTAAAGGATGGCGGCTATAAGACTCAAAAGGGCAACTATATTATGGTTCCAGCAGCTTGTATAGCTGTTATCTAAAGGATGGCGGCTATAAGATTCAGAATAGCAGCTGTTTTATGGTTCTAGCAGCTTGTGTGGCTGTTATATAAAGGATTGCCGCTATAAGACTTTAAATGGCGGCAGTAGAACGGTTCCAGCAGCTTCTATAGCTGTCATCTAAAGGATGGCGGCTATAAGACTCAAAATGGCGGGAGTAGAACGGTTTCAGCAGCTTGTATAGCTGTTATCTAAAGGATGGCGGCTATAAGACTTAAAATGGCGGCAGTAGAACGGTTTCAGCAGCTTGTATAGCTGTTATCTAAAGGATGGCCGCTATAAGACTTAAAATGGCGGCAGTAGAACGGTTCCAGCATCTTCTATAGCTGTTATATAAAGGATGGCGTCTATAAGACTCAAAATGGCGGCAGTAGAACGGTTTCAGCAGCTTGTGTATATATTATATAAAAGAAGGAAGCCATAAGACTCAAAATGGCTGTTGTATTATGCTTCCTGCAGCTTCTATATCCGTTATATGAGGTATGGCGGCTATAAGACTTAAAGTGACGGCAGTAGAACGGTTCCAGCAGCTTCTATATCTGTTTTATATAGGATGTCGGCTACAAGACTCAAAATGGCGGCTATATTATGGTTTCAGCAGCTTGTATAGCTGTTATCTAAAGGATGGCGGCTATAAGACTCAAAGTGGCGGCAGTAGAACGGTTTCAGCAGCTTGTATAGCTGTTATCTAAAGGATGGCCTCTATAAGACTTAAAATGGCGGCAGTAGAACGGTTCCAGCAGCTTCTATAGCTGTTATATAAAGGATGGCGTCTATAAGACTCAAAATGGCGGCAGTAGAACGGTTCCAACAGCTTCTATAGCTGTTATCTAAAGGATGGCGGCTATAAGACTCAAAATGGCGGCAGTAGAACGGTTTCAGCAACTTGTATAGCTGCTATCTAAAGGATGGCGGCTATAAGACTTAAAACTTCAGCTGTAGAATGGTTCCAGCAGCTTCTATAGCTTTTATAGAAGCTATATGGTATGGCCACTATAAGACTTCAAATGGCGGCTATATTATGATTCCAGCAGCTTGTATAGGACTCAGAATAGCGGCGTGTATATCTGTTTCAGCAGCTTGTATATCTGTTTTATGTAGGATGTCGGCTATAAGACTCAAAATGGCGGCTATATTATGGTTTCAGCAGCTTGTATAGCTGTTATCTAAAGGATGAACGGTTTCAGCAGCTTTAATAGCTGTTATATAAAGGATGTCGGCTATAAGACTCAAAATGGCGGCTATATTATGATTCCAGCAGCTTGTATAGCTGTTATATAAAGGATTTCGGCTATAGGACTCAGAATAGCGGCGTGTATATCTGTTTCAGCAGCTTGTATATCTGTTTTATATAGGATGTCGGCTATAAGACTCAAAATGGCAGCTATATTATGGTTATTGCATAACTATTATATAAAGGATGGCAGCCATAAGACTCATAATGGCGGTTGTATTATGTTTCCTGCAGACTCGAATGGCGGCTGTATTATGGTTTCAGCAGCTTTAATAGCTGTTATATAAAGGATGTCGGCTATAAGACTCAAAATGGCGGCTATATTATGGTTCCAACAGCTTGTATAGCTGTTATCTAAAGGATGGCCGCTATAAGACTTAAAATGGCGGCAGTAGAACGGTTCCAACAGCTTCTATAGCTGTTATATAAAGGACGGCATCTATAAGACTTAAAATGGCGGCAGTAGAACGGTTTCAGCAGCTTTTATAGCTGTTATCTAAAGGATGGCGGCTATAAGACTGAAAACTTCGGATGTAGAATGGTTCCAGCAGCTTCTATAGCTTTTATATAAAAGATGGCGGCTATAAGACTCAAAATGGCTGCTGTATGGTATGGCCACTATAAGACTTCAAATGGCGGCTGTAGAACGGTTCAAACAGCTTCTATAGCTGTTATATAAAGGACGGCATCTATAAGACTCAAAATGACGGCAGTCGAACGGTTTCAGCAGCTTGTATAACTATTATATAAAGGATGGCAGCCATAAGACTCATAATGGCGGTTGTATTATGTTTCCTGCAGCTTCTATATCCGTTATATGAGGTATGGCGGCTATACGACTTAAAATGGCGGCAGTAGAACGGTTCCAGCAGCTTTTATATCTGTTATCTAAAGGATGGCGGCTATAAGACTCAAAAGGGCGGCTATATTACGGTTCCAGCAGCTTGTATAGCTGTTATATAAAGGATGTCGGCTATACAAGTCTGAGTCTTAACTCAGAATAGCAGCTGTTTTATGGTTCTAGCAGTTGTGTGGCTGTTATATAAAGGATTGCCACTATAAGACTTAAAATGGCGGCAGTAGAACGGTTCCAGCAGCTTCTATAGCTGTTATCTAAAGGATGGCCGCTATGACACTTAAAATATCGGCAGTAGAACGGTTCCAGCAGCTTCTATAGCTGTTATCTAAAGGATGGCGGCTATAAGACTTAAAATGGCGGCAGTAGAACGGTTTCAGCAGCTTGTATAGCTGTTATCTAAAGGCTGCCGGCTATAAGACTCAAAGTGGCGGCAGTAGAACGGTTTCAGCAGCTTGTATAGCTGTTATCTAAAGGATGGCAGCTATAAGACTGAAAACTTCGGCTGTAGAATGGTTCCAGCAGCTTCTATAGCTTTTATATAAAAGATGGCGGCTATAAGACTCAAAATGGCTGCTGTATGGTATGGCCACTATAAGACTTCAAATGGCGGCTGTAGAACGGTTCCAGCAGCTTATATATGTGTTATATAAAGTATGTTGGCTATAAGACTCGAAATGGCGGCTGCATTATGGTTTCAGCAGCTTTAATAGCTGTTATATAAAGGATGTCGGCTATAAGACTCAAAATGGCGGCTATATTATGGTTCCAGCAGCTTGTATAGCTGTTATCTAAAGGATGGCCGCTATAAGACTTAAAATGGCGGCAGTAGAACGGTTCCAACAGCTTCTATAGCTGTTATATAAAGGACGGCATCTATAAGACTCAAAATGACGGCAGTAGAACGGTTCCAGCAGCTTTTATATCTGTTATCTAAAGGATGGCGGCTATAAGACTCAAAAGGGCGGCAATATTATGGTTCCAGCAGTTTGTATAGCTGTTATATAAAGGATGTCGGCTATAAGACTAAGAATAGCAGCTGTTTTATGGTTCTAGCAGCTTGTGTGGCTGTTATATAAAGGATTGCCGCTATAAGACTTAAAATGGCGGCAGTAGAACGGTTCCAGCAGCTTCTATAGCTGTTATCTAAAGGATGGCCGCTATGGGACTTAAAATGGCGGCAGTAGAACGGTTCCAGCAGCTTCTATAGCTGTTATCTAAAGGATGGCGGCTATAAGACTTAAAATGGCGGCAGTAGAACGGTTTCAGCAGCTTGTATAGCTGTTATCTAAAGGCTGGCGGCTATAAGACTCAAAGTGGCGGCAGTAGAACGGTTTCAGCAGCTTGTATAGCTGTTATCTAAAGGATGGCCGCTATAAGACTTAAAATGGCGGCAGTAGAACGGTTCCAACAGCTTCTTTGGCTGTTATATAAAGGACGGCGTCTATAAGACTCAAAATGGCGGCAGTAGAACGGTTTCAGCAGCTTGTATTACTATTATATAAAGGATGGCAGCGGTTGTATTATGCTTCCTGCAGCTTCTATATCCGTTATATGAGTTATGGCGGCTATAAGACTTAAAATGGCGGCAGTAGAACGGTTTCAGCAGCTTTTTTATCTGTTATCTAAAGGATGGCGGCTATAAGACTCAAAAGGGCGGCTACATTATGATTCCAGCAGCTTGTATATCTCTTATATAAAGGATTTCGGCTATAAGACTCAGAATAGCGGCTGTTTTATGGTTCTAGCATCATGTGTGGCTGTTATATAAAGTACTGCCGCTATAAGACTTAAAATGGCGGCAGTAGAACGGTTCCAGCAGCTTCTATAGCTGTCATCTAAAGGATGGCGGCTATAAGACTCAAAATGGCGGCAGTAGAACGGTTTCAGCAGCTTGTATAGCTGTTATCTAAAGGATGGCCGCTATAAGACTTAAAATGGCGGCAGTAGAACGGTTCCAGCATCTTCTATAGCTGTTATATAAAGGATGGCGTCTATAAGACTCAAAATGGCGGCAGTAGAACGGCTTCAGCAGCTTGTGTATATATTATATAAAAGAAGGCAGCCATAAGACTCAAAATGGCTGTTGTATTATGCTTCCTGCAGCTTTTATATTCGTTATATGAGGTATGGCGGCTATAAGACTTAAAATGGCGGCAGTAGAACGGTTCCAGCAGCTTCTATATCTGTTATATATGGGATGTCGGCTATAAGACTCAAAATGGCGGCTATATTATGGTTTCAGCAGCTTGTATAGCTGTTATCTAAAGGATGGCCTCTATAAGACTTAAAATGGCGGCAGTAGAACGGTTCCAGCAGCTTCTATAGCTGTTATATAAAGGATGGCGTCTATAAGACTCAAAATGGCGGCAGTAGAACGGTTCCAACAGCTTCTATAGCTGTTATCTAAAGGATGGCGGCTATAAGACTCAAAATGGCGGCAGTAGAACGGTTTCAGCAGCTTGTATAGCTGCTATCTAAAGGATGGCGGCTATAAGACTTCAAACTTCAGCTGTAGAATGGTTCCAGCAGCTTCTTTAGCTTTTATAGAAGCTATATACATAGTATGGCCACTATAAGACTTCAAATGGCGGCTGTAGAATGATTCCAGCAGCTTATATATGTTATATAAAGTATGTCGGCTATAAGACTCAAAATGGCGGCTGTATTATGGTTTCAGCAGCTTTAATAGCTGTTATATAAAGGATGGCGGCTATAAGACTCAAAAGGGCGGCTATATTATGATTCCAGCAGTTTGTATAGCTGTTATATAAAGGATTTCGGCTATAGGACTCAGAATAGCGGCTTGTATAGCTGTTATCTAAAGGATGGCGGCTATAAGACTCAAGGTGGCGGCAGTAGAACGGTTTCAGCAGCTTGTATAGCTGTTATCTAAAGGATGGCGGCTATAAGACTTAAAATGGCGGCAGTAGAACGGTTCCAGCAGCTTGTATAGCTGTTATATAAAGACTCAGAATATAATAAGACTCAGAATAGCGGCTGTTTTATGGTTCTAGCAGCTTCTATAGCTGTTATCTAATGGTTATAAGACTTAAAATGGCGGCAGTAGAACGGTTCCAGCAGCTTCTATAGCTGTTATCTAAAGGACGGCGGCTATAAGACTCAAAGTGGCGGCAGTAGAACGGTTTCAGCAGCTTGTATAGCTGTTATCTAAAGGATGGCCGCTATAAGACTTTAAATGGCGGCAGTAGAACGGTTCCAGCAGCTTCTATATCTGTTATCTAAATGATGGCGGTTATAAGACTCAAAATGGCGGCAGTAGAACGGTTTCAGCAGCTTGTATAGCTGTTATCTAAAGGATGGCGGCTATAAGACTTAAAATGGCGGCAGTAGAACGGTTCCAGCAGCTTCTATAGCTGTTATCTAAAGGATGGCCGCTATGAAACTTAAAATGGCGGCAGTAGAACGGTTCCAGCAGCTTCTATAGCTGTTATCTAAAGGATGGCGGCTATAAGACACAAAATGGCGGCAGTAGAACGGTTTCAGCAGCTTGTATAGCTGTTATCTAAAGGATGGCGGCTATAGGACTTAAAACTTCGGCTGTAGAATGGTTCCAGCAGCTTCAATAGCTTTTATATAAAAACGGCGGCAGTAGAACGGTTCCAGCAGCTTCTTTAGCTGTTTTCTAAAGGATGGCCGCTATGAGACTTAAAATGGCGGCAGTAGAACGGTTTCAGCAGCTTCTATAGCTGTTATCTAAAGGATGGCCGCTATGAGACTTAAATGGCGGCAGTAAAACGGTTCCAGCAGCTTCTATAGCTGTTATCTAAAGGATGGCGGCTATAAGACTGAAAACGGCGACAGTAGAACGGTTTCAGCAGATTGTATAGCTGTTATCTGAAGGATGGCGGCTATAAGACTCAAAATGGCGGCGGTAGAACGGTTTCAGCAGCTTGTATAGCTGTTATCTAAAGGATGGCCGCTATAAGACTTAAAATGGCGACAGTAGAACGGTTCCAGCAGCTTCTATAGCTGTTATCTAAAGGATGGCGGCTATAAGACTCTAAATTGCGGCAGTAGAACGGTTTCAGCAGCTTCTATAGCTGTTATCTAAAGGATGGCGGCTATAAGTCTCAAAGTGGCGGCAGTAGAACGGTTTCAGCAGCTTGTATAGCTGTTATCTAAAGGATGGCCGCTATGAGACTTAAAATGGCGGCAGTAGAACGGTTCCAGCAGCTTCTATAGCTGTTATCTAAAGGATGGCGGCTATAAGACTGAAAACGGCGACAGTAGAACTGTTTCAGCAGCTTGTGTAGCTGTTATATAAAGGATGTCGGCTATAAGACTCAGAATAGCGGCTGTTTTATGGTTCTAGCAGCTTCTATAGCTGTTATCTAATGGTTATAAGACTTAAAATGGCGGCAGTAGAACGGTTCCAGCAGCTTCTATACCTGTTATCTAAAGGATGGCGGCTATAAGACTCAAAGTAGCGGCAGTAGAACGGTTTCAGCAGCTTCTATATCTGTTATCTAAAAGATGGCGGTTATAAGACTCAAAATGGCGGCAGTAGAACGGTTTCAGCAGCCTGTATAGCTGTTATCTAAAGGATGGCGGCTATAAGACTTAAAACAACGGCAGTAGAACGGTTTCAGCAGCTTCTATAGCTGTTATCTAAAGGATGGCCGCTATGAAACTTAAAATGGCGACAGTAGAACGGTTCCAGCAGCTTCTATAGCTGTTATCTAAAGGATGGCGGCTATAAGACTCTAAATTGCGGCAGTAGAACGGTTTCAGCAGCTTGTATAGCTGTTATCTAAAGGATGGCCGCTATAAGACTTAAAATGGCGACAGTAGAACGGTTCCAGCAGCTTCTATAGCTGTTATCTAAAGGATGGCGGCTATAAGACTCTAAATTGCGGCAGTAGAACGGTTTCAGCAGCTTGTATAGCTGTTATCTAAAGGATGGCGGCTATAAGTCTCAAAGTGGCGGCAGTAGAACGGTTTCAGCAGCTTGTATAGCTGTTATCTAAAGGATGGCCGCTATGAGACTTAAAATGGCGGCAGTAGAACGGTTCCAGCAGCTTCTATAGCTGTTATCTAAAGGATGGCCGCTATAAGACTTTAAATGGCGGCAGTAGAACGGTTTCAGCAGCTTCTATATCTGTTATCTAAAAGATGGCGGTTATAAGACTCAAAATGGCGGCAGTAGAACGGTTTCAGCAGCTTGTATAGCTGTTATCTAAAGGATGGCGGCTATAAGACTTAAAACAACGGCAGTAGAACGGTTCCAGCAGCTTCTATAGCTGTTATCTAAAGGATGGCCGCTATGAAACTTAAAATGGCGGCTGTAGAACGGTTCCAGCAGCTTCTATAGCTGTTATCTAAAGGATGGCGGCTATAAGACACAAAATGGCGGCAGTAGAACGGTTTCAGCAGCTTGTATAGCTGTTATCTAAAGGATGGCGGCTATAAGACTTAAAACTACGGCTGTAGAATGGTTCCAGCAGCTTCAATAGCTTTTATATAAAAAATGGCGGCTATAAGACTCAAAATGGCGGCAGTAGAACGGTTTCAGCAGCTTCTATAGCTGTTATCTAAAGGATGGCCGCTATGAGACTTAAAATGGCGGCAGTGGAACGGTTCCAGCAGCTTCTATAGCTGTTATCTAAAGGATGGCGGCTATAAGACTAAAAACGGCGACAGTAGAACGGTTTCAGCAGCTTGTATAGCTGTTATCTAAAGGATGGCGGCTATAAGACTTAAAATGGCGGCAGTAGAACGGTTTCAGCAGCTTCTATAGCTGTTATCTAAAGGATGGCCGCTATGAGACTTAAATGGCGGCAGTAGAACGGTTCCAGCAGCTTCTATAGCTGTTATCTAAAGGATGGCGGCTATAAGACTGAAAACGGCGACAGTAGAACGGTTTCAGCAGATTGTATAGCTGTTATCTGAAGGATGGCGGTTATAAGACTCAAAATGGCGGCAGTAGAACGGTTTCAGCAGCTTGTATAGCTGTTATCTAAAGGATGGTCGCTATAAGACTTAAAATGGCGACAGTAGAACGGTTCCAGCAGCTTCTATAGCTGTTATCTAAAGGATGGCGGCTAAAAGACTCAAAATTGCCGCAGTAGAACGGTTTCAGCAGCTTGTATAGCTGTTATCTAAAGGATGGCGGCTATAAGACTCAAAGTGGCGGCAGTAGAACGGTTTCAGCAGCTTGTATAGCTGTTATCTAAAGGATGGCCGCTATGAGACTTAAAATGGCGGCAGTAGAACTGTTCTAGCAGCTTCTATAGCTGTTATCTAAAGGATGGCGGCTATAAGACTTAAAACTTCAGCTGTAGAATGGTTCCAGCAGCTTCTATAGCTTTTATAGAAGCTATATGGTATGGCCACTATAAGACTTCAAATGGCGGCTGTAGAATGATTCCAGCAGCTTATATATGTTATATAAAGTATGTCGGCTATAAGACTCAAAATGGCGGCTGTATTATGGTTTCAGCAGCTTTAATAGCTGTTATATAAAGGATGTCGGCTATAAGACTCAAAAGGGCGGCTATATTAGGATTCCAGCAGCTTGTATAGCTGTTATATAAAGGATTTCGGCTATAGGACTCAGAATAGCGGCTTGTATAGCTGTTATCTAAAGGATGGCGGCTATAAGACTCAAAGTGGCGGCAGTAGAACGGTTTCAGCAGCTTGTATAGCTGTTATCTAAAGGATGGCCGCTATGAGACTTAAAATGGCGGCAGTAGAACGGTTCCAGCAGCTTCTATAGCTGTTATCTAAAGGATGGCGGCTATAAGACTTAAAACTTCAGCTGTAGAATGGTTTCAGCAGCTTCTATAGCTTTTATAGAAGCTATATGGTATGGCCACTATAAGACTTCAAATGGCGGCTGTAGAATGATTCCAGCAGCTTCTATAGCTGTTATATAAAGGATGTCGGCTATAAGACTCAAAAGGGCGGCTGTATTATGGTTTCAGCAGCTTTAATAGATGTTATATAAAGGATGTCGGCTATAAGACTCAAAAGGGCGGCTATATTATGATTCCAGCAGCTTGTATAGCTGTTATATAAAGGATTTCGGCTATAGGACTCAGAATAACGGCTTGTATAGCTGTTATCTAAAGGATGGCGGCTATAAGACTCAAAGTGGCGGCAGTAGAACGGTTTCAGCAGCTTGTATAGCTGTTATCTAAAGGATGGCGGCTATAAGACTTAAAATGGCGGCAGTAGAACGGTTCCAGCAGCTTGTATAGCTGTTATATAAAGGATGTCGGCTACAAGACTCAGAATAGCGGCTGTTTTATGGTTCTAGCAGCTTCTATAGCTGTTATCTAAAGGATGGCGGCTATAAGACTCAAAGTGGCGGCAGTAGAACGGTTTCAGCAGCTTGTATAGCTGTTATCTAAAGGATGGCGGCTATAAGACTTAAAATGGCGGCAGTAGAACGGTTCCAGCAGCTTATATAGCTGTTATATAAAGGTTGTCGGCTATAAGACTCAGAATATCGGCTGTTTTATGGTTCTAGCAGCTTCTATAGCTGTTATCTAAAGGATGGCCGCTATAAGACTTAAAATGGCGGCAGTAGAACGGTTCCAGCAGCTTCTATAGCTGTTATCTAAAGGATGGCGGCTATAAGACTCAAAGTGGCGGCAGTAGAACGGTTTCAGCAGCTTGTATAGCTGTTATCTAAAGGATGGCCGCTATAAGACTTTAAATGGCGGCAGTAGAACGGTTCCAGCAGCTTCTATAGCTGTTATCTAAAGGATGGCGGCTATAAGACTCAAAATGGCGGCAGTAGAACGGTTTCAGCAGCTTGTATAGCTGTTATCTAAACGGTGGAGGCTATAAGACTCAAAGTGGCGGCAGTAGAACGGTTTCAGCAGCTTGTATAGCTGTTATCTAAAGGATGGCCGCTATAAGACTTAAATTGGCGGCAGTAGAACGGTTCCAGCAGCTTCTATAGCTGTTATCTAAAGGATGGCGGCTATAAGACACAAAATGGCGGAAGTAGAACGGTTTCAGCAGCTTGTATAGCTGTTATCTAAAGGATGGCGGCTATAAGACTAGAAACGGCGACAGTAGAACGGTTTCAGCAGCTTGTATAGCTGTTATCTAAAGGATGGCGGCTATAAGACTTAAAATGGCGGCAGAAGAACGGTTTCAGCAGCTTCTATAGCTGTTATCTAAAGGATGGCCGCTATGAGACTTAAATGGCGGCAGTAGAACGGTTCCAGCAGCTTCTATAGCTGTTATCTAAAGGATGGCGGCTATAAGACTGAAAACGGCGACAGTAGAACGGTTTCAGCAGATTGTATAGCTGTTATCTGATGGATGGCGGCTATAAGACTCAAAATGGCGGCAGTAGAACGGTTTCAGCAGCTTGTGTAGCTGTTATCTAAAGGATGGCGGCTATAAGACTCAAAGTGGCGGCAGTAGAACGGTTCCAGCAGCTTGTATAGCTGTTATCTAAAGGATGGCGGTTATAAGACTCAAAATGGCGGCAGTAGAACGGTTTCAGCAGCTTGTATAGCTGTTATCTAAAGGATGGCGGCTATAAAACTCAAAGTGGCGGCAGTAGAACGGTTTCAGCAGCTTGTATAGCAGCTTGTATAGCTGTTATATAAAGGATGGCAGCCATAAGACTCATAATGGCGGTTGTATTATGCTTCCTGCAGCTTCTATATCCGTTATATGAGGTATGGCGGCTCTAAGACTTAAAATGGCGGCAGTAGAACGGTTCCAGCAGCTTTTATGTCTGTTATGTAAAGGGTGGCGGCTATAAGACTCAAAAGGGCGGCTGTATTATGGTTTCAGCAGCTTTAATAGCTGTTATATAAAGGATGTCGGCTATAAGACTCAAAAGGGCCGCTATATTATGATTCCAGCAGCTTGTATAGCTGTTATATAAAGGATTTCGGCTATAGGACTCAGAATAGCGGCTTGTATAGCTGTTATCTAAAGGATGGCGGTTATAAGACTCAAAGTGGCGGCAGTAGAACGGTTTCAGCAGCTTGTATAGCTGTTATCTAAAGGATGGCGGCTATAAGACTTAAAATGGCGGCAGTAGAACGGTTCCAGCAGCTTGTATAGCTGTTATATAAAGGATGTCGGCTACAAGACTCAGAATAGCGGCTGTTTTATGGTTCTAGCAGCTTCTATAGCTGTTATCTAAAGGATGGCGGCTATAAGACTCAAAGTGGCGGCAGTAGAACGGTTTCAGCAGCTTGTATAGCTGTTATCTAAAGGATGGCGGCTATAAGACTTAAAATGGCGGCAGTAGAACGGTTCCAGCAGCTTGTATAGCTGTTATATAAAGGATGTCGGCTATAAGACTCAGAATATCGGCTGTTTTATGGTTCTAGCAGCTTCTATAGCTGTTATCTAAAGGATGGCCGCTATAAGACTTAAAATGGCGGCAGTAGAACGGTTCCAGCAGCTTCTATAGCTGTTATCTAAAGGATGGCAGCTATAAGACTCAAAGTGGCGGCAGTAGAACGGTTTCAGCAGCTTGTATAGCTGTTATCTAAAGGATGGCCGCTATAAGACTTTAAATGGCGGCAGTAGAACGGTTCCAGCAGCTTCTATAGCTGTTATCTAAAGGATGGCCGCTATGAGACTTAAAATGGCGGCAGTAGAACGGTTCCAGCAGCTTCTATAGCTGTTATCTAAAGGATGGCGGCTATAAGACTCAAAATGGCGGCAGTAGAACGGTTTCAGCAGCTTGTATAGCTATTATCTAAAAGATGGCGGCTATAAGACTCAAAGTGGCGGCAGTAGAACGGTTTCAGCAGCTTGTATAGCTGTTATCTAAAGGATGGCCGCTATAAGACTTAAAATGGCGGCAGTAGAACGGTTCCAGCAGCTTCTATAGCTGTTATCTAAAGGATGGCGGCTATAAGACACAAAATGGCGGAAGTAGAACGGTTTCAGCAGCTTGTACAGCTGTTATCTAAAGGATGGCGTCTATAAGACTTAAAACTTCGGCTGTAGAATGGTTCCAGCAGCTTCTATAGCTTTTTTATAAAAGATGGCGGCTATAAGACTCAAAATGGCAGCTGTATGGTATGGCCACTATAAGACTTGAAATGGCGGCTGTAGAATGATTCCAGCAGCTTATATATGTGTTATATAAAGTATAAATGTAAAGTCAAAATGGCGGCAGTAGAACGGTTTCAGCAGCTTGTATAACTATTATATAAAGGATGGCAGCCATAAGACTCATAATGGCGGTTGTATTATGCTTCCTGCAGCTTCTAAATCCGTTATATGAGGTATGGCGGCTCTAAGACTTAAAATGGCGGCAGTAGAACGGTTCCAGCAGCTTTTATGTCTGTTATGTAAAGGGTGGCGGCTATAAGACTCAAAAGGGCGGCTATATTATTGTTCCAGCAGCTTGTATAGCTGTTATATAAAGGATTTCGGCTATAGGACTCAGAATAGCGGCTTGTATAGCTGTTATCTAAAGGATGGCGGCTATAAGAATCAAGGTGGCGGCAGTAGAACGGTTTCAGCAGCTTGTATAGCTGTTATCTAAAGGATGGCGGCTATAAGACTTAAAATGGCGGCAGTAGAACGGTTCCAGCAGCTTGTATAGCTGTTATATAAAGGATGTCGGCTATAAGACTCAGAATAGCGGCTGTTTTATGGTTCTAGCAGCTTCTATAGCTGTTATCTAATGGATGGCCGTTATAAGACTTAAAATGGCGGCAGTAGAACGGTTCCAGCAGCTTCTATAGCTGTTATCTAAAGGATGGCGGCTATAAGACTCAAAGTGGCGGCAGTAGAACGGTTTCAGCAGCTTGTATAGCTGTTATCTAAAGGATGGCTGCTATAAGACTTTAAATGGCGGCAGTAGAACGTTTCCAGCAGCTTCTATATCTGTTATCTAAAGGATGGCGGTTATAAGACTCAAAATGGCGGCAGTAGAACGGTTTCAGCAGCTTGTATAGCTGTTATCTAAAGGATGGCGGCTACAAGACTTAAAATGGCGGCAGTAGAACGGTTCCAGCAGCTTCTATAGCTGTTATCTAAAGGATGGCCGCTATGAAACTTAAAATGGCGGCAGTAGAACGGTTCCAGCAGCTTCTATAGCTGTTATCTAAAGGATGGCGGCCATAAGACACAAAATGGCGGCAGTAGAACGGTTTCAGCAGCTTGTATAGCTGTTATCTAAAGGATGGCGGCTATAAGACTTACAACTTCGGCTGTAGAATGGTTCCAGCAGCTTCAATAGCTTTTATATAAAAGATGGCGGCTATAAGACTCAAAATGGCGGCAGTAGAACGGTTTCAGCAGCTTCTTTAGCTGTTATCTAAAGGATGGCCGCTATGAGACTTAAAATGGCGGCAGAAGAACGGTTTCAGCAGCTTCTATAGCTGTTATCTAAAGGATGGCCGCTATGAGACTTAAAATGGCGGCAGTAGAACGGTTCCAGCAGCTTGTATAGCTGTTATCTAAAGGATGGCGGCTATAAGACTAAAAACGGCGACAGTAGAACGGTTTCAGCAGCTTGTATAGCTGTTATCTAAAGGATGGCGGCTATAAGACTTAAAATGGCGGCAGAAGAACGGTTCCAGCAGCTTCTATAGCTGTTATCTAAAGGATGGCCGCTATGAGACTTAAATGGCGGCTATAAGACTCAGAATAGCGGCTGTTTTATGGTTCTAGCAGCTTCTATAGCTGTTATCTAATGGATGGCCGTTATAAGACTTAAAATGGCGGCAGTAGAACGGTTCCAGCAGCTTCTATAGCTGTTATCTAAAGGATGGCGGCTATAAGACTCAAAGTGGCGGCAGTAGAACGGTTTCAGCAGCTTGTATAGCTGTTATCTAAAGGATGGCTGCTATAAGACTTTAAATGGCGGCAGTAGAACGTTTCCAGCAGCTTCTATATCTGTTATCTAAAGGATGGCGGTTATAAGACTCAAAATGGCGGCAGTAGAACGGTTTCAGCAGCTTGTATAGCTGTTATCTAAAGGATGGCGGCTATAAGACTTAAAATGGCGGCAGTAGAACGGTTCCAGCAGCTTCTATAGCTGTTATCTAAAGGATGGCCGCTATGAAACTTAAAATGGCGGCAGTAGAACGGTTCCAGCAGCTTCTATAGCTGTTATCTAAAGGATGGCGGCTATAAGACTCAAAGTGGCGGCAGTAGAACGGTTTCAGCAGCTTGTATAGCTGTTATCTAAAGGATGGCCGCTATATGACTTTAAATGGCGCAGTAGAACGGTTCCAGCAGCTTCTATATCTGTTATCTAAAGGATGGCGGTTGTAAGACTCAAAATGGTAGAACGGTTTCAGCAGCTTGTATAGCTGTTATCTAAAGGATGGCGGTTGTAAAACTCAAAATGGCGGCAGTAGAACGGTTTCAGCAGCTTGTATAGCTGTTATCTAAAGGATGGCGGCTATAAGACTTAAAATGGCGGCAGTAGAACGGTTCCAGCAGCTTCTATAGCTGTTATCTAAAGGATGGCGGCTATAAGACTTAAAATGGCGGCAGTAGAACGGTTCCAGCAGCTTCTATAGCTGTTATCTAAAGGATGGCGGCTATAAGACTCAAAGTGGCGGCAGTAGAACGGTTTCAGCAGTTTGTATAGATGTTATCTAAAGGATGGCCGCTATAAGACTTTAAATGGCGCAGTAGAACGGTTCCAGCAGCTTCTATATCTGTTATCTAAAGGATGGCGGTTGTAAGACTCAAAATGGTAGAACGGTTTCAGCAGCTTGTATAGCTGTTATCTAAAGGATGGCGGCTATAAGACTAAAAACGGCGACAGTAGAACGGTTTCAGCAGCTTGTATAGCTGTTATCTAAAGGATGGCGGCTATAAGACTTAAAATGGCGGCAGAAGAACGGTTTCAGCAGCTTCTATAGCTGTTATCTAAAGGATGGCCGCTATGAGACTTAAATGGCGGCAGTAGAACGGTTCCAGCAGCTTCTATAGCTGTTATCTAAAGGATGGCGGCTATAAGACTGAAAACGGCGACAGTAGAACGGTCTCAGCAGATTGTATAGCTGTTATCTGATGGATGGCGGCTATAAGACTCAAAATGGCGGCAGTAGAACGGTTTCAGCAGCTTGTGTAGCTGTTATCTAAAGGATGGCGGCTATAAGACTCAAAGTGGCGGCAGTAGAACGGTTCCAGCAGCTTGTATAGCTGTTATCTAAAGGATGACGGTTATAAGACTCAAAATGGCGGCAGTAGAACGGTTTCAGCAGCTTGTATAGCTGTTATCTAAAGGATGGCGGCTATAAGACTCAAAGTGGCGGCAGTAGAACGGTTTCAGCAGCTTGTATAGATGTTATCTAAAGGATGGCCGCTATAAGACTTTAAATGGCGCAGTAGAACGGTTCCAGCAGCTTCTATATCTGTTATCTAAAGGATGGCGGTTGTAAGACTCAAAATGGTAGAACGGTTTCAGCAGCTTGTATAGCTGTTATCTAAAGGATGGCGGCTATAAGACTTAAAATGGCGGCAGTAGAACGGTTCCAGCAGCTTCTATAGCTGTTATCTAAAGGATGGCGGCTATAAGACTCAAAGTGGCGGCAGTAGAACGGTTTCAGCAGCTTGTATAGATGTTATCTAAAGGATGGCCGCTATAAGACTTTAAATGGCGCAGTAGAACGGTTCCAGCAGCTTCTATATCTGTTATCTAAAGGATGGCGGTTGTAAGACTCAAAATGGTAGAACGGTTTCAGCAGCTTGTATAGATGTTATCTAAAGGATGGCCGCTATAAGACTTTAAATGGCGCAGTAGAACGGTTCCAGCAGCTTGTATAGCTGTTATCTAAAGGATGGCGGTTGTAAGACTCAAAATGGCGGCAGTAGAACGGATTCAGCAGCTTGTATAGCTGTTATCTAAAGGATGGCGGCTATAAGACTTAAAATGGCGGCAGTAGAACGGTTCCAGCAGCTTCTATAGCTGTTATCTAAAGGATGGCGGCTATAAGACTTAAAATGGCGGCAGTAGAACGGTTCCAGCAGCTTCTATAGCTGTTATCTAAAGGATGGCGGCTATAAGACTCAAAGTGGCGGCAGTAGAACGGTTTCAGCAGCTTGTATAGCTGTTATCTAAAGGATGGCCGCTATAAGACTTTAAATGGCGCAGTAGAACGGTTCCAGCAGCTTCTATATCTGTTATCTAAAGGATGGCGGTTGTAAGACTCAAAATGGTAGAACGGTTTCAGCAGCTTGTATAGCTGTTATCTAAAGGATGGCGGTTGTAAGACTCAAAATGGCGGCAGTAGAACGGTTCCAGCAGCTTCTATAGCTGTTATCTAAAGGATGGCGGCTATAAGACTCAAAGTGGCGGCAGTAGAACGGTTTCAGCAGCTTGTATAGATGTTATCTAAAGAATGGCCGCTATAAGACTTTAAATGGCGCAGTAGAACGGTTCCAGCAGCTTCTATATCTGTTATCTAAAGGATGGCGGTTGTAAGACCCAAAATGGTAGAACGGTTTCAGCAGCTTGTATAGCTGTTATCTAAAGGATGGCGGCTATAAGACTTAAAATGGCGGCAGTAGAACGGTTCCAGCAGCTTCTATAGCGGTTATCTAAAGGATGGCCGCTATGAGACTTAAAATGGCGGCAGTAGAACGGTTCCAGCAGCTTCTATAGCTGTTATCTAAAGGATGGCGGCTATAAGACACAAAATGGCGGCAGTAGAACGGTTTCAGCAGCTTGTATAGCTGTTATCTAAAGGATGGCGGCTATAAGACTTAAAACTTCGGCTGTAGAATGGTTCCAGCAGCTTCAATAGCTTTTATATAAAAGATGGCGGCTATAAGACTCAAAATGGCAGCTGTATGGTATGGCCACTTTAAGACTTTAAATTGCGGCTGTAGAATGATTCCAGCAGCTTATATATGTGTTATATAAAGTATGTCGGCTATAAGACTTAAAATTGCGACAGTAGAACGGTTCCAGCAGCTTCTATAGCTGTTATCTGAAGGATGGCGGCTATAAGACTCAAAATGGCGGCAGTAGAACGGTTTCAACAGCTTGTATAGCTGTTATCTAAAGGATGGCCGCTATGAGACTTAAAATGGCGGCAGTAGAACGGTTCCAGCAGCTTCTATAGCTGTTATCTAAAGGATGGCGGCTATAAGACTCAAAGTGGCGGCAGTAGAACGGTTCCAGCAGCTTGTATAGCTGTTATCTAAAGGATGGCGGTTATAAGACTCAAAATGGCGGCAGTAGAACGGATTCAGCAGCTTGTATAGCTGTTATCTAAAGGATGGCGGCTATAAGACTCAAAGTGGCGGCAGTAGAACGGTTTCAGCAGCTTGTATAGATGTTATCTAAAGGATGGCCGCTATAAGACTTTAAATGGCGCAGTAGAACGGTTCCAGCAGCTTCTATATCTGTTATCTAAAGGATGGCGGTTGTAAGACTCAAAATGGTAGAACGGTTTCAGCAGCTTGTATAGCTGTTATCTAAAGGATGGCGGTTGTAAGACTCAAAATGGCGGCAGTAGAACGGATTCAGCAGCTTGTATAGCTGTTATCTAAAGGATGGCGGCTATAAGACTTAAAATGGCGGCAGTAGAACGGTTCCAGCAGCTTCTATAGCTGTTATCTAAAGGATGGCGGCTATAAGACTTAAAATGGCGGCAGTAGAACGGTTCCAGCAGCTTCTATAGCTGTTATCTAAAGGATGGCGGCTATAAGACTCAAAGTGGCGGCAGTAGAACGGTTTCAGCAGCTTGTATAGCTGTTATCTAAAGGATGGCCGCTATAAGACTTTAAATGGCGCAGTAGAACGGTTCCAGCAGCTTCTATATCTGTTATCTAAAGGATGGCGGTTGTAAGACTCAAAATGGTAGAACGGTTTCAGCAGCTTGTATAGCTGTTATCTAAAGGATGGCGGTTGTAAGACTCAAAATGGCGGCAGTAGAACGGTTTCAGCAGCTTGTATAGCTGTTATCTAAAGGATGGCGGCTATAAGACTTAAAATGGCGGCAGTAGAACGGTTCCAGCAGCTTCTATAGCTGTTATCTAAAGGATGGCGGCTATAAGACTTAAAATGGCGGCAGTAGAACGGTTCCAGCAGCTTCTATAGCTGTTATCTAAAGGATGGCGGCTATAAGACTCAAAGTGGCGGCAGTAGAACGGTTTCAGCAGCTTGTATAGATGTTATCTAAAGAATGGCCGCTATAAGACTTTAAATGGCGCAGTAGAACGGTTCCAGCAGCTTCTATATCTGTTATCTAAAGGATGGCGGTTGTAAGACTCAAAATGGTAGAACGGTTTCAGCAGCTTGTATAGCTGTTATCTAAAGGATGGCGGCTATAAGACTTAAAATGGCGGCAGTAGAACGGTTCCAGCAGCTTCTATAGCTGTTATCTAAAGGATGGCCGCTATGAGACTTAAAATGGCGGCAGTAGAACGGTTCCAGCAGCTTCTATAGCTGTTATCTAAAGGATGGCGGCTATAAGACACAAAATGGCGGCAGTAGAACGGATTCAGCAGCTTGTATAGCTGTTATCTAAAGGATGGCGGCTATAAGACTTAAAACTTCGGCTGTAGAATGGTTCCAGCAGCTTCAATAGCTTTTATATAAAAGATGGCGGCTATAAGACTCAAAATGGCAGCTGTATGGTATGGCCACTTTAAGACTTTAAATTGCGGCTGTAGAATGATTCCAGCAGCTTATATATGTGTTATATAAAGTATGTCGGCTATAAGACTTAAAATTGCGACAGTAGAACGGTTCCAGCAGCTTCTATAGCTGTTATCTGAAGGATGGCGGCTATAAGACTCAAAATGGCGGCAGTAGAACGGTTTCAACAGCTTGTATAGCTGTTATCTAAAGGATGGCCGCTATAAGACTTAAAATGGCGGCAGTAGAACGGTTCCAGCAGCTTCTATAGCTGTTATCTAAGGGATGGCGGCTATAAGACTCAAAATGGCGGCAGTAGAACGGTTTCAGCAGCTTGTATAGCTGTTATCTAAAGGATGGCGGCTATAAGACTCAAAGTGGCGACAGTAGAACGGTTCCAGCAGCTTGTATAGCTGTTATCTAAAGGATGGCGGTTATAAGACTCAAAATGGCGACAGTAGAACGGTTTCAGCAGCTTGTATAGCTGTTATCTAAAGGATGGCGGCTATAAGACTCAAAGTGGCGGCAGTAGAACGGTTTCAGCAGCTTGTATAGCTATTATCTAAAGGATGGCCGCTATAAGACTTCAAATGGCGTCAGTAGAACGGTTCCAGCAGCTTCTATATCTGTTATCTAAAGGATGGCGGTTATAAGACTCAAAATGGCGGCAGTAGAACGGTTTCAGCAGCTTGTATAGCTGTTATCTAAAAGATGGCGGCTATAAGACTTAAAATGGCGGCAGTAGAACGGTTCCAGCAGCTTCTATAGCTGTTATCTAAAGGATTGCGGCTATAAGACTCAAAATGGCGGCAGTAGAACGGTTTCAGCAGCTTGTATAGCTGTTATCTAAAGGATGGCGGCTATAAGACTCAAAGTGGCGGCAGTAGAACGGTTTCAGCAGCTTGTATAGCTGTTATCTAAAGGATGGCCGCTATAAGACTTAAAATGGCGGCAGTAGAACGGTTCCAGCAGCTTCTATAGCTGTTATCTAAAGGATTGCGGCTATAAGACTCAAAATGGCGGCAGTAGAACGGTTTCAGCAGCTTGTATAGCTGTTATCTAAAGGATGGCGGCTATAAGACTCAAAGTGGCGGCAGTAGAACGGTTTCAGCAGCTTGTATAGCTGTTATCTAAAGGATGGCCGCTATAAGACTTAAAATGGCGGCAGTAGAACGGTTCCAGCAGCTTCTATAGCTGTTATCTAAAGGATGGCGGCTATAAGACACAAAATGGCGGCAGTAGAACGGTTTCAGCAGCTTGTACAGCTGTAATCTAAAGGATGGCGGCTATAAGACTCAAAGTGGCGGCAGTAGAACGGTTTCAGCAGCTTGTATAGCTGTTATCTAAAGGATGGCCGCTATAAGACTCAAAGTGGCGACAGTAGAACGGTTCCAGCAGCTTCTATATCTGTTATCTAAAGGATGGCGGCTATAAGACTCAAAATGGCGGCAGTAGAACGGTTTCAGCAGCTTGTATAGCTGTTATCTAAAGGACGGCGGCTATAAGACTTAAAACTTCGGCTGTAGAATGGTTCCAGCAGCTTCTATAGCTTTTATATAAAAGATGGCGGCTATAAGACTCAAAATGGCAGCTGTATGGTATGGCCACTATAAGACTTCAAATGGCGGCTGTAGAATGATTCCAGCAGCTTATATATGTGTTATATAAAGTATGTCGGCTATAAGACTTAAAATGGCGGCAGTAGAACGGTTCCAACAGCTTCTATAGCTGTTATATAAAGGACCGCGTCTATAAGACTCAAAATGGCGGCAGTAGAACGGTTTCAGCAGCTTGTATAACTATTATATAAAGGATGGCAGCCATAAGACTTATAATGGCGGTTGTATTATGCTTCCTGCAGCTTCTATATCCGTTATATGAGGTATGGCGGCTATAAGACTTAAAATGGCGGCAGTAAAACGGTTCCAGCAGCTTCTATATCTGTTATCTAAAGGATGGCGGCTATAAGACTCAAAAGGGCGGCTATATTATGGTTCCAGCAGCTTGTATAGCTGTTATATAAAGGATGTCGGCTATAAGACTCAGAATATCGGCTGTTTTATGGTTCTAGCAGCTTCTATAGCTGTTATCTAAAGGATGGCCGCTATAAGACTTAAAATGGCGGCAGTAGAACGGTTCCACCAGCTTCTATAGCTGTTATCTAAAGGATGGCGGCTATAAGACTCAAAGTGGCGGCAGTAGAACGGTATCAGCAGCTTGTATAGCTATTATCTAAAGGATGGCCGCTATAAGACTTTAAATGGCGCAGTAGAACGGTTCCAGCAGCTTCTATATCTGTTATGTAAAGGATGGCGGTTATAAGACTCAAAATGGTGGCAGTAGAACGGTTTCAGCAGCTTGTATAGCTGTTATCTAAAGGATGGCGGCTATAAGACTTAAAATGGCGGCAGTAGAACGGTTCCAGCAGCTTCTATAGCTGTTATCTAAAGGATGGCCGCTATGAAACTTAAAATGGCGGCAGTAGAACGGTTCCAGCAGCTTCTATAGCTGTAATCTAAAGGATGGCGGCTATAAGACACAAAATGGCGGCAGTAGAACGGTTTCAGCAGATTGTATAGCTGTTATCTAAAGGATGGCGGCTATAAGACTTAAAACTTCGGCTGTAGAATGGTTCCAGCAGCTTCAATAGCTTTTATATAAAAGATGGCGGCTATAAGACTCAAAATGGCAGCTGTATGGTATGGCCACTTTAAGACTTCAAATTGCGGCTGTAGAATGATTCCAGCAGCTTATATATGTGTTATATAAAGTATGCCGGCTATAAGACTTAAAATGGCGGCAGTAGAACGGTTCCAGCAGCTTCTATAGCTGTTATCTAAAGGATGGCCGCTATGAGACTTAAAATGGCGGCAGTAGAACGGTTTCAGCAGCTTCTATAGCTGTTATCTAAAGGATGGCCGCTATGAGACTTAAAATGGCGGCAGTAGAACGGTTCCAGCAGCTTCTATAGTTGTTATATAAGGAATGGCGGCTATAAGACTAAAAACGGCGACAGTAGAACCGTTTCAGCAGATTGTATAGCTGTTATCTGAAGGATGGCGGCTATAAGACTCAAAATGGCGGCAGTAGAACGGTTTCATCAGCTTGTATAGCTGTTATCTAAAGGATGGCCACTATAAGACTTAAAATGGCGGCAGTAGAACGGTTCCAGCAGCTTCTATAGCTGTTATCTAAAGGATGGCGGCTATAAGACTCAAAATGGCGGCAGTAGAACGGTTTCAGCAGCTTGTATAGCTGTTATCTAAAGGATGGCGGCTATAAGACTCAAAGTGGCGGCAGTAGAACGGTTTCAGCAGCTTGTATAGCTGTTATCTAAAGGATGGCCGCTATAAGACTTCAAATGGCGGCAGTAGAACGGTTCCAGCAGCTTCTATATCTGTTATCTAAAGGATGGCGGTTATAAGACTAAAAATGGCGGCAGTAGAACGGTTTCAGCAGCTTGTATAGCTGTTATCTAAAGGATGGCGGCTATAAGACTTAAAGTGGCGGCAGTAGAACGGTTCCAGCAGCTTCTATAGCTGTTATCTAAAGGATGGCCGCTATGAGACTTAAAATGGCGGCAGTAGAACGGTTCCAGCAGCTTCTATAGCTGTTATCTAAAGGATGGCGGCTATAAGACTCAAAATGGCGGCAGTAGAACGGTTTCAGCAGCTTGTATAGCTGTTATCTAAAGGATGGCGGCTATAAGACTCAAAGTGGCGGCAGTAGAACGGTTTCAGCAGCTTGTATAGCTGTTATCTAAAGTATGGCCACTATAAGACTTAAAATGGCGGCAGTAGAACGGTTCCAGCAGCTTCTATAGCTGTTATCTAAAGGATGGCGGCTATAAGACACAAAATGGCGGCAGTAGAACGGTTTCAGCAGATTGTATAGCTGTTATCTAAAGGATGGCGGCTATAAGACTTAAAACTTCGGCTGTAGAATGGTTCCAGCAGCTTCTATAGCTTTTATATAAAAGATGGCGGCTATAAGACTCAAAATGGCAGCTGTATGGTATGGCCACTATAAGACTTCAAATGGCGGCTGTAGAATGATTCCAGCAGCTTATATATGTGTTATATAAAGTATGTCGGCTATAAGACTTAAAATGGCGGCAGTAGAACGGTTCCAACAGCTTCTATAGCTGTTATATAAAGGACGGCGTCTATAAGACTCAAAATGGCGGCAGTAGAACGGTTTCAGCAGCTTCTATAGCTGTTATCTAAAGGATGGCCGACTCAAAATGGCGGCAGTAGAACGGTTTCAGCAGCTTCTATATCTGTTATCTAAAGGATGGCGGCTATAAGACTTAAAATGGCGGCAGTAGAACGGTTCCAGCAGCTTCTAAAGCTGTTATCTAAAGGATGGCCGCTATGGGACTTAAAATGGTGGCAGTAGAACGGTTCCAGCAGCTTCTATAGCTGTTATCTAAAGGATGGCCGCTATAAAACTCAAAATGGCGGCAGTAGAACGGTTTCAGCAGCTTGTATAGCTGTTATCTAAAGGATGGCGGCTATAAGACTCAAAGTGGCGGCAGTAGAACGGTTTCAGCAGCTTGTATAGCTGTTATCTAAGGGATGGCCGCTATAAGACTTAAAATGGCGGCAGTAGAACGGTTCCAGCAGCTTCTATAGCTGTTATCTAAAGGATGGCGGCTATAAGACACAAAATGGCGGCAGTAGAACGGTTTCAGCAGCTTGTACAGCTGTTATCTAAAGGATGGCGGCTGTAAGACTTAAAACTTCGGCTGTAGAATGGTTCCAGCAGCTTCTATATCTTTTATATAAAAGATGGCGGCTATAAGACTCAAAATGGCAGCTGTATGGTATGGCCACTATAAGACTTAAAATGGCGGCTGTAGAATGATTCCAGCAGCTTATATATGTGTTATATAAAGTATGTCGGCTATAAGACTTAAAATGGCGGCAGTAGAACGGTTCCAACAGCTTCTATAGCTGTTATATAAAGGACGGCGTGTATAAGACTCAAAATGGCGGCAGTAGAACGGTTTCAGCAGCTTGTATAACTATTACATAAAGGATGGCAGCCATAAGACTCATAATGGCGGTTGTATTATGCTTCCTGCAGCTTCTATATCCGTTATATGAGGTATGGCGGCTATAAGACTTAAAATGGCGGCAGTAGAACGGTTCCAGCAGCTTTTATGTCTGTTACGTAAAGGATGGCGGCTATAAGACTCAAAAGGGCGGCTATATTATGATTCCAGCAGCTTGTATAGCTGTTATATAAAGGATTTCGGCTATAAGACTTAAAATGGCGGCAGTAGAACGGTTTCAGCAGCTTGTATAGCTTTTATGTAAAGGATGTCGGCTATAAGACTCAGAATAGCGGCTGTTTTATGGTTCTAGCTGCTTGTGTGGCTGTTATATAAAGGATAAGACTTAAAATGCCGGCAGTAGAACGGTTCCACCATCTTCTATAGCTGTTATCTAAAGGATGGCCGCTAAAGAGACTTAAAATGGCGGCAGTAGAACGGTTCCAGCAGCTTCTATAGCTGTTATCTAAAGGATGGCGGCTATAAGACTCAAAGTGGCGGCAGTTGAACGGTTTCAGCAGCTTCTATATCTGTTATCTAAAGAATGGCGGCTATAAGACTCAAAATGGCGGCAGTAGAACGGTTTCAGCAGCTTGAATAGCTGTTATCTAAAGGACGGCGGCTATAAGACTTAAAACTTCGGCTGTAGAATGGTTCCAGCAGCTTCTATAGCTTTTATAGAAGCTATATGGTATGGCCACTATAAGACTTCAAATGGCGGCTGTAGAATGATTCCAGCAGCTTATATATGTGTTATATAAAGTATGTCTAAAGGATGGCGGCTATAAGACTAAAAACGGCGACAGTAGAACGGTTTCAGCAGCTTGTATAGCTGTTATCTAAAGGATGGCGGCTATAAGACTTAAAATGGCGGCAGTAGAACGGTTCCAGCAGCTTCTATAGCTGTTATCTAAAGGATGGCCGCTATGAGACTTAAAATGGCGGCAGTAGAACGGTTCCAGCAGCTTCTATAGCTGTTATCTAAAGGATGGCGGCTATAAGACACAAAATGGCGGCAGTAGAACGGTTTCAGCAGCTTGTATAGCTGTTATCTAAAGGATGGCGGCTATAAGACTTAAAACTTCGGCTGTAGAATGGTTCCAGCAGCTTCTTTAGCTTTTATATAAAAGATGGCGGCTATAAGACTCAAAATTGCAGCTGTATGGTATGGCCACTATAAGACTTCAAATGGCGGCTGTAGAATGATTCCAGCAGCTTATATATGTGTTATATAAAGTATGTCGGCTATCAATATATTGTCACTCATCGAAGTCGGTCGTGTTTTTTTTTGCGCTCTCGCTTAATTACTGTCTTTCGTTCTTTTGTGAAGTTAATCTATAATATTCAATTTAAATTCATTGTTTTATCAATTTTTAATAATTCACTATACTCATCGCGAAGTTTGTGTTAAATTTATTAACATTTATATTTATTAATATCAAAACTTTAACAAACGCAAATATAATTTTGTTGTTGCGCTGCTTACTTTTTGATTTCGTTCTATTTTTTTGCTCCCACCCGCGCTCTCAATTTACAGTTCACAGTTTGTTTTTGTTTGTGTGGTGTTGGCGCTCTCTATTCTTCTGCTTTCTCTTTTGATCCCGCTCGCGGCCATTAACTTTGCGCTTGTTACAAGTTTTTGTTGTTGTGTGTTGTAATTCAAAAAATAATAAATATTCTCTTTTTCTTCTCTTTCTAATTTGCATATTGCAGTTAGCTTTTGCTTTGGTCTGTATTCGCCTCTCCTAATTTAACATTTTTCCCTTTTATTTACATACATTTTGAGTTATAATTTGATTGTGATAAATCAATTATTTAATAATGTCTGTCTGTTGCAAATATAATTGCAATAATCCCAGCAAGACCAGTGAAGACTTTCTTTACTGTTGGCTGTGTGACAATGTAATGCACTTTAAATGTGCTGGTTATACAGTCAAGGTGCGGGATAGCATTGCACAGGGTGGCGGCCTTAAATGGGGCTGTGATTCGTGTCGTGGCTTGGAGCTCGAGATGCTAAGTTTTATGAAACGAACTGGGGATGCCTTTAAAACTCTGTCAGCTGGCGTTCATAAGCTCCAAGAAGAGCTTTTGGCGATGGAGGTTCAATTCAGAAGTTCTAAACTTTTGATTGAATCTCCGACCCGAAAGAGGGCCAGATTTCAGGGCGCGTCTCTCAGTCCGTCGGCACATCGTTCTCTCTCAGTTCCGGCTTCCGACAATGACCCTATGTCACCAAATGCACAGCAGCTGATTTCGTTTAGGAGTCCGGCTTTGGAAGGTGTGGAGTCTCTTCCCATTTCCCCTGGAGACAGTATCCCACCTACTAAAACGATATCGGTTGTAGTTTCCGAACCGTCCGGGCAAACATCCGTCTCCAGGAATATTGCCAATAAAGTAGTTACAAGAGGAGCTAGTAAAGTGTTGGCTGCTTCAGCTGCTGCTGTATCTGCTGTTGCTGCTACTGCTGTGCCTGGCACTTCTAGTTCCCTTGTTGTAGTTCCACCCAAAAAGCAAATTTTGATTTCGCGGCTTGATCCCAATACTACTTCTGAAGAAGTCATAGCCTATATCCAGGGCAAAGTTCAAGCACCAAACATTGCTGTGGAAAAGATCCGTTTTTCATATACTCGGGACATTTCGTCCTTTAAAATAAGTGTCTCCCCAGATCTTTTTGGACAAATATGTCATAAAGACTTTTGGCCGGAACACCTCATTGTAAAAGAGTATACAATAAAAAAGAAGAATCGGCCTCCGATTAGCCTGCTACCTGCCTCTGTGAATAACGTTCCTTCCGGCTCGTCTGCACCTGTTGGCGAGTCAAAAAACTAATTTCGTCCCTAACTCTGGCCTATCAGAATGTACGGGGACTAAAGTCTAAACTCTCTAGACTCTATGTAGATAGTTTAGCTTTTGACTTTCATATTCTTGCCTTTACTGAGACTTGGCTGAAGCCTGATATTGCCGATGCTTCAATTCTCCCCTCAAAATATTTAATATATAGACATGATCGGACTATCCGTAATGGTGGTGGTGTTTTGATCGCTGTTGATTCGGCGTTCTCGTCTGAAATTGTACAGTCTTCCAATCAGGAGATTGAATTTGTTTGTGTTAAAACTCTCTTAATTCTTTTTCTGCCTATATTACTTGTTCGTATATTCCACCACAGTCCGACTTGGCAGTATACATTCACCATTTGGAAGCTATTCAACTTGTTTCATCATATATCTCTGACAAAGACTTGTTTATTGTTCTGGGAGATTTTAATTTACCTGAGATTGCGTGGACCCTCTCATATGATTCTTTATTACTGTTGCCCTCCTCGTCACATTGTTTCATTGATGGTCTGTTTGAGTTGTCCCTAACTCAAATAAATCCTGTCCGAAATAGTCGGAACAGATCACTAGATCTGGTATTTGTGTTGGATTCTTTCAACTGCGATATTTCCAGGACTGATCCCTTAGTTATCCCTGAAGACAACTTTCATCCAAAACTGGATGTAACCATTGACCTTCCTTTTGGGGTTATGACTCGATATAATAATTCGATGCCTCCAACCCGATGTTTTCGCAAGACAAACTTTACTAAACTTAAAAAACTCCTATTAACTAATGATTGGACATATTTGTGTACTTGCACGGATATGGACTCTGCCATTTCTGTCTTCTATAAAACTCTTGAGTCGTTCTTTGATGTTTGTGTCCCGCGTGTGACTCAAGGATGGTCTGATAAACCTCCTTGGTTCTCACGTGAGTTATGTAACTTGAAGAACGTAAAATCATGATGCTATAAAAGATTTAAAAAATCCAGTAAAGCATCGGATTTTTCCCTATACGTAGTTGCTCGATCAAATTTTATGGTGCTGAATTCACAATGCTATAAGGATTATCTTCAGAGATGTAAACTTAGGTTTTCTCGCGATCCTAAGCAATTTTATAAATTCGTCAATGGAAAACGTAAGACATCAGTGCATCCGTCTTACTTGTCTTTCGAAAACAATAAAGCTGACAATGATCAGGCAATTGCTGATATGTTTGCTGATTTTTTCAAAACAACTTATTCTTCTTCGATTTACCAAGCAAATCCTCCTTATCCTTATCACTTGCAATCGTCTAATTGCATTTTAGACTCTGTGTTTGAAGAAAGTTCGATTTTTAGCGTTCTTAGTTCCGTCAAACCAATATATGCACCTGGCCCTGATGGAATACCAGGCTGCGTATTAAGGTTTTGCGCAGAGGCCCTATGTAAGCCAATACTTAAGTTGTTTACACTGTCCGTTACATATTCCGCCTTCCCGTCCATCTGGAAGGAATCATATATTATTCCTCTTCATAAAAAGGGGGAAAAGTCCGAAGCCTCCAATTATAGGGGTATTTCCAAATTGTCTGCCATACCCAAAGCATTTGAGAAAATAATAACGTCTCAATTGCAGCATTTTTGTAGCTCAATCATTTCGTCATCCCAGCATGGATTTTAAAAAACGTAGATCGACAACTACTAACCTATTAGAATTTACATCTCACTCAATCAAAGGGTTCAAGACTGCCGTGCAAACCGATGTCATTTATACTGACTTCAGCAAGGCCTTTGACTCTGTTAATCACACTCTACTTTTATATAAGTTAAATGCACTTGGCATCCCCAGCCTTTTGCTAGATTGGATTCTTCAATATCTTTCTAAGCGTACACAAAAGGTCCTCTTTAAGTCTTCATTTTCTAAGACCATCCAAGTGACTTCTGGAGTACCTCAGGGTAGTCATTTGGGTCCATTGCTATTCACTCTTTTTATAAATGATCTTCCATTGGTAGTGTCACATTCTCGGGTGCTTATGTACGCGGATGATGTTAAGCTTTACCTCAGTTTTAAAGACATATCGTCTTCTTGCCTACTTCAATCGGATCTTAATGATCTTCAGAGTTGGTGTGAAACCAACCTATTAAACCTTAACGGCTCTAAATGTAAAGTTATGTCTTTTTATAGATGCACTCAACACATAGCAACTTATTATCTTAACGACACTGCCTTAGAGCGGTTAGATATTTTCAATGACTTAGGTGTTCTTATGGACCTTAAATTAACCTTTAATCCTCATATTTCTGCTACAGTTAGTAAAGCTATGAATGTTCTTGGGTTTGTGAAACGATGGTCAAAAGAGTTTGACGATCCGTACACAACCAAACTTCTGTATACTTCATTAATCCGTCCTATCTTAGAGTACGGATCTTGCATATGGTCGCCTCAATATGAGACGCACCAAAGTAAAATTGAATCTGTTCAAAAGCAATTTCTGCTATTTGCTCTGCGTGGTCTAAATTGGGATCGCAATGTCAATTTGCCATCATACTCCAGTAGGCTTCTTTTAATCAATCTTCCTTCCAGGTGAAATAGACTCTCCTGAGCTATTGAACCAACTAAACCTATCTGTACCCCGTAGACCTACTAGAAATTTTATTCCTCTATCTTTAAAACATTGTAGTTCTAACTATTCTTTGCATGAACCTTTTCGAGTCCTATGTTCTGATTACAATCTTCTGTATCCCGTATTCAGTTCAGAAGCCTCTCTTTCTCTTGTGAAAACCTCTATTTTAGCACATTTAGCTCGTAATTAGCTGTAGTTAATCTAATTTTTAATTGTTTGTCCGTTATACTTGTATTTGTCCACGCGATCGTGCCGTCCGATATACGGCTGCGCCCCACGGTCGGCCGGGCGGGAGGTGGACAGCGCTCTGCTTGGGCTCGCGCGAAACAGGCTATGTCCTGGTGTCGTAAGGGCCACTTGAACGTACTTCGCATTGTACGCGTCAACGTCCAGACAATATAAGACTTAAAATGGCGGCAGTAGAACGGTTCCAACAGCTTCTATAGCTGTTATATAAAGGACGGCGTCTATAAGACTCAAAATGGCGGCAGTAGAACGGTTCCAGCAGCTTCTTTAGCTGTTATATAAAGGACGGCGTCTATAAGACTCAAAATGGCGGCAGTAGAACGGTTTCAGCAGCTTGTATAACTATTATATAAAGGATGGCAGCCATAAGACTCATAATGGCGGTTGTATTATGCTTCCTGCAGCTTCTATATCCGTTATATGAGGTATGGCGGCTATAAGACTTAAAATGGCGGCAGTAGAACGGTTCCAGCAGCTTTTATATCTGTTATGTAAAGGATGGCGGCTATAAGACTCAAAAGAGCTTCTATATTATGATTCCAGCAGCTTGTATAGCTGTTATATAAAGGATTTCGGCTATAAGTCTTAAAATGGCGGCAGTAGAACGGTTTCAGCAGCTTTTATAGCTGTTATCTAAAGGATGTCGGCTAAAAGACTCAGAATAGCGGCTGTTCTATGGTTCTAGCAGCTTGTGTGGCTGTTATATAAAGGATTGCCGCTATAAGACCTAAAATGGCGGCAGTAGAACGGTTCCAGCAGCTTCTATAGCTGTTATCTAAAGGATGGCCGCTATGAGACTTAAAATGGCGGCAGTAGAACGGTTCCAGCAGCTTCTATAGCTGTTATCTAAAGGATGGCGGCTATAAGACTCAAAGTGGCGGCAGTAGAACGGTTTCAGCAGCTTCGATAGCTGTTATCTAAAGGATGGCGGCCCTAAGACTCAAAATGGCGGCTGTATTTTTGTTCCAGCTGCTTGTATAACTATTATATAAAGGATGACAGCTATAAGACTCAAAATGGCGGCTGTATTATGGTTCCAGCAGCTTGTGTAGCTGTTATAAAAAGGATGGCCGCTATAAGACTCAAAATGGCGGCAGTAGAACGGTTTCAGCAGCTTGTATAGCGGTTATCTAGAGGATGGCTTCAGCAGCTTGTATAGCGGTTATCTAAAGGATGGCGGCTATAAGACTTAAAATGGCGGCAGTAGAATGGTATCAGCAGCTTATATAGCTGTTATATAAAGGATGTCGGATAAGACTCAAAATGGCGGCTATATTATGGTTCCAGCAGCTTGTATAGCTGTTATATAAAGGATGTCGGCTATAAGACTCAGAATGGCGGCTGTATTATGGTTCCAGCAGCTTGTGTAGCTGTTATAAAAAGGATGGCCGCTATAAGACTCAAAATGGCGGCAGTAGAACGGTTTCAGCAGCTTGTATAGCGGTTATCTAGAGGATGGCTTCAGCAGCTTGTATAGCGGTTATCTAAAGGATGGCGGCTATAAGACTTAAAATGGCGGCAGTAGATCGGTTCCAGCAGCTTGTATAGCTGGTATCTAAAAAATGGCGGCTATAAGGCTTAAAATGGCGGCAGTAGAACGGTTTCAGCAGTTTCTATAGCTGTTATTTAAAGGATGGCGGCTATCCGACTCAAAATGGCGGCTGTATTAAGGTTCCAGCAGCTTGTATAGCTGTTATATAAAGGGTGTCTGCTATAAGACTCAAAATGGCGGCTGTATTATGGTTCCAATAGCTTGTAAAACTATTATATAAAGGATGGCGGCTATAATACTCAAAATACGGCTGTATTATGGTTCCATTAGCTTGTATAGCTGTTATATAAAGGATCACTGCTATGGGACTCAAAATTACGCCAGTGGAAAGGATCCAGCAGCTTCTAAAGGTGTTATATAAAGGATGTCGGCTATAAGACTCAAAATGGCGGCTTTATTATGGTTCCAACAGCTTGTAAAACTATTATATAAAGGATGGCGGCTATAATACTCAAAATGGCGGCTGTATTATGGTTCCATCAGCTTGTATAGCTGTTATATAAAGGATCAGTGCTATGGGACTCAAAATTACGCCAGTGGAAACGATCCAGCAGCTTCTGCAGCTGTTATATAAAGGATGGCGGCTATTAGACTCAAAATAGCGGCTGTATTATGGTTCTAGCAGCTTTAATAGCTGTTATATAAAGGATGGCGGCTACAATACTCAAAATGGCGGCTGTATTATGGTTCCATCAGCTTGTATAGCTGTTATGTAAAGGATCACTGCTATGGGACTCAAAATTACGCCAGTGGAAAGGATCCAGCAGCTTCTACAGCTGTTATATAAAGGACGGCCGCTATAAGAATTAAAATGGCGGCAAAAGAATGGTTCTAGCAGCTTCTATAGCAGTAGAACGGTTTCGGCAGCTTGTTAAGCTGTTATTTAAATTATATCGGATATAAGACTCAAAATGGCAGCAGTAGAACGGTTCCAGCAGCTTGTATAACTATTATATAAAGGATGGCGGCTACATCTAACGTCTCAATTGCAGCATTTTTGTAGCTCAATCATTTCGTCATCCCAGCATGGATTTTAAAAAACGTAGATCGACAACTACTAACCTATTAGAATTTACATCTCACTCAATCAAAGGGTTCAAGACTGCCGTGCAAACCGATGTCATTTATACTGACTTCAGCAAGGCCTTTGACTCTGTTAATCACACTCTACTTTTATATAAGTTAAATGCACTTGGCATCCCCAGCCTTTTGCTAGATTGGATTCTTCAATATCTTTCTAAGCGTACACAAAAGGTCCTCTTTAAGTCTTCATTTTCTAAGACCATCCAAGTGACTTCTGGAGTACCTCAGGGTAGTCATTTGGGTCCATTGCTATTCACTCTTTTTATAAATGATCTTCCATTGGTAGTGTCACATTCTCGGGTGCTTATGTACGCGGATGATGTTAAGCTTTACCTCAGTTTTAAAGACATATCGTCTTCTTGCCTACTTCAATCGGATCTTAATGATCTTCAGAGTTGGTGTGAAACCAACCTATTAAACCTTAACGGCTCTAAATGTAAAGTTATGTCTTTTTATAGATGCACTCAACACATAGCAACTTATTATCTTAACGACACTGCCTTAGAGCGGTTAGATATTTTCAATGACTTAGGTGTTCTTATGGACCTTAAATTAACCTTTAATCCTCATATTTCTGCTACAGTTAGTAAAGCTATGAATGTTCTTGGGTTTGTGAAACGATGGTCAAAAGAGTTTGACGATCCGTACACAACCAAACTTCTGTATACTTCATTAATCCGTCCTATCTTAGAGTACGGATCTTGCATATGGTCGCCTCAATATGAGACGCACCAAAGTAAAATTGAATCTGTTCAAAAGCAATTTCTGCTATTTGCTCTGCGTGGTCTAAATTGGGATCGCAATGTCAATTTGCCATCATACTCCAGTAGGCTTCTTTTAATCAATCTTCCTTCCAGGTGAAATAGACTCTCCTGAGCTATTGAACCAACTAAACCTATCTGTACCCCGTAGACCTACTAGAAATTTTATTCCTCTATCTTTAAAACATTGTAGTTCTAACTATTCTTTGCATGAACCTTTTCGAGTCCTATGTTCTGATTACAATCTTCTGTATCCCGTATTCAGTTCAGAAGCCTCTCTTTCTCTTGTGAAAACCTCTATTTTAGCACATTTAGCTCGTAATTAGCTGTAGTTAATCTAATTTTTAATTGTTTGTCCGTTATACTTGTATTTGTCCACGCGATCGTGCCGTCCGATATACGGCTGCGCCCCACGGTCGGCCGGGCGGGAGGTGGACAGCGCTCTGCTTGGGCTCGCGCGAAACAGGCTATGTCCTGGTGTCGTAAGGGCCACTTGAACGTACTTCGCATTGTACGCGTCAACGTCCAGACAATATAAGACTTAAAATGGCGGCAGTAGAACGGTTCCAACAGCTTCTATAGCTGTTATATAAAGGACGGCGTCTATAAGACTCAAAATGGCGGCAGTAGAACGGTTCCAGCAGCTTCTTTAGCTGTTATATAAAGGACGGCGTCTATAAGACTCAAAATGGCGGCAGTAGAACGGTTTCAGCAGCTTGTATAACTATTATATAAAGGATGGCAGCCATAAGACTCATAATGGCGGTTGTATTATGCTTCCTGCAGCTTCTATATCCGTTATATGAGGTATGGCGGCTATAAGACTTAAAATGGCGGCAGTAGAACGGTTCCAGCAGCTTTTATATCTGTTATGTAAAGGATGGCGGCTATAAGACTCAAAAGAGCTTCTATATTATGATTCCAGCAGCTTGTATAGCTGTTATATAAAGGATTTCGGCTATAAGTCTTAAAATGGCGGCAGTAGAACGGTTTCAGCAGCTTTTATAGCTGTTATCTAAAGGATGTCGGCTAAAAGACTCAGAATAGCGGCTGTTCTATGGTTCTAGCAGCTTGTGTGTTATCCTGTTATCTAAAGGATGGCGGCTATAAGACTCAAAGTGGCGGCAGTAGAACGGTTTCAGCAGCTTCGATAGCTGTTATCTAAAGGATGGCGGCCCTAAGACTCAAAATGGCGGCTGTATTTTTGTTCCAGCTGCTTGTATAACTATTATATAAAGGATGACAGCTATAAGACTCAAAATGGCGGCTGTATTATGGTTCCAGCAGCTTGTGTAGCTGTTATAAAAAGGATGGCCGCTATAAGACTCAAAATGGCGGCAGTAGAACGGTTTCAGCAGCTTGTATAGCGGTTATCTAGAGGATGGCTTCAGCAGCTTGTATAGCGGTTATCTAAAGGATGGCGGCTATAAGACTTAAAATGGCGGCAGTAGAATGGTATCAGCAGCTTATATAGCTGTTATATAAAGGATGTCGGATAAGACTCAAAATGGCGGCTATATTATGGTTCCAGCAGCTTGTATAGCTGTTATATAAAGGATGTCGGCTATAAGACTCAGAATGGCGGCTGTATTATGGTTCCAGCAGCTTGTGTAGCTGTTATAAAAAGGATGGCCGCTATAAGACTCAAAATGGCGGCAGTAGAACGGTTTCAGCAGCTTGTATAGCGGTTATCTAGAGGATGGCTTCAGCAGCTTGTATAGCGGTTATCTAAAGGATGGCGGCTATAAGACTTAAAATGGCGGCAGTAGATCGGTTCCAGCAGCTTGTATAGCTGGTATCTAAAAAATGGCGGCTATAAGGCTTAAAATGGCGGCAGTAGAACGGTTTCAGCAGTTTCTATAGCTGTTATTTAAAGGATGGCGGCTATCCGACTCAAAATGGCGGCTGTATTAAGGTTCCAGCAGCTTGTATAGCTGTTATATAAAGGGTGTCTGCTATAAGACTCAAAATGGCGGCTGTATTATGGTTCCAATAGCTTGTAAAACTATTATATAAAGGATGGCGGCTATAATACTCAAAATACGGCTGTATTATGGTTCCATTAGCTTGTATAGCTGTTATATAAAGGATCACTGCTATGGGACTCAAAATTACGCCAGTGGAAAGGATCCAGCAGCTTCTAAAGGTGTTATATAAAGGATGTCGGCTATAAGACTCAAAATGGCGGCTGTATTATGGTTCCAACAGCTTGTAAAACTATTATATAAAGGATGGCGGCTATAATACTCAAAATGGCGGCTGTATTATGGTTCCATCAGCTTGTATAGCTGTTATATAAAGGATCAGTGCTATGGGACTCAAAATTACGCCAGTGGAAACGATCCAGCAGCTTCTGCAGCTGTTATATAAAGGATGACGGCTATTAGACTCAAAATAGCGGCTGTATTATGGTTCTAGCAGCTTTAATAGCTGTTATATAAAGGATGGCGGCTACAATACTCAAAATGGCGGCTGTATTATGGTTCCATCAGCTTGTATAGCTGTTATGTAAAGGATCACTGCTATGGGACTCAAAATTACGCCAGTGGAAAGGATCCAGCAGCTTCTACAGCTGTTATATAAAGGACGGCCGCTATAAGAATTAAAATGGCGGCAAAAGAATGGTTCTAGCAGCTTCTATAGCAGTAGAACGGTTTCGGCAGCTTGTTAAGCTGTTATTTAAATTATATCGGATATAAGACTCAAAATGGCAGCAGTAGAACGGTTCCAGCAGCTTGTATAACTATTATATAAAGGATGGCGGCTACAAGACTCAAAATGGCGGCTGTATTATGGTACCAGCAGCTTGTATAGCTGTTATATAAAGGATGGCGGCTATAAGACTAAAAATGGCGGCTGTATTATGGTTCCAGCAGCTTTAATAGCTGTTTTATAAAGGATATCGGCTATAAGACTCAAAATGGCTGCTATATTATGGTTTCAGCAGCTTGTACAGCTGTTCTATACATAATTACGCCAGTGGAACGGTTCCAGCAGCTTCTACAGCTGTTATATAAAGGATGTCGGCTATTAGACTCAAAATAGCGGCTGTATTACGGTTACAGCAGCTTGTATAACTATTATATAAAGGATGGCGGCTATAAGACTGAAATGGCGGCTGTAGAATGGTAACAGCAACTTGTATAGATGCTATATAAAGGATGTCGGTTTCAGCAGCTTGTATAGCTGTTATATAAAGGGAGCTATAAGACTGAAAATGCCGGCTGAAGAATGGTTTCAGCAGCTTGTATAGCTGTCATTTAAAGAATGGCTGCTATGAGACTCAAAATGGCGATTATGAAACGGTTCCAGCAGTGTCTATAGATGTTATTTAAAGAATGACTGCTATAAGACTTAAAACGTCGATTGTAGAATGGTTCCAGCAGCTTCTATAGCTTTTATATAAAAGATTGCGGCTATAAGACTCAAAATGGTTCCAGCAGCTTGTATAACTATTATATAAAGGATGGCATCTATAAGACTCAAAATGGCGGCTGTAGAAAGGTTCCAACAGCTTGTATAATTGTTATATAAAGGATGTCGGCTATAAGACTCAAAGTGGCGGCTGTATTTTGGTTCCAGCAGCTTGTATAGCTGTTATATATAGAATGACTGATATGAGACTCAAAATGGCGCCAATGCAACGGTTTCAGCAGCTTCTATAGCTGTTATTTAAAGGAATGCGGCTAATAGACTCAAAATGACGGCTGTGTTATGTTTCCAGCAGCTGGTATAATTATTATATAAAGGATGGTGGCTACAATACGCAAAATGGCGGCTGTATTATTGGTCCAGCAGCTTGTATAACTATCTTATAAAGGATAGCGGCTACAAGACTGAAAATGGCGGCTGTAGAATGGTTCCAGCAGCTTGTATAGCTGTTATATAGAAGATGTCGGCTATAAGACTCAAAATAGCGGCTTAATTATGGTTCCAGCAGATTGTAAAGCTGTTATATAAGGGATGCTGGCTATAAGACTCAAAATGCCGGCTGTATTATGGTTCCAGCAGCTTGTATAACTATTATATAAAGGATGGCCGACTTAAGACTCAAAATGGCGGCTGTATTATAGTTCTAGCACCTTGTGTAGCTGTTATATAAAGAATAGCCGCTATAAGACTTAAAATGGCGGCAGTAAAACGATTCCAGCAGCTTCTATAGCTGCTATATAAGGGATGGCGGCTATAAGACTCAAAATGGCGGTAGTAGAACGGTTCCAGCAGCTTCTACAGCTGTTATCTAAAGGATATCGGCTATAAGTCTCAAAATGGCGGCAGTAGAACGGTTTCAACAGCTTGTATAGCGGTTATCTAAAGGATGACGGCTATAAGACTTAAAATGGCGGCAGTAGAACGGTTCCAGCAGCTTGTATAGCTGTTATCTAAAGGATGTCGGCTATAAGTCTCAAAATGGCGGCAGTAGAACGGTTTCAGCAGCTTGTATAGCGGTTATCTAAAAAATGGCGGCTATAAGGCTTAAAATGGCGGATGTGTTATGTTTCCAGCAGCTGGTATAATTATTATATAAAGGATGGCGGCTACAATACGCAAAATGGCGGCTGTATTATTGGTCCAGCAGCTTGTATAACTATCTTATAAAGGATACCGGCTACAAAAGTCAAAATGCCGGCTGTAGAATGGTTCTAGCATCTTGAGTAGCTGTTATGTAAAGAATAGCCGCTGTAAGACTCAAAATGGCGTCTGTAATCTAGCAGCTTGTGTAGCCTTTATAAAAAGGATGGCCGCTATAAGACTAAAAATTGCGGCAGTAGAAAGGTTCCAGCAGCTTCTATAGCTGTTATCTAGAGGATGGCAGCTATAAGACTCAAAATCGCGGCAGTAGAACGGTTTCAGCAGCTTGTATAGCGGTTATCTAAAGGATGGCGGCTATAAGACTTAAAATGGCGGCAGTAGAACGGTTCCAGAAGCTTGTATAGCTTTTATCTAAAAAATGGCAGCTATAAGGCTTAAAATGGCGGCAGAAGAACGGTTTCAGCAGTTTCTATAGCTGTTATTTAAAGGATGGCGGCTATCCGACTCTAAATAGCGGTGTCGGCTATAAGACTCAAAATGGCGGCTGTATTATGGTTCCAATAGCTTGTAACACTATTATAAAAAGGATGGCGGCTATAATACTCAAAATACGGCTGTATTATGGTTCCATCAGCTTGTATAGCTGTTATATAAAGGATCACTGCTATGGGACTCAAAACTACGCCAGTGGAAAGGATCCAGCAGCTTTTACAACTGTTATGTAAAGGATGGCGGCTATCAGACTCAAAATAGCGGCTTAATTATGGTTCCAGCAGATTGTAAAGCTGTTATATAAGGGATGCTGGCTATGAGACTCAAAATGCCGGTTGTATTATGGTTCCAGCAGCTTGTATAACTATTATATAAAGGATGGCCGCTGCAAGACTCAAAATGGCGGCTGTGTTATGTTTCCAGCAGATGGTATAATTATTATATAAAGGATGGCGGCTACAATACGCCAAATGGCGGCTGTATTATTGCTCCAGCAGCTTGTATAACTATCTTATAAAGGATAGCGGCTACAAGACTGAAAATGGCGGCTGTAGAATGCTTCCAGCAGCTTGTATAGCTGTAATATAGAAGATGTCGGCTATAAGACTCAAAATGGCGGCTTAATTATGGTTCCAGCAGATTGTATAGCTGTTATATAAAGGATGGCCGCTGTAAGACTCAAAATGGCGGCTGTATTACAGTTCAAGCAGCTTGTGTTGCTATTATATAAAGAATAGCCGCTATAAGACTTAAAATGGCGGCAGTAGAACGGTTCCAGCAGCTTCTATAGCTGTTATATAAGGGATGGCGGCTATAAGACTCAAAATGGCGGTAGTAGAACGGTTCCAGCAGCTTCTATAGCTGTTATCTAAAGGATGGCGGCTATAAGTCTCAAAATGGCGGCAGTAGAACGGTTTCAGCAGCATCTATAGCTGTTATATAAGGGATGGCGGCTATAAGACTCAACATGGCGGTAGTAGAACGGTTGCAGCAGCTTCTATAGCTGTTATCTAAAGGATGGCGGCTATAAGTCTCAAAATGGCGGCAGTAGAACGGTTTCAGCAGCAACTATAGCTGTTATATAAGGGATGGCGGCTATAAGACTCAACATGGCGGTAGTAGAACGGTTCCAGCAGCTTGTATAGCTGTTATATAAAGGATGAAGCTATAAGACTTAAAATGGCGGCAGTAGAACGGTTCCAGCAGCTTTTATATCTGTTATGTAAAGGATGGCGGCTATAAGACTCAAAAGAGCGGCTATATTATGATTCCAGCAGCTTGTATAGCTGTTATATAAAGGATTTCGGCTATAAGACTTAAAATGGCGGCAGTAGAACGGTTTCAGCAGCTTTTATAACTGTTATCTAAAGGATGTCGGCTATAAGACTCAGAATAGCGGCTGTTCTATGGTTCTAGTAGCTTGTGTGGCTGTTATAAAAAGGATTGCCGCTATAAGACCTAAAATGGCGGCAGTAGAACGGTTCCAGCAGCTTCTATAGCTGTTATCTAAAGGATGGCCGCTATGAGACTTAAAATGGCGGCAGTAGAACGGTTCCAGCAGCTTCTATAGCTGTTATCTAAAGGATGGCGGCTATAAGACTCAAAGTGGCGGCAGTAGAACGGTTTCAGCAGATTCGATAGCTGTTATCTAAAGGATGGCGGCTATAAGACTCAAAATGGCGGCAGTAGAACGGTTTCATCAGCTTGTATAGCTGTTATCTAAAGGATGGCGGCTATAAGACTTAAAACTTCGGCTGTAGAATGGTTCCAGCAGCTTCTATAGCTTTTATAGAAACTATATGGTATGGCCACTATAAGACTTCAAATGGCGGCTGTAGAATGATTCCAGAAGCTTATATATGTGTTATATAAAGTATGTCGGCTATAAGACTCAAAATGGCTGCTGTATTATGGTTTCAGCAGCTTTAATAGCTGTTATATAAAGGATGTCGACTATAAGACTCAAAATGCCGGCTATATTATGGTTCCAGCAGCTTGTATAGCTGTTATGTAAAGGATGTCGGCTATAAGACTCAGAATAGCGGCTGTAGAATGGTTCCAGCAGCTTGTATAGCTGTTATATAGAAGATGTCGGCTATAAGACTCAGAATAGCGGCTGTATTATGGTTCTAGCAGCTTGTGTAGCTGTTATATAAAGGATGGCCGCTATAAGACTTAAAATGGCGGCAGTAGAACGGTTCCAGCAGCTACTATAGCTGATATTTAATGGATGGCGGCCCTAAGACTCAAAATGGCGGCTGTATTTTTGTTCCAGCTGCTTGTATAACTATTATATAAAGGATGACAGCTATAAGACTCAAAATTGCGGTTGTATTATGCTTCGCGCAGCTTCTATATCCGTTATATAAAGTATGGCGGCTATAAGACTTAAAATGGCGGCTGTAGAATGGTATCAGCAGCTTATATAGCTGTTATATAAAGGACGTCGGATAAGACTCAAAATGGCGGCTATATTATGTTTCCAGCAGCTTGTATAGCTGTTATATAAAGGATGTCGGCTATAAGATTCAGAATGGCGGCTGTATTATGGTTCCAGCAGCTTGTGTAGCTCTTATAAAAAGGATGGCCGCTATAAGACTCAATATGGCGGCAGTAGAACGGTTTCAGCAGCTTGTATAGCGGTTATCTAGAGGATGGCTTCAGCAGCTTGTATAGCTGTTATATAAAGGATGTCGGCTATAAGATTCAGAATGGCGGCTGTATTATGGTTCCAGCAGCTTCTGCAGCTGTTATATAAAGGATGGCGGCTATCAGACTCAAAATAGCAGCTGTATTATGGTTCTAGCTGTTTTAATAACTGTTATATAAAGGATGGCGGCTACAATACTCAAAATGGCGACTGTATTATGGTTCCATCAGCTTTTATAGCTGTTATATAAAGGATCACTGCTATGGGACTCAAAATTACGCCAGTAGAAAGGATCCAGCAGCTTCTACAGCTGTTATATAAAGGACGGCCGCTATAAGACTTAAAATGGCGGCAAAAGAATGGTTCTAGCAGCTTCTATAGCAGTAGAACGGTTTCAGCAGCTTGTTAAGCTGTTATTTAAATTATATCGGATATAAGACTCAGAATGGCAGCAGTAGAACGGTTCCAGCAGCTTGTATAACTATTATATAAAGGATGGCGGCTACAAGACTCAAAATGGCGGCTGTATTATGGTACCAGCAGCTTGTATAGCTGTTATATAAAGGATGGCGGCTATAAGACTAAAAATGGCGGCTGTATTATGGTTCCAGCAGCTTTAATAGCTGTTTTATAAAGGATATCGGCTATAAGACTCAAAATGGCTGCTATATTATGGTTTCAGCAGCTTGTACAGCTGTTCTATAAAGAATTACGCCAGTGGAACGGTTTCAGCAGCTTCTACAGCTGTTATATAAAGGATGTCGGCTATTAGACTCAAAATAGCGGCTGTATTACGGTTACAGCAGCTTGTATAACTATTATATAAAGGATGGCGGCTATAAGACTGAAATGGCGGCTGTAGAATGGTAACAGCAACTTGATGCTATATAAAGGATGTCGGTTTCAGCAGCTTGTATAGCTGTTATATAAAGGATGGAGCTATAAGACTGAAAATGCCGGCTGAAGAATGGTTTCAGCAGCTTGTATAGCTGTCATTTAAAGAAGGGCTGCTATGAGACTCAAAATGGCGATTATGAAACGGTTCCAGCAGCTTCTATAGCTGTTAGTTAAAGAATGGCAGTTATAAGATTAAAAACGTCGATTGTAGAATGGTTCCAGCAGCTTCTGTAGCTTTTATATAAAAGATTGCGGCTATAAGAATCAAAATGGTTCCAGCAGCTTGTATAACTATTATATAAAGCATGGCGGCTACAATACGCAAAATGGCGGCTGTATTATTGGTCCAGCAGCTTGTATAAATATCTTATAAAGGATAGCGGCTACAAGACTGAAAATGGCGGCTGTAGAATGGTTCCAGCAGCTTGTATAGCTGTTATATAGAAGATGTCGACTATAAGACTCAAAATGGCGGCTTAATTATGGTTCCAGCAGATTGTAAAGCTGTTATATAAGGGATGCTGGCTATAAGACTCAAAATGCCGGCTGTATTATGGTTCCAGCAGCTTTTATAACTATTATATAAAGGATGGCCGCTGTAAGACTCAAAATGGCGGCTGTGTTATGTTTCCAGCAGCTGGTATAATTATTATATAAAGTATGGCGGCTACAATACGCAAACTGGCGGCTGTATTATTGGTCCAGCAGCTTGTATAACTATCTTATAAAGGATAGCGGCTACAAGACTGAAAATGGCGGCTGTAGAATGCTTCCAGCAGCTTGTATAGCTGTTATATAGAAGATGTCGGCTATAAGACTCAAAATGGCGGCTTAATTATGGTTCCAGCAGATTGTATAGCTGTTATATAAGGGATGCTGGCTATAAGACTCAAAATGCCGCCTGTATTATGGTTCCAGCAGCTTGTATAACTATTATATAAAGGATGGCCGCTGTAAGACTCAAAATGGCGGCTGTATTATAGTTCTAGCAGCTTGTGTAGCTGTTATATAAAGAATAGCCGCTATAAGACTTAAAATGGAGGCAGTAGAACGATTCCAGCAGCTTCTATAGCTGTTATATAAGGGATGGCGGCTATAAGACTCAAAATGGCGGTAGTATAACGGTTCCAGCAGCTTCTATAGCTGTTATCTAAAGGATGGCGGCTATAAGTCTCAAAATGGCGGCAGTAGAACGGTTTCAGCAGCTTGTATAGCGGTTATCTAAAGGATGGCGGCTATAAGACTTAAAATGGCGGCAGTAGAACGGTTCCAGCAGCTTGTATAGATGTTATCTAAATAATGGCGGCTATAAGGCTTAAAATGGCGGCTGTGTTATGTTTCCAGCAGCTGGTATAATTATTATATAAAGGATGGCGGCTACAATACGCAAAATGGCGGCTGTATTATTGGTCCAGCAGCTTCTATAGCTGTTATCTAAAGGATGGCCGCTGTAAGACTCAAAATGGCGGCTGTATTATAGTTCTAGCAGCTTGTGTAGCTGTTATATAAAGAATAGCCGCTATAAGACTTAAAATGGAGGCAGTAGAACGATTCCAGCAGCTTCTATAGCTGTTATATAAGGGATGGCGGCTATAAGACTCAAAATGGCGGTAGTAGAACGGTTCCAGCAGCTTCTATAGCTGTTATCTAAAGGATGGCGGCTATAAGTCTCAAAATGGCGGCAGTAGAACGGTTTCAGCAGCTTGTATAGCGGTTATCTAAAGGATGGCGGCTATAAGACTCAAAATGGCGGTAGTAGAACGGTTCCAGCAGCTTGTATAGCTTTTATCTAAAAAATGGCAGCTATAAGGCTTAAAATGGCGGCAGTAGAACGGTTTCAGCAGTTTCTATAGCTGTTATTTAAAGGATGGCGGCTATCCGACTCTAAATAGCGGCTGTATTAAGGTTCCAGCAGCTTTAATAGCTGTTATATAAAGGATGTCGGCTATAAGACTCAAAATGGCGGCTGTATTATGGATCCAATAGCTTGTAAAACTATTATATAAAGGATGGCGTCTATAATACTCAAAATACGGCTGTATTATGTTTCCATCAGCTTGTATAGCTGTTATTTAAAGGATCATTGCTATGGGACTTAAAATTACGCCAGTGGAAAGGATCCAGCAGCTTCTACAGCTGTTATATAAAGGATGGCCGCTATAAGACTTAAAATGGCGGAAAAAGAATGGTTCTAGCAGCTTCTATAGCTGTTGTCTAAAGGATGGCGGCTATAAGACTCAAAATGGCGGTTGTATTATGGTTCCAATAGCTTGTAAAACTATTATAAAAAGGATGGCGGCTATAATACTCAAAATACGGCTGTATTATGGTTCCATTAGCTTGTATAGCTGTTATATAAAGGATCACTGCTATGGGACTCAAAATTACGCCAGTGGAAAGGATCCATCAGCTTTTACAACTGTTATGTAAAGGATGGCGGCTATCAGACTCCAAATAGCGGCTTAAATGCAACGGCTTCAGCAGCTTCTATAGCTGCTATTTAAAGGATTGCGGCTATAAGACTCAAAATGGCGGCTGTGTTATGGTTCCAGCAGCTTGTATAGCTGTTATATAAAGATGTCGGCTATAAGACTCAAAATGACGGCTGTATTATGGTTCCATCAGCTTGTATAACTATTATATACAGGATGGCAGCAATAAGACTCAAAATGGCGGCTGTAGAAAGGTTCCAGCAGCTTGTATAACTGTTATATAAAGGATTTCGGCTATAAGACTCAAAATGGCGGCTGTATTATGGTTCCAGCAGCTTGTATAGCTGTTATATAAAGGATGGCAGCTATACGACATAAAATGTCGGCTGCTGAATGGTTCCAAGATATTCTATAACTGGAGGATGGAGGCTATAAGACTCAAAATGGCGGCTGTATTATGGTTCCAGCAGCTTGTATAGCTGTTATATAAAGAATGACTGCTATGAGACTCAAAATGGCGCCAATGCAACGGTTTCAGCAGCTTCTATAGCTGTTATTTAAAGGATTGCGGCTATAAGACTCAAAATGGCGGCTGTATTATGGTTCCAGTAGCTGGTATAATTATTATATAAAGGATGGCGGCTACAAGACGCAAAGTGGCGGCTGTATTATTGGTCCAGCAGCTTGTATAACTGTCTTATAAAGGATGGCGGCTATAAGACTTAAAATGGCGGCAGTACAACGGATTCAGCAGCTTGTTTAAAGGGTGGCGGCTATAAGACTTAAAATGTCGGCTGTAGAATGGTTCCAGCAGCTTCTATAGCTGTGATAAATAAGATGGCGGCTATAAGACTCAAATTGGCGGCTGTATTATGGTTCCAGCAGCTTGTATAGCTGTTATATAAAGGATGGCAGCTATACGACATAAAATGTCGGCTGCTGAATGGTTCCAGGATATTCTATAGCTGGAGGGTGGAGGCTATAAGACTCAAAATGGCGGCTGTGTTATGGTTCCAGCAGCTTGTATAACTATCTTATAAAGGATGTCGGCTATAAGACTCAAAATGGCGGCTGTATTATGGTTCCAGCAGCTTGTATAGCTGTTATATAAAGAATGACTGCTATGAGACTCAAAATGGCGCAAATGCAACGGTTTCAGCGGCTTCTATAGCTGTTATTTAAAGGATTGCGGCTATAAGACTCAAAATGGAGGCTGTATTATGGTTCCAGCAGCTGGTATAATTATTATATAAAGGATGTCGGCTATAAGACTCAAAATGGCGGCTTAATTATGGTTCCAGCAGCTTGTATAGCTGTTATACAAAGAAAAGCGGCTATAAGACTCAAAATGGTACCAGCAGCTTATATAGCTGTTATGTAAAATATGGCGGCTATAAGACTCAAAAATACGCCAGTGGAACGGATCCAGCAGCTTCTATAGCTATTATATAAGGGATGGCGGCTATAAGACTCAAAATGGCGGTAGTAGAACGGTTCCAGCAGCTTGTATAGCTGTTATATAAAGGATGAAGCTATAAGACTCAAAATGCCGGCAGTAGAACGGTTTCAGCAGCTTGTATTGCTGTTATCTAAAGGATGGCGACTATAAGACTCAAAACGGCGGCTATATTATGGTTCCAGCAGCTTGTATAGCTGTTATTTAAAGGATGGCGGCTATAAGACTCAAAACATCGGCTATATTATGGTTCCAGCAGCTTGTATGGCTGTTATCTAAAGGATGGCGGCTATAAGACTCAAAATGGCGGCAGTAGAACGGTTTCAGCAGTTTTTATAGCTGTTATATAAATGATATCGGCTATAAGACTCAAAATGGCAGCAGTAGAACGGTTCCAGCAGCTTGTATAACTTTTATATAAAGGATGGCGGCTACAAGACTAAAAATGGCGGCTGCATTATGGTTCCAGCAGCTTTAATAGCTGTTTTATAAAGGATGTCGGCTATAAGACTCAAAATGGCGGCTATATAATGGTTCCAGTAGCTTGTATAGCTGTTATATAAACGATGTCGGCTGTAAGACTCAGAATAGCGGCTGTATTATGGTTCTAGCAGCTTGTGTAGCTGCTGTAGAAAGGTTCCAGCAGCTTCTATAGCTGTTATCTTAAGGATGGCGGCTATAAGACTCAAAACGGCGGCTGTAGAACGGTTTCAGCAGCTTGTATAGCTGTTATCTAAATGATGGCGACTATAAGACTCAAAACGGCGGCTATATTATGGTTCCAGCAGATTGTATAGCAGTTCTATAAAGAATGACTGCTGTGAGACTTAAAATGGCGGCAGTAGAACGGTTTCAGCATCTTGTATAAAGGGTGGCGGCTGTAAGACTTTAAATGTCGGCTGTAGAATGGTTCCAGCAGCTTCTATAGCTGTGATACATAAGATGGCGGGTATAAGACTCAAAATGGCGGCTGTATTATGGTTCCAGCAGCTTGTATAGCTGTTATATAAAGGATGACAGCTATACGACATAAAATGTCGGCTGCTGAATGGTTCCAGGATATTCTATAGCTGGAGGATGGAGGCTATAAGACTCTAAATGGCGGCTGTAATATGGTTCCAGCAGCTTGTATAACTTTTATATAAAGGATGGCGGCTACAAGACTCAAAATGGCGGCTGTATTATGTCGCCAGTAGGTGCTATAATTATTATATTAAGGATGGCGGCTACAAGACGCAAAATGGCGGCTGTACTATGTTTCCAGCAGCTTGTATAGCTGTTATTTAAAGAATGGCGGCTATAAGACTAAAAATGGCGGCTGCATTATGGTTCCAGCAGCTTGTATAGCTGTTATATAAACGATGTCGGCTATAAGACTTCAAATGGCGGCTGTAGAATGGTTCCAGCAGCTTATATAGCTGTTATATAAAGTATGTCGACTATAAGACTTAAAATGTCGGCAGTAGAACGGTTTCAGCGCTTGTATAGCTGTTATATAAAGTATGTCGGCTATAAGACTCAAAACGGCGGCTATATTATGGTTCTGGCAGCTTGTGTAGCTGTTATATAAAGGATGACGGCTATAAGACTCAAAATGGCGGCTGTATTATGGTTTCAGCAGCTTTAGTAGCTGTTATATAAAGGATGGCCGCTATAAGACTTAAAATGGCGGCAGTAGAACGGTTCCAGCAGCTTGTATAACTATTACATAAAGGATGGCGGCTATAAGACTTCAAATGGCGGCTGTAGAATGGTTCCAGCAGCTTATATAGCTGTTATATAAAGTATGTCGGCTATAAGACTCAAAATGGGGGCTGTATTATGGTTTCAGCAGCTTTAATAGCTGTTATATAAAGGATGTCGGCTATAAGACTAAGAATAGCGGCTGTATTCTGGTTCTAGCAGCTTGTGTAGCTGTTATATAAAGGTTGGCCGCTATAAGACTTAAAATGGCGGCAGTAGAACGGTTCCAGCAGTTTTTTTAGCTGTTATCTAAATGATATCGTCTATAAGACTCAAAATGGCAGCAGTAGAACAGTTCCAGCAGCTTGTATAACTTTTATATAAAGGATGGCGGCTATAAGACTCAAAATGGCGGCTGTATTATGGTTCCAGCAGCTTGTATAGCTGTTATCTAAAGGATGGCGGCTATAAGACTCAAAATGGCGGCAGTAGAACGATTTTAGCAGTTTTTATAGCTGTTATCTAAATGATATCGGCTATAAGACTCAAAATGGCAGCAGTAGAACGGTTCCAGCAGCTTGTATAACTTTTATATAAAAGATGGCGGCTATAAGACTCAAAATGGCGGCTGTATTTTGGTTCCAGCAGCTTATATAAGTATTATATAAAGGATGGCAGCTATAAGACTCAAAATGGCGGTTGTATTATGCTTCCTGCAGCTTCTATATCCGTTATATGAGGTATGGCGTCTATAAGACTTCAAATGGCGGCTGTTGAATGGTTCCAGCAGCTTATATAGCTGTCATATAAAGTATGTCGGCTATAAAACTCAAAATGGCGGCTGTACTATGTTTCCAGCAGCTTGTATAGCTGTTATTTAAAGAATGGCTGCTATGAGACTCAAAATGGCGACTATGAAACGGTTACAGCTGCTTCTATAGCTGTTATTTAAAGAACGCCGGCTATAAGACTCACAATGGCAGCAGTAGGACGGATTCAGCAGTTTCTATAGCTGTTATGTATAGGACGGCGGGTAAAAGACTCAAAACTTCGGCTGTAGAATGGTTCCAGCAGCTTCTGTAGCTTTTATATAAAGGATAACGGCTATAAGACTCAAAATTGGTTCGAGCAGCTTATATAACTATTATATAAAGGATGGCAGCTATAAGATTCATAATGGCGGTTGTATTATGCTTCCTGCAGCTTCTATATCCGTTATATGAGGTATGGCGGCTATAAGACTTCAAATGGCGGCTTTAGAATGATTCCAGCAGCTTATATAGCTGTTATATAAAGTATGTCGGCTATAAGACTCAAAATGGCGGCTATATTATGGTTCCAGTAGCTTGTATAGCTGTTATATAAACGATGTCGGCTATAAGACTCAGAATAGCGGCTGTATTATGGTTCTAGCAGCTTGTGTAGCTGCTATAGAACGGTTCCAGCAGCTTCTATAGCTGTTATCTAAAGGATGGCGGCGTTAAGACTCAAAATGCCGGCAGTAGAACGGTTTCAGCAGCTTGTATAGCTGTTATCTAAAGGATGGCGACTATAAGACTCAAAACGGCGGCTATATTATGGTTCCAGCTTGTGTAGCTGTTATCTAAAGGATGGCGGCTATAAGACTCAAAACGGCGGCTATATTATGGTTCCAGCAGCTTGTATAGCTGTTATCTAAAGGATGGCGGCTATAAGACTCAAAACGGCGGCTATATTATGGTTCCAGCTGCTTGTATAGCTGTTATCTAAAGGATGGCGGCTATAAGACTCAAAATGGCGGCAGTAGAACGGTTTCAGCAGTTTTTATAGCTGTTATCTAAATGATATCGGCTATAAGACTCAAAATGGCAGCAGTAGTGTTATGGTTCCAGCAGCTTGTATAACTATCTTATAAAGGATGTCGGCTATAAGACTCAAAATGGCGGCTGTATTATGGTTCCAGCAGCTTGTATAGCTGTTATATAAAGAATGACTGCTATGAGACTCAAAATGGCGCAAATGCAACGGTTTCAGCGGCTTCTATAGCTGTTATTTAAAGGATTGCGGCTATAAGACTCAAAATGGCGGCTGTATTATGGTTCCAGCAGCTTGTATAGCTGTTATCTAAAGGATGGCGGCTATAAGACTCAAAACGGCGGCTATATTATGGTTCCAGCTGCTTGTATAATTATTATATAAAGGATGTCGGCTATAAGACTCAAAATGGCGGCTTAATTATGGTTCCAGCAGCTTGTATAGCTGTTATACAAAGAAAAGCGGCTATAAGACTCAAAATGGTACCAGCAGCTTATATAGCTGTTATGTAAAATATGGCGGCTATAAGACTCAAAAATACGCCAGTGGAACGGATCCAGCAGCTTCTATAGCTATTATATAAGGGATGGCGGCTATAAGACTCAAAATGGCGGTAGTAGAACGGTTCCAGCAGCTTGTATAGCTGTTATATAAAGGATGAAGCTATAAGACTCAAAATGCCGGCAGTAGAACGGTTTCAGCAGCTTGTATTGCTGTTATCTAAAGGATGGCGACTATAAGACTCAAAACGGCGGCTATATTATGGTTCCAGCAGCTTGTGTAGCTGCTATCTAAAGGATGGCGGCTATAAGACTCAAAACGGCGGCTATATTATGGTTCCAGCAGCTTGTATAGCTGTTATTTAAAGGATGGCGGCTATAAGACTCAAAACGGCGGCTATATTAAGGTTCCAGCAGCTTGTATGGCTGTTATCTAAAGGATGGCGGATATAAGACTCAAAATGGCGGCAGTAGAACGGTTTCAGCAGTTTTTATAGCTGTTATATAAATGATATCGGCTATAAGACTCAAAATGGCAGCAGTAGAACGGTTCCAGCAGCTTGTATAACTTTTATATAAAGGATGGCGGCTACAAGACTAAAAATGGCGGCTGCATTACGGTTCCAGCAGCTTTAATAGCTGTTTTATAAAGGATGTCGGCTATAAGACTCAAAATGGCGGCTATATAATGGTTCCAGTAGCTTGTATAGCTGTTATATAAACGATGTCGGCTGTAAGACTCAGAATAGCGGCTGTATTATGGTTCTAGCAGCTTGTGTAGCTGCTGTAGAAAGGTTCCAGCAGCTTCTATAGCTGTTATCTTAAGGATGGCGGCTATAAGACTCAAAACGGCGGCTGTAGAACGGTTTCAGCAGCTTGTATAGCTGTTATCTAAAGGATGGCGACTATAAGACTCAAAACGGCGGCTATATTATGGTTCCAGCAGATTGTATAGCAGTTATATAAAGAATGACTGCTGTGAGACTTAAAATGGCGGCAGTAGAACGGTTTCAGCATCTTGTATAAAGGGTGGCGGCTGTAAGACTTTAAATGTCGGCTGTAGAATGGTTCCAGCAGCTTCTATAGCTGTAATACATAAGATGGCGGCTATAAGACTCAAAATGGCGGCTGTATTATGGTTCCAGCAGCTTGTATAGCTGTTATATAAAGGATGACAGCTATACGACATAAAATGTCGGCTGCTGAATGGTTCCAGGATATTCTATAGCTGGAGGATGGAGGCTATAAGACTCTAAATGGCGGCTGTAATATGGTTCCAGCAGCTTGTATAACTTTTATATAAAGGATGGCGGCTACAAGACTCAAAATGGCGGCTGTATTATGTCGCCAGTAGGTGCTATAATTATTATATTAAGGATGGCGGCTACAAGACGCAAAATGGCGGCTGTACTATGTTTCCAGCAGCTTGTATAGCTGTTATTTAAAGAATGGCGGCTATAAGACTAAAAATGGCGGCTGCATTATGGTTCCAGCAGCTTGTATAGCTGTTATATAAACGATGTCGGCTATAAGACTTCAAATGGCGGCTGTAGAATGGTTCCAGCAGCTTATATAGCTGTTATATAAAGTATGTCGACTATAAGACTTAAAATGTCGGCAGTAGAACGGTTTCAGCGCTTGTATAGCTGTTATATAAAGTATGTCGGCTATAAGACTCAAAACGGCGGCTATATTATGGTTCTGGCAGCTTGAGTAGCTGTTATATAAAGGATGGCGGCTATAAGACTTAAAATGGCGGCTGTATTATGGTTTCAGCAGCTTTAATAGCTGTTATATAAAGGATGGCCGCTATAAGACATAAAATGGCGGCAGAGAACGGTTCCAGCAGCTTGTATAACTATTACATAAAGTATGTCGGCTATAAGACTCAAAATGGCGGCTGTATTATGGTTTCAGCAGCTTTAATAGCTGTTATATAAAGGATGTCGGCTATAAGACTAAGAATAGCGGCTGTATTCTGGTTCTAGCAGCTTGTGTAGCTGTTATATAAAGGTTGGCCGCTATAAGACTTAAAATGGCGGCAGTAGAACGGTTCCAGCAGTTTTTTTAGCTGTTATTTAAAGAATGGCTGCTATGAGACTCAAAATGGCGGCTGTATTATGGTTCCAGCAGCTTGTATAACTATTATATAAAGGATGGCGGCTATAAGACTCAAAATGGCGACTGTATTTTGTCGCCAGCAGGTGCTGTAATTATTATATAAAGGATGGCGGATACAAGACGCAAAATGGCGGCTGTACTATGTTTCCAGCAGCTTGTATAGCTGTTATTTAAAAAATGGCTTCTATGAGACTCAAAATGGCGGCTGTATTATGGTTCCAGCAGCTTGTATATCTGTTATATAAAGAATGACTGCTATTAGACTCAAAATGGCGCCAAAGCAACGGTTTCAGCAGCTTCTATAGCTGTTATTTAAAGGATTGCGGCTATAAGACTCAAAATGGCGGCTGTGTTATGTTTCCAGCAGCTGGTATAATTATTATATAAGGGATGGCGGCTACAAGACGCAAAATAGCAGCTGTATTATGGTTCCAGCAGGTTGTATAGCTGTTATATAAAGGATGGCAGCTATACGACATAAAATGTCGGCTGCTGAATGGTTCCAGGATATTCTATAGCTGGAGGATGGAGGCTATAAGAATCAAAATGGCGGCTGTATTATGGTTCCAGTAGCTTGTATAATTGTTATATAAAGGATGTCGGCTATAAGACTCAAAATGGCGGCTGTATTATGGTTCCAGCAGCTTGTATAACTATTATATAAAGGATGGCAGCAATAAGACTCAAAATGGCGGCTATAGAAAGGTTCCAGCAGCTTGTATAACTGTTATATAAAGGATTTCGGCTTTAAGACTCAAAATGGAGGCTGTATTATGGTTTCAGCAGCTTGTATAGCTGTTATATAAAGGATGGCAGCTATACGACGCAAAATGGCGGCAGTAGAACGGTTTCAGCAGTTTTTATAGCTGTTATCTAAATGATATCGGCTATAAGACTCAAAATGGCAGCAGTAGAACGGTTCCAGCAGCTTGTATAACTTTTATATAAAGGATGTCGGCTATAAGACTCAAAATGGCGGCTGTATTATGGTTCCAGCAGCTTGTATATCTGTTATATAAAGAATGACTGCTATGAGACTCAAAATGGCGCCAAAGCAACGGTTTCAGCAGCTTCTTTAGCTGTTATTTAAAGGATTGCGGCTATAAGACTCAAAATGGCGGCTGTGTTATGTTTCCAGCAGCTGGTATAATTATTATATAAGGGATGGCGGCTACAAGACGCAAAATAGCAGCTGTAGTATGGTTCCAGCAGGTTGTATAGCTGTTATATAAAGGATGGCAGCTATACGACATAAAATGTCGGCTGCTGAATGGTTCCAGGATATTCTATAGCTGGAGGATGGAGGCTATAAGAATCAAAATGGCGGCTGTATTATGGTTCCAGTAGCTTGTATAATTGTTATATAAAGGATGTCGGCTATAAGACTCAAAATGGCGGCTGTATTATGGTTCCAGCAGCTTGTATAACTATTATATAAAGGATGGCAGCAATAAGACTCAAAATGGCGGCTATAGAAAGGTTCCAGCAGCTTGTATAACTGTTATATAAAGGATTTCGGCTTTAAGACTCAAAATGGCGGCTGTATTATGGTTTCAGCAGCTTGTATAGCTGTTATATAAAGGATGGCAGCTATACGACGCAAAATGGCGGCAGTAGAACGGTTTCAGCAGTTTTTATAGCTGTTATCTAAATGATATCGGCTATAAGACTCAAAATGGCAGCAGTAGAACGGTTCCAGCAGCTTGTATAACTTTTATATAAAGGATGTCGGCTATAAGACTCAAAATGGCGGCTGTATTATGGTTCCAGCAGCTTGTATATTTGTTATATAAAGAATGACTGCTATGAGACTCAAAATGGCGCCAAAGCAACGGTTTCAGCAGCTTCTATAGCTGTTATTTAAAGGATTGCGGCTATAAGACTCAAAATGGCGGCTGTGTTATGTTTCCAGCAGCTGGTATAATTATTATATAAGGGATGGCGGCTACAAGACGCAAAATAGCAGCTGTATTATGGTTCCAGCAGGTTGTATAGCTGTTATATAAAGGATGGCAGCTATACGACATAAAATGTCGGCTGCTGAATGGTTCCAGGATATTCTATAGCTGGAGGATGGAGGCTATAAGAATCAAAATGGCGGCTGTATTATGGTTCCAGTAGCTTGTATAATTGTTATATAAAGGATGTCGGCTATAAGACTCAAAATGGCGGCTGTATTATGGTTCCAGCAGCTTGTATAACTATTATATAAAGGATGGCAGCAATAAGACTCAAAATGGCGGCTATAGAAAGGTTCCAGCAGCTTGTATAACTGTTATATAAAGGATTTCGGCTTTAAGACTCAAAATGGGGGCTGTATTATGGTTTCAGCAGCTTGTATAGCTGTTATATAAAGGATGGCAGCTATACGACGCAAAATGGCGGCAGTAGAACGGTTTCAGCAGTTTTTATAGCTGTTATCTAAATGATATCGGCTATAAGACTCAAAATGGCAGCAGTAGAACGGTTCCAGCAGCTTGTATAACTTTTATATAAAGAATGACTGCTATGAGACTCAAAATGGCGCCAAAGCAACGGTTTCAGCAGCTTCTATAGCTGTTATTTAAAGGATTGCGGCTATAAGACTCAAAATGGCGGCTGTGTTATGTTTCCAGCAGCTGGTATAATTATTATATAAAAGATGGCGGCTACAAGACGCAAAATGGCGGCTGTATTTTTGGTCCAGCAGCTTGTATAACTGTCTTATAAAGGATGGCGGCTATAAGACGTAAAATTGCGGCAGTAGAACGGTTTCAGCAGCTTGTATAAAGGGTGGCGGCTATAAGACTTAAAATGTCGGCTGTATTAGGGCTCCAGCAGCTTATAAGACTCGGCTATAAGACTCAAAATGGCGGCTATATTATGGTTCCAGCAGTTTGTATAGTTGTTATATAAAGAATGACGGCTATGAGACTTAAAATGGCGCCAATGCAACGGTTTCAGCAGCTTGTATAACTGTTATCTAAAGGATTGCGGCTATAAGACTCAAAATGGCGGCTGTATTATGGTTCCAGCAGCTTGTATAGCTGTAATATAAAGAATGACTGCTACTAGACTCAAAATGGCGCCAATGCAACGGTTTCAGCAGCTTCTATAGCTGTTATTTAAAGGATTGTGGCTATAAGACTCCACATGGCAGCTGTGTTATGTTTCCAGCAGCTGGTATAATTATTATATAGAGGATGGCGGCTACAAGACGCAAAATGGCGGCTGTAGAAAGGTTCCAGCAGCTTGTATAACTGTTATATAAAGAAATTCGGCTATAAGACTCAAAATGGCGGCTGTATTATGGATCCAGCAGCTTGTATAGCTGTTATATAAAGGATGGCAGCTATACGACATTAAATGTCGGCTGCTGAAAGGTTCCAGGATGTTCTATAGCTGGAGGATGGCGGCTATAAGACTAAAAATGGCGGCTGTATTATGGTTCCAGCAGCTTTAATAGCTGTTTTATAAAGGATGGCAGCAATAAGACTCAAAATGGCGGCTATAGAAAGGTTCCAGCAGCTTGTATAACTGTTATATAAAGGATTTCGGCTTTAAGACTCAAAATGGAGGCTGTATTATGGTTTCAGCAGCTTGTATAGCTGTTATATAAAGGATGGCAGCTATACGACGCAAAATGGCGGCAGTAGAACGGTTTCAGCAGTTTTTATAGCTGTTATCTAAATGATATCGGCTATAAGACTCAAAATGGCAGCAGTAGAACGGTTCCAGCAGCTTGTATAACTTTTATATAAAGGATGTCGGCTATAAGACTCAAAATGGCGGCTGTATTATGGTTCCAGCAGCTTGTATATTTGTTATATAAAGAATGACTGCTATGAGACTCAAAATGGCGCCAAAGCAACGGTTTCAGCAGCTTCTATAGCTGTTATTTAAAGGATTGCGGCTATAAGACTCAAAATGGCGGCTGTGTTATGTTTCCAGCAGCTGGTATAATTATTATATAAGGGATGGCGGCTACAAGACGCAAAATAGCAGCTGTATTATGGTTCCAGCAGGTTGTATAGCTGTTATATAAAGGATGGCAGCTATACGACATAAAATGTCGGCAACTGAATGGTTCCAGGATATTCTATAGCTGGAGGATGGAGGCTATAAGAATCAAAATGGCGGCTGTATTATGGTTCCAGTAGCTTGTATAATTGTTATATAAAGGATGTCGGCTATAAGACTCAAAATGGCGGCTGTATTATGGTTCCAGCAGCTTGTATAACTATTATATAAAGGATGGCAGCAATAAGACTCAAAATGGCGGCTATAGAAAGGTTCCAGCAGCTTGTATAACTGTTATATAAAGGATTTCGGCTTTAAGACTCAAAATGGCGGCTGTATTATGGTTTCAGCAGCTTGTATAGCTGTTATATAAAGGATGGCAGCTATACGACGCAAAATGGCGGCAGTAGAACGGTTTCAGCAGTTTTTATAGCTGTTATCTAAATGATATCGGCTATAAGACTCAAAATGGCAGCAGTAGAACGGTTCCAGCAGCTTGTATAACTTTTATATAAAGAATGACTGCTATGAGACTCAAAATGGCGCCAAAGCAACGGTTTCAGCAGCTTCTATAGCTGTTATTTAAAGGATTGCGGCTATAAGACTCAAAATGGCGGCTGTGTTATGTTTCCAGCAGCTGGTATAATTATTATATAAAAGATGGCGGCTACAAGACGCAAAATGGCGGCTGTATTTTTGGTCCAGCAGCTTGTATAACTGTCTTATAAAGGATGGCGGCTATAAGACGTAAAATTGCGGCAGTAGAACGGTTTCAGCAGCTTGTATAAAGGGTGGCGGCTATAAGACTTAAAATGTCGGCTGTATTAGGGCTCCAGCAGCTTATAAGACTCGGCTATAAGACTCAAAATGGCGGCTATATTATGGTTCCAGCAGTTTGTATAGTTGTTATATAAAGAATGACGGCTATGAGACTTAAAATGGCGCCAATGCAACGGTTTCAGCAGCTTGTATAACTGTTATCTAAAGGATTGCGGCTATAAGACTCAAAATGGCGGCTGTATTATGGTTCCAGCAGCTTGTATAGCTGTAATATAAAGAATGACTGCTACTAGACTCAAAATGGCGCCAATGCAACGGTTTCAGCAGCTTCTATAGCTGTTATTTAAAGGATTGTGGCTATAAGACTCCACATGGCAGCTGTGTTATGTTTCCAGCAGCTGGTATAATTATTATATAGAGGATGGCGGCTACAAGACGCAAAATGGCGGCTGTAGAAAGGTTCCAGCAGCTTGTATAACTGTTATATAAAGAAATTCGGCTATAAGACTCAAAATGGCGGCTGTATTATGGTTCCAGCAGCTTGTATAGCTGTTATATAAAGGATGGCAGCTATACGACATTAAATGTCGGCTGCTGAAAGGTTCCAGGATGTTCTATAGCTGGAGGATGGCGGCTATAAGACTAAAAATGGCGGCTGTATTATGGTTCCAGCAGCTTTAATAGCTGTTTTATAAAGGATGTCAGCTATAAAACTCAAAATGGCGGCTATATAATGGTTCCAGCAGCTTGTATAGCTGTTATATAAAGAATGACTGCTATGAGACTCAAAATGGCGCCAATGCAACGGTTTCAGCAGCTTCTATAGCTGTTATTTAAAGGATTGCGGCCAAAAGACTCAAAATGGCGGCTGTGTTATGTTTCCAGCAGCTGGTATAATTATTATATAAAGGATGGCGGCTACAAGACGCAAAATGGCGGCTCTATTATTGGTCCAGCAGTTTGTATAACTGTCTTATAAAGGATGGCGGCTATAAGACTTAAAATGGCGGCAGTAGAACGGTTTCAGCAGCTTGTATAAATGGAGGCGGCTATAAGACTTAAAATGTCGGCTGTAGAATGGTTCCAGCAGCTTATAAGACTCGGCTATAAGACTCAAAATGGCGGCTATATTATGGTTCCAGCAGTTTGTATAGTTGTTATATAAAGAATGACTGCTATGAGACTCAAAATGGTGCCAATGCAACGGTTTCAGCAGCTTCTATAGCTGTTATTTAAAGGATTGCGGCTATAGGACTCAAAATGGCGGCTGTATTATGGTTCCAGCAGCTGGTATAGCTGTTATATAAAGAATGACTGCTATGAGACTCAAAATGGCGGCTGTATTATGGTTCCATCAGCTTGTATAACTATTATGTAAAGGATGGCAGCAATAAGACTCAAAATGGCGGCTGTAGAAAGGTTCCAGCAGCTGGTATAACTGTTATATAAAAGATGGCGGCTATACGACATAAAATGGCGGCTGTATTATGGTTCCAGTAGCTTGTATAACTGTTATATAAAGGATGGCGGCTATAAGACTCAAAATGGCGACTTTATTTTGTCGCCAGCAGGTGCTTTAATTATTATATAAAGGATGGCGGATACAAGACGCAAAATGGCGGCTGTACTATGTTTTCAGCAGCTTCTATAGCTGTTATTTAAAGAATGGCTGCTATGAGACTCAAAATGGCGGCTGTATTATGGTTCCAGCAGCTTGTAGAGCTACAATATAAATGCTGGCTCCCATAAAACTGTGGCTGCTACAACACTCAAAATGGCGGCTGTAGAATGGTTCTAACAGCTTGTATAGCTGTTATATAAACGATGTCGGCTGTAAGACTCAGAATAGCGGCTGTATTATGGTTCTAGCAGCTTGTGTAGCTGCTGTAGAAAGGTTCCAGCAGCTTCTATAGCTGTTATCTTAAGGATGGCGGCTATAAGAATCAAAACGGCGGCTGTAGAACGGTTTCAGCAGCTTGTATAGCTGTTATATAAGGGATGCCGGGTATAAGACTCAAAATGGCGGCTGCATTATGGTTCCAGTAGCTTGTATAACTGTTATATAAAGGATGGCGGCTATAAGACTCAAAATGGCGACTTTATTTTGTCGCCAGAAGGTGCTCTAATTATTATATAAAGGATGGCGGATACAAGACGCAAAATGGCGGCTGTACTATGTTTTCAGCAGCTTCTATAGCTGTTATTTAAAGAATGGCTGCTATGAGACTCAAAGTGGGGCTTTATTATGGTTCCAGCAGCTTGTATATCTGTTATATAAAGAATGACTGCTATGAAACTCAAAATGGCGCCAATGCAACGGTTTCAGCAGCTTCTATAGCTGTTATTTAAAGGATTGCGGCTATAAGACTCAAAATGGCGGCTGTGTTATGTTTCCAGCAGCTGGTATAATTATTATATAAAGGATGGCGGCTACAATACGCAAAATGGCGGCTGTACTATGTTTTCAGCAGCTTCTATAGCTGTTATTTAAAGAATGGCTGCTATGAGACTCAAAATGGCGTCTGTATTATGGTTCCAGCAGCTTGTATAACTATTATATAAAGGATGGCGGCTATAAGACTCAAAATGGCGACTGTATTTTGTCGCCAGCAGGTGCTGTAATTATTATATAAAGTAGGGCGGATACAAGACGCAAAATGGCGGCTGTACTATGTTTCCAGCAGCTTGTATAGCTGTTATTTAAAGAATGGCTGCTATGAGACTCAAAGTGGGGCTTTATTATGGTTCCAGCAGCTTGTATATCTGTTATATAAAGAATGACTGCTATGACACTCAAAATGGCGTCAATGCAACGGTTTCAGCAGCTTCTATAGCTGTTATTTAAAGGATTGCGGCTATAAGACTCAAAATGGCGGCTGTGTTATGTTTCCAGCAGCTTGTATAACTATTATATAAAGGATGGCGGCTATAAGACTCAAAATGGCGACTGTATTTTGTCGCCAGCAGGTGCTGTAATTATTATATAAAGTAGGGCGGATACAAGACTCAAAATGGCGGCTGCATTATGGTTCCAGTAGCTTGTATAACTGTTATATAAAGGATGGCGGCTATAAGACTCAAAATGGCGACTTTATTTTGTCGCCAGCAGGTGCTCTAATTATTATATAAAGGATGGCGGATACAAGACGCAAAATGGCGGCTGTACTATGTTTTCAGCAGCTTCTATAGCTGTTATTTAAAGAATGGCTGCTATGAGACTCAAAATGGCGGCTGTATTATGGTTCCAGCAGCTTGTATAACTATTATATAAAGGATGGCGGCTATAAGACTCAAAATGGCGACTGTATTTTGTCGCCAGCAGGTGCTGTAATTATTATATAAAGTGGGGCGGATACAAGACGCAAAATGGCGGCTGTACTATGTTTCCAGCAGCTTGTATAGCTGTTATTTAAAGAATGGCTGCTATGAGACTCAAAGTGGGGCTTTATTATGGTTCCAGCAGCTTGTATATCTGTTATATAAAGAATGACTGCTATGAAACTCAAAATGGCGCCAATGCAACGGTTTCAGCAGCTTCTATAGCTGTTATTTAAAGGATTGCTGCTATAAGACTCAAAATGGCGGCTGTGTTATGTTTCCAGCAGCTGGTATAATTATTATATAAAGGATGGCGGCTACAATACGCAAAATGGCGGCTGTATTATGGTTCCAGCAGTTTGCCAGAGCGCCAGCAGGTGCTCTATATATTATATAAAGGATGGCGGATACAAGACGCAAAATGGCGGCTGTACTATGTTTTCAGCAGCTTCTATAGCTGTTATTTAAAGAATGGCTGCTATGAGACTCAAAATGGCGGCTGTATTATGGTTCCAGCAGCTTGTATAACTATTATATAAAGGATGGCGGCTATAAGACTCAAAATGGCGACTGTATTTTGTCGCCAGCAGGTGCTGTAATTATTATATAAAGTAGGGCGGATACAAGACGCAAAATGGCGGCTGTACTATGTTTCCAGCAGCTTGTATAGCTGTTATTTAAAGAATGGCTGCTATGAGACTCAAAGTGGGGCTTTATTATGGTTCCAGCAGCTTGTATATCTGTTATATAAAGAATGACTGCTATGAAACTCAAAATGGCGCCAATGCAACGGTTTCAGCAGCTTCTATAGCTGTTATTTAAAGGATTGCGGCTATAAGACTCAAAATGGCGGCTGTGTTATGTTTCCATCATTGTATAATTATTATATAAAGGATGGCGGCTACAAGACGCAAAATGGCGGCTGTACTATGTTTCCAGCAGCTTGTATAGCTGTTATTTAAAGAATGGCTGCTATGAGACTCAAAGTGGGGCTTTATTATGGTTCCAGCAGCTTGTATATCTGTTATATAAAGAATGACTGCTATGAGACTCAAAATGGCGCCAATGCAACGGTTTCAGCAGCTTCTATAGCTGCTATTTAAAGGATTGCGGCTATAAGACTCAAAATGGCGGCTGTGTTATGGTTCCAGCAGCTTGTATAGCTGTTATATTAAGATGTCGGCTATAAGACTCAAAATGACGGCTGTATTATGGTTCCATCAGCTTGTATAACTATTATATAAAGGATGGCAGCAATAAGACTCAAAATGGCGGCTGTATTATGGTTCCAGCAGCTTGTATAGCTGTTATATAAAGAATGACTGCTATGAGACTCAAAATGGCGCCAACAGCTTCTATAGCTGTTATTTAAAGGATTGCGGCTATAAGACTCAAAATGGCGGCTGTATTATGGTTCCAGTAGCTGGTATAATTATTATATAAAGGATGGCGGCTACAAGACGCAAAGTGGCGGCTGTATTATTGGTCCAGCAGCTTGTATAACTGTCTTATAAAGGATGGCGGCTATAAGACTTAAAATGGCGGCAGTACAACGGATTCAGCAGCTTGTTTAAAGGGTGGCGGCTATAAGACTTAAAATGTCGGCTGTAGAATGGTTCCAGCAGCTTCTATAGCTGTGATAAATAAGATGGCGGCTATAAGACTCAAATTGGCGATGTATTATGGTTCCAGCAGGTTGTATAACTATTATATAATGGATGGCGGCTATAAGACTCAAAATGGCGGCTGTATTATGGTTCCAGCAGCTTGTATAGCTGTTATATAAAGGATGGCAGCTATACGACATAAAATGTCGGCTGCTGAATGGTTCCAGGATATTCTATAGCTGGAGGGTGGAGGCTATAAGACTCAAAATGGCGGCTGTGTTATGGTTCCAGCAGCTTGTATAACTATCTTATAAAGGATGTCGGCTATAAGACTCAAAATGGCGGCTGTATTATGGTTCCAGCAGCTTGTATAGCTGTTATATAAAGAATGACTGCTATGAGACTCAAAATGGCGCAAATGCAACGGTTTCAGCGGATTCTATAGCTGTTATTTAAAGGATTGCGGCTATAAGACTCAAAATGGCGGCTGTATTATGGTTCCAGCAGCTGGTATAATTATTATATAAAGGATGTCGGCTATAAGACTCAAAATGGCGGCTTAATTATGGTTCCAGCAGCTTGTATAGCTGTTATACAAAGAAAAGCGGCTATAAGACTCAAAATGGTACCAGCAGCTTATATAGCTGTTATGTAAGATATGGCGGCTATAAGACTCAAAAATACGCCAGTGGAACGGATCCAGCAGCTTCTATAGCTATTATATAAGGGATGGCGGCTATAAGACTCAAAATGGCGGTAGTAGAACGGTTCCAGCAGCTTGTATAGCTGTTATATAAAGGATGAAGCTATAAGACTCAAAATGCCGGCAGTAGAACGGTTTCAGCAGCTTGTATTGCTGTTATCTAAAGGATGGCGACTATAAGACTCAAAACGGCGGCTATATTATGGTTCCAGCAGCTTGTGTAGCTGCTATCTAAGGATGGCGGCTATAAGACTCAAAACGGCGGCTATATTATGGTTCCAGCAGCTTGTATAGCTGTTATTTAAAGGATGGCGGCTATAAGACTCAAAACGGCGGCTATATTATGGTTCCAGCAGCTTGTATGGCTGTTATCTAAAGGATGGCGGCTATAAGACTCAAAATGGCGGCAGTAGAACGGTTTCAGCAGTTTTTATAGCTGTTATATAAATGATATCGGCTATAAGACTCAAAATGGCAGCAGTAGAACGGTTCCAGCAGCTTGTATAACTTTTATATAAAGGATGGCGGCTACAAGACTAAAAATGGCGGCTGTATTATGGTTCCAGCAGCTTTAATAGCTGTTTTATAAAGGATGTCGGCTATAAGACTCAAAATGGCGGCTATATAATGGTTCCAGTAGCTTGTATAGCTGTTTTATAAACGATGTCGGCTGTAAGACTCAGAATAGCGGCTGTATTATGGTTCTAGCAGCTTGTGTAGATGCTGTAGAAAGGTTCCAGCAGCTTCTATAGCTGTTATCTTAAGGATGGCGGCTATAAGACTCAAAACGGCGGCTGTAGAACGGTTTCAGCAGCTTGTATAGCTGTTATCTAAAGGATGGCGACTATAAGACTCAAAACGGCGGCTATATTATGGTTCCAGCAGATTGTATAGCAGTTATATAAAGAATGACTGCTGTGAGACTTAAAATGGCGGCAGTAGAACGGTTTCAGCATCTTGTATAAAGGGTGGCGGCTGTAAGACTTTAAATGTCGGCTGTAGAATGGTTCCAGCAGCTTCTATAGCTGTGATACATAAGATGGCGGCTATAAGACTCAAAATGGCGGCTGTATTATGTCGCCAGTAGGTGCTATAATTATTATATTAAGGATGGCGGCTACAAGACGCAAAATGGCGGCTGTACTATGTTTCCAGCAGCTTGTATAGGTGTTATTTAAAGAATGGCGGCTATAAGACTAAAAATGGCGGCTGTACTATGTTTCCAGCAGCTTGTATAGGTGTTATTTAAAGAATGGCGGCTATAAGACTAAAAATGGCGGCTGCATTATGGTTCCAGCAGCTTGTATAGCTGTTATATAAACGATGTCGGCTATAAGACTTCAAATGTCGGCTGTAGAATGGTTCCAGCAGCTTATATAGCTGTTATATAAAGTATGTCGACTATAAGACTTAAAATGTCGGCAGTAGAACGGTTTCAGCGCTTGTATAGCTGTTATATAAAGTATGTCGGCTATAAGACTCAAAACGGCGGCTATATTATGGTTCTGGCAGCTTGTGTAGCTGTTATATAAAGGATGGCGGCTATAAGACTCAAAATGGCGGCTGTATTATGGTTTCAGCAGCTTTAATAGCTGTTATATAAAGGATGGCCGCTATAAGACATAAAATGGCTGCAGTAGAACGGTTCCAGCAGCTTGTATAACTATTACATAAAGGATGGCGGCTATAAGACTTCAAATGGCGGCTGTAGAATGGTTCCAGCAGCTTATATAGCTGTTATATAAAGTATGTCGGCTATAAGACTCAAAATGGCGGCTGTATTATGGTTTCAGCAGCTTTAATAGCTGTTATATAAAGGATGTCGGCTATAAGACTAAGAATAGCGGCTGTATTCTGGTTCTAGCAGCTTGTGTAGCTGTTATATAAAGGTTGGCCGCTATAAGACTTAAAATGGCGGCAGTAGAACGGTTCCAGCAGCTTCTATAGCTGTTATCTAAAGGATGGCCGCTATGAGACTTAAAATGGCGGCTGTATTATGGTTCCAGCAGCTTGTATAGCTGTTATCTAAAGGATGGCGGCTATTAGACTCAAAATGGCGGCAGTAGAACGATTTTAGCAGTTTTTATAGCTGTTATCTAAATGATATCGGCTATAAGACTCAAAATGGCAGCAGTAGATCGGTTCCAGCAGCTTGTATAACTTTTATATAAAAGATGGCGGCTATAAGACTCAAAATGGCGGCTGTATTTTGGTTCCAGCAGCTTATATAAGTATTATATAAAGGATGGCAGCTATAAGACTCAAAATGGCGGTTGTATTATGCTTCCTGCAGCTTCTATATCCGTTATATGAGGTATGGCGTCTATAAGACTTCAAATGGCGGCTGTTGAATGGTTCCAGCAGCTTATATAGCTGTTATATAAAGTATGTCGGCTATAAAACTCAAAATGGCGGCTGTACTATGTTTCCAGCAGCTTGTATAGCTGTTATTTAAAGAATGGCTACTATGAGACTCAAAATGGCGACTATGAAACGGTTACAGCTGCTTCTATAGCTGTTATTTAAAGAACGCCGGCTATAAGACTCACAATGGCAGCAGTAGGACGGATTCAGCAGTTTCTATAGCTGTTATGTATAGGACGGCGGCTAAAAGACTCAAAACTTCGGCTGTAGAATGGTTCCAGCAGCTTCTGTAGCTTTTATATAAAGGATAACGGCTATAAGACTCAAAATTGGTTCGAGCAGCTTATATAACTATTATATAAAAGATGGCAGCTATAAGATTCATAATGGCGGTTGTATTATGCTTCCTGCAGCTTCTATATCCGTTATATGAGGTATGGCGGCTATAAGACTTCAAATGGCGGCTTTAGAATGATTCCAGCAGCTTATATAGCTGTTATATAAAGTATGTCGGCTATAAGACTCAAAATGGCGGCTATATTATGGTTCCAGTAGCTTGTATAGCTGTTATATAAACGATGTCGGCTATAAGACTCCAGAATAGCGGCTGTATTATGGTTCTAGCAGCTTGTGTAGCTGCTATAGAACGGTTCCAGCAGCTTCTATAGCTGTTATCTAAAGGATGGCGGCTTTAAGACTCAAAATGCCGGCAGTAGAACGGTTTCAGCAGCTTGTATAGCTGTTATCTAAAGGATGGCGACTATAAGACTCAAAACGGCGGCTATATTATGGTTCCAGCAGCTTGTGTAGCTGTTATCTAAAGGATGGCGGCTATAAGACTCAAAACGGCGGCTATATTATGGTTCCAGCAGCTTGTATAGCTTTTATCTAAAGGATGGCGGCTATAAGACTCAAAACGGCGGCTATATTATGGTTCCAGCTGCTTGTATAGCTGTTATCTAAAGGATGGCGGCTATAAGACTCAAAATGGCGGCAGTAGAACGGTTTCAGCAGTTTTTATAGCTGTTATCTAAATGATATCGGCTATAAGACTCAAAATGGCAGCAGTAGTGTTATTGTTCCAGCAGCTTGTATAACTATCTTATAAAGGATGTTGGCTATAAGACTCAAAATGGCGGCTGTATTATGGTTCCAGCAGCTTGTATAGCTGTTATTTAAAGGATGGCGGCTATAAGACTCAAAACGGCGGCTATATTATGGTTCCAGCAGCTTGTGTAGCTGCTATCTAAAGGATGGCGGCTATAAGACTCAAAACGGCGGCTATATTATGGTTCCAGCAGCTTGTATAGCTGTTATTTAAAGGATGGCGGCTATAAGACTCAAAACGGCGGCTATATTATGGTTCCAGCAGCTTGTATGGCTGTTATCTAAAGGATGGCGGCTATAAGACTCAAAATGGCGGCAGTAGAACGGTTTCAGCAGTTTTTATAGCTGTTATATAAATGATATCGGCTATAAGACTCAAAATGGCAGCAGTAGAACGGTTCCAGCAGCTTGTATAACTTTTATATAAAGGATGGCGGCTACAAGACTAAAAATGGCGGCTGTATTATGGTTCCAGCAGCTTTAATAGCTGTTTTATAAAGGATGTCGGCTATAAGACTCAAAATGGCGGCTATATAATGGTTCCAGTAGCTTGTATAGCTGTTATATAAACGATGTCGGCTGTAAGACTCAGAATAGCGGCTGTATTATGGTTCTAGCAGCTTGTGTAGCTGCTGTAGAAAGGTTCCAGCAGCTTCTATAGCTGTTATCTTAAGGATGGCGGCTATAAGACTCAAAACGGCGGCTGTAGAACGGTTTCAGCAGCTTGTATAGCTGTTATCTAAAGGATGGCGACTATAAGACTCAAAACGGCGGCTATATTATGGTTCCAGCAGATTGTATAGCAGTTATATAAAGAATGACTGCTGTGAGACTTAAAATGGCGGCAGTAGAACGGTTTCAGCATCTTGTATAAAGGGTGGCGGCTGTAAGACTTTAAATGTCGTCTGTAGAATGGTTCCAGCAGCTTCTATAGCTGTGATACATAAGATGGCGGCTATAAGACTCAAAATGGCGGCTGTATTATGGTTCCAGCAGCTTGTATAGCTGTTATATAAAGGATGACAGCTATACGACATAAAATGTCGGCTGCTGAATGGTTCCAGGATATTCTATAGCTGGAGGATGGAGGCTATAAGACTCTAAATGGCGGCTGTAATATGGTTCCAGCAGCTTGTATAACTTTTATATAAAGGACGGCGGCTACAAGACTCAAAATGGCAGCTGTATTATGTCGCCAGTAGGTGCTATAATTATTATATTAAGGATGGCGGCTACAAGACGCAAAATGGCGGCTGTACTATGTTTCCTGCAGCTTGTATAGCTGTTATTTAAAGAATGGCGGCTATAAGACTAAAAATGGCGGCTGCATTATGGTTCCAGCAGCTTGTATAGCTGTTATATAAACGATGTCGGCTATAAGACTTCAAATGGCGGCTGTAGAATGGTTCCAGCAGCGTATATAGCTGTTATATAAAGTATGTCGACTATAAGACTTAAAATGTCGGCAGTAGAACGGTTTCAGCGCTTGTATAGCTGTTATATAAAGTATGTCGGCTATAAGACTCAAAACGGCGGCTATATTATGGTTCTGGCAGCTTGTGTAGCTGTTATATAAAGGATGGCGGCTATAAGACTCAAAATGGCGGCTGTATTATGGTTTCAGCAGCTTTAATAGCTGTTATATAAAGGATGGCCGCTATAAGACATAAAATGGCGGCAGTAGAACGGTTCCAGCAGCTTGTATAACTATTACATAAAGGATGGCGGCTATAAGACTTCAAATGGCGGCTGTAGAATGGTTCCAGCAGCTTATATAGCTGTTATATAAAGTATGTCGGCTATAAAACTCAAAATGGCGGCTGTACTATGTTTCCAGCAGCTTGTATAGCTGTTATTTAAAGAATGGCTGCTATGAGACTCAAAATGGCGACTATGAAACGGTTACAGCTGCTTCTATAGCTGTTATTTAAAGAACGCCGGCTATAAGACTCAAAATGGCAGCAGTAGGACGGATTCAGCAGTTTCTATAGCTGTTATGTATAGGACGGCGGCTAAAAGACTCAAAACTTCGGCTGTAGAATGGTTCCAGCAGCTTCTGTAGCTTTTATATAAAGGATAACGGCTATAAGACTCAAAATTGGTTCGAGCAGCTTATATAACTATTATATAAAGGATGGCAGCTATAAGATTCATAATGGCGGTTGTATAATGCTTCCTGCAGCTTCTATATCCGTTATATGAGGTATGGCGGCTATAAGACTTCAAATGGCGGCTTTAGAATGATTCCAGCAGCTTATATAGCTGTTATATAAAGTATGTCGGCTATAAGACTCAAAACGGCGGCTATATTATGGTTCCAGTAGCTTGTATAGCTGTTATATAAACGATGTCGGCTATAAGACTCAGAATAGCGGCTGTATTATGGTTCTAGCAGCTTGTGTAGCTGCTATAGAACGGTTCCAGCAGCTTCTATAGCTGTTATCTAAAGGATGGCGGCTTTAAGACTCAAAATGCCGGCAGTAGAACGGTTTCAGCAGCTTGTATAGCTGTTATCTAAAGGATGGCGACTATAAGACTCAAAACGGCGGCTATATTATGGTTCCAGCAGCTTGTGTAGCTGTTATCTAAAGGATGGCGGCTATAAGACTCAAAACGGCGGCTATATTATGGTTCCAGCAGCTTGTATAGCTGTTATCTAAAGGGTAGCGGCTATAAGACTCAAAACGGCGGCTATATTATGGTTCCAGCTGCTTGTATAGCTGTTATCTAAAGGATGGCGGCTATAAGACTCAAAATGGCGGCAGTAGAACGGTTTCAGCAGTTTTTATAGCTGTTATCTAAATGATATCGGCTATAAGACTCAAAATGGCAGCAGTAGAACGGTTCCAGCAGCTTGTATAACTTTTATATAAAGGATGGCGGCTACAATACTCAAAATGGCGGCTGTATTATGTCGCCAGTAGGTGCTTTAATTATTATATTAAGGATGGCGGCTACAAGACGCAAAATGGCGGCTGTACTATGTTTCCAGCAGCTTGTATAGCTGTTATTTAAAGAATGGCGGCTATAAGACTAAAAATGGCGGCTGCATTATGGTTCCAGCAGCTTGTATAGCTGTTTTATAAACGATCTCGGCTATAAGACTCAGAATAGCGGCTGTATTATGGTTCTAACAGCTTGTGTAGCTGTTATATAAAGGTTGGCCGCTATAAGACTTAAAATGGCGGCAGTAGAACGGTTCCAGCAGTTTTTATAGCTGTTATCTAAATGATATCGGCTATAAGACTCAAAATGGCGGCAGTAGAACGGTTCCAGCAGCTTGTATAACTTTTAAATAAAGGATGGCGGCTATAAGACTCAAAATGGCGGCTGTATTATGGTTCCAGCAGCTTGTATAGCTGTTATCTAAAGGATGGCGGCTATAAGACTCAAAATGGCGGCAGTAGAACGGTTTCAGCAGAGTTTATAGCTGTTATCTAAATGATATCGGCTATAAGACTCAAAATGGCAGCAGTAGAACAGTTCCAGCAGCTTGTATAACTATTATATAAAGGATGGCGGCTACAAGACTCAAAATGGCGGCTGTATTATGGTACCAGCATCTTGTATAGCTGTTATATAAAGGATGGCGGCTATTAGACTAAAAATGGCGGCTGTATTATGGTTCCAGTAGCTTGTATAGCTGTTATATAAACGATGTCGGCTATAAGACACAGAATAGCGGCTGTATTATGGTTCTAGCAGCTTGTGTAGCTGCTATAGAACGGTTCCAGCAGCTTCTATAGCTGTTATCTAAAGGATGGCGGCTATAAGACTCAAAATGGCGGCAGTAGAACGGTTTCAGCAGCTTGTATAACTTTTATATAAAGGATGGCGGCTACAAGACTCAAAATGGCGGCTGTACTATGTTTCCAGCAGCTTGTATATCTGTTATATAAACGATGTCGGCTATAAGACTCAAAACGGCGGCTATATTATGGTTCTGGCAGCTTGTGTAGCTGTTATATAAAGGATGACGGCTATAAGACTCAAAATGGCGGCTGTATTATGGTTTCAGCAGCTTTAATAGCTGTTATATAAAGGATGTCGGCTATAAGACTAAGAATAGCGGCTGTATTCTGGTTCTAGCAGCTTGTGTAGCTGTTATATAAAGGTTGGGCGCTATAAGACTTAAAATGGCGGCAGTAGAACGGTTCCAGCAGTTTTTATAGCTGTTATCTAAATGATATCGGCTATAAGACTCAAAATGGCGGCAGTAGAACGGTTCCGGTTGTATAACTTTTAAATAAAGGATGGCGGCTATAAGACTCAAAATAGCGGCTGTATTATGGTTCTAGCAGCTTGTGTAGCTGCTATAGAACGGTTCCAGCAGCTTCTATAGCTGTTATCTAAAGGATGGCGGCTATAAGACTCAAAATGGCGGCAGTAGAACGGTTTCAGCAGCTTGTATACCTTTAATATAAAGGATGGCGGCTACAAGACTCAAAATGGCGGCTGTATTTTGGTACCAGCAGCTTTTATAGCAGTTTTATAAAGGATGTCGGCTATAAGACTCAAAATGGCGGCTATATTATGGTTCCAGTAGCTTGTATAGCTGTTATATAAACGATGTCGGCTATAAGACTCAGAATAGCGGCTGTATTATGGTTCTACCAGCTTGTGTAGCTGCTATAGAGCGGTTCCAGCAGCTTCTATAGCTGTAATTTAAAGGATGGCGGCTATAAGACTCAAAATGGCGGCAGTAGAACGGTTTCAGCAGCTTGTATAGCTGTTATCTAAAGGATGGCGACTATAAGACTCAAAACGGCGGCTATAATTTGGTTCCAGCAGATTGTATAGCAGTTATATAAAGAATGACTGCTGTGAGACTTAAAATGGCGGCAGTAGAACGGTTTCAGCATCTTGTATAAAGGGTGGCGGCTATAAGACTTTAAATGTCGGCTGTAGAATGGTTCCAGCAGCTTCTATAGCTGTGATACTGCTGCTGAATGGTTCCAGGATATTCTATAGCTGGAGGATGGATGCTATAAGACGCAAAATGGCGTCTGTAATATGGTTCCAGCAGCTTGTATAACTATTATATAAAGGATGGCGGCTATAAGACTCAAAATGGCGGCTGTATTATGTCGCTAGTAGGTGCTATAATTATTATATAAAGGATGGCGGCAACAAGACGCAAAATGGCGGCTGTACTATGTCTCCAGCAGCTTGTATAGCTGTTATTTAAAGAATGGCGGCTAAAAGACTAAAAATGGCGGCTGCATTATGGTTCCAGCAGCTTGTATAGCTGTTATATAAACGAAGTCGGCTATAAGACTCAAAATGGCGGCTGTAATATGGTTCCAGCAGCTTGTATAACTATTACATAAAGGATGGCGGCTATAAGACTCAAAATGGCGCCTGTACTATGTTTCCAGCAGTTTGTATAGCTGTTAGTTAAAGAATGGCTGCTATAAGACTCAAAATGGCGACTATGAAACGGTTACAGCTGCTTCTATAGCTGGTTTTAAAGAACGCCGGCTATAAGACTCAAAATGGCAGCAGTAGAACGGATTCAGCATGGCGGCTAAAAGACTGAAAACTTCGGCTGTAGAATGGTTCCAGCAGCTTCTGTAGCTTTTATATAAAGGATGGGGGCTATAAGACTCAAAATTGGTTCCAGCAGCTTATATAACTATTATATAAAGGATGGTAGCTATAAGACTCAAAATGAGGTATGGCGGCTATTAGACTCAAAATGGCGGTAGTAGAACGGTTCCAGCAGCTTGTATAGCTGTGATCTAAAGAATGGCCGCTATAAGACTTAAAATGGCGGCAGTATAACGGTTCCAGCGCCTTCTTTAGCTGTTATCTAAAGGATGCCGGCTATAAGACTCAAAATGGCGGCAGTAGAACGGTTCAAGCAGCTTGTATAGCTGTTATCTAAAGGATGCCGGCTATAAGACTTAAAATGGCGGCAGTAGAACGGTTCCAGCAGCTTGTATAACTATTATATAAAGGATGGCGGCTATAAGACTCAAAACGGCGGCTGTACTATGTTTCCACTACACTTACAATAAAGGATTATTGTATGTATTATTGGTCCAGCAGCTTGTATAACTGTCTTATAAAGGATGGCGGCTATAAGACTTAAAATGGCGGCAGTAGAACGGTTCCAGCAGCTTGTATAACTATTATATAAAGGATGGCGGCTATAGGACTCAAAATGGCTGTACTATGTTTCCAGCAGCTTATATAGCTGTTATATAAAGTATGTCGCCTATAAGACTCAAAATGGCGGCTGTATTATGGTTTCAGCAGCTTTAGTAGCTAATATATAAAGGATGTCGGCTTTAAGACTCAAAATGGCGGCTTTATTATGGTTGCAGCAGCTTGTATAGCTGTTATATAAAGGATGTCGGCTATAAGACTCAGAATAGCGAATGTATTATGGTTCTAGCAGCTTGTGTAGCTGTTAAATAAAGGATGGTTGCTATAAGACTTAAAATGGCGGCAGTAGAAGGGTTCCAGCAGCTTCTATAGCTGTTTTCTTAGGGATGGCGGCTATAAGACTTAATATTGCGGCAGTAGAAGGGTTCCAGCAGTTTATATAGCTCTTATATAAAGGATGGCCGCTATAAGACTTAAAATGGCGGCAGTAGAACAGTTCCAGCAGCTTCTATGGCTGTTATCTAAGGGATGTCGGCTATAAAACTCAAAATGACGACAGTAGAACGGTTCCAGCAGCCTCTATAGCTGTTATCTAAAGGATGGCGGCTGTAAGACTCAAAATGGCAGAAGTACAACGGTTTCAGCAGCTTGTATAGTTGTTATCTCAAGGATGGCGACTATAAGACTTAAAATGGCGGCAGTAGAACGGTTCCAGCAGCTTGTTTAACTATTTTATAAAAGATGTCGGCTATAACAAAATGGTGGCTGTAATATGGTTCCAGCAGCTTCTGTAGCTGTTATTTAAAGGATGGCGGCTATAAGACTCAATTTGCCGGCAGTAGAACGGTGCCAGCAGCCTCTATAGCTGTTATCTAAAGGATGGCGGCTATAAAACTCAAAATGGCGGCAGTAGAACGGTTTCAGCAGCATGTATAGCTGTTATCTAAAGGATGGCGGCTATAAAACTTAAAATGGCGGCAGTAGAACGGCTTCAGCAGCTTGTACAGCTGTTATCTAAAGGATGGCGACTATAAGACTTAAAATTGCGGCAGTAGGGTTCCAGCAGTTTATATAGTTGTTATATAAAGGATGACCGCTATAAGACTTAAAATGGCGGCAGTAGAACGGTTCCAGCAGCTTCTATGGCTGTTATCTAAAGGATTTCGGCTATAAAACTCAAAATGGCGGCAGTAGAACGGTTCAGCAGCATGAATAGCTGTTATCTAAAGTATGTCGCCTATAAGACTCAAAATGGCGGCTGTATTATGGTTTCAGCAGCTTTAATAGCTGTTATATAAAGGATGTCGGCTTTAAGACTCAAAATGGCGGCTTGATTATGGTTGCAGCAGCTTGTATAGCTGTTATATAAAGGATGTCGGCTATTAGACTCAGAATAGCGGCTGTATTATGGTTCTAGCAGCTTGTGTAGCTGTTAAATAAAGGATGGCGCCTGTAAGACTTAAAATGGCGGCAGTAGAACGGTTCCAGCAGCTTGTATAACTATTATATAAAGGATGGCGGCTATAGGAATCAAAATGGCTGTACTATGTTTCCAGCAGCTTATATAGCTGTTATATAAAGTATGTCGGCTATAAGACTCAAAATGGCGGCTGTATTATGGTTTCAGCAGCTTTAATAGCTGTTATATAAAGGATGTCGGCTATAAGACTCAAAATGACGGCTATATTATGGTTGCAGCAGCTTGTATAGCTGATATGAATAGCGGCTTTATTATGGTTCTAGCAGCTTGTGTAGCTGTTATATAAAGGATGGCCGCTATAAGACTTAAAATGGCGGCAGTAGAACGGTTCCAACAGCTTCTATAGCTGTTATCTAAAGGATGGCGGCGATAAGACTGAAAATGGCGGCAGTAGAACGGTTTCAGCAGCTTGTATAGATGTTATCTAAAGGATGGCGGCTATAAGAGTCAAAATGGCGGCAGTAGAACGGTTTCAGCAGCTTGTATAGCAGTAATTTAAAGAATGGCGTCTATAAGAGTCAAAATAACGGCAATAGAACGGTTTCAACAGCTTGTATAGTTGTTATCTAAAGGATGGCGGCTATAAGACTCAAAATGGCTGCAGTAGAACGGTTTCAGCGGCTGTACTATGTTTCCTGCAGCTTCTATAGCTGTTATCTAAAGGATGGCCGCTATAAGACTTAAAATGGCGGCAGTAGAACGGTTCCAGCAGCTTCTATAGCCGTTATCTAAAGGATGGCGGCTATAAGACTCAAAATGGCGGCAGTAGAACGGTTTCAGCATCTTGTATAGCTGTAATCTAAAGGATGGCGGCTATAAGACTCAAAATGGCGGTAGTAGAACGGTTTTAGCAGCTTGTATAGCTGTTATCTAAAGGATGGCGGCTATCGGACTTAAAATGGCGGCAGTAGAACGGTTTCAGCAGCTTCTTTAGCTGTTATTTAAAGGATGGCGGCTATAAGACTCAAAATGGCGGCAGTAGAACGGTTTCAGCAGCTTGTATAGCTGTTATCTAAAGGATGGCCGCTATAAGACTTAAAATGGCGGCAGTAGTACGGTTCCAGCAGCTTCTATAGCTGTTATCAAAGGGATGCCGGCTATAAGATTCAAAATGGCGGCAGTAGAACGGTTTCAGCAGCTTGTATAGCTGTAATCTAAAGGATGGCGGCTATAAGTCATAAAATGGCGGCAGTAGAACGGTTCCAGCAGCTTGTATAACTATTACATAAAGGATGGCGGCTATAAGACTTCAAATGGCGGCTGTAGAATGGTTCCAGCAGCTTACATAGGTGTTATATAAAGTATGTCGGCTATAAGACTCAAAATGGCGGCTGTATTATGGTTTCAGCAGCTTTAATAGCTGTTATATAAAGGATGTCGGCTATAAGACTAAGAATAGCAGCTGTATTATGGTTCTAGCAACTTGTGTAGCTGTTACATAAAGGATAGCCGCTATAAGACTTAGAACGGTTCCAGCAGCTTCTATAGCTGTTATCTAAAGGATGGCGGCTATAAGACCCAAATGGCGGCAGTAGAACGGTTTCAGCAGCTTGTATAGCTGTAATCTAAAGGATGGCGGCTATAATACTCAAAATGGCGGCTGTATTATGGTTTCAGCAGCTTTAATAGCTGTTATATAAAGGATGTCGGCTTTAAGACTCAAAATGGCGGCTTGATTATGGTTGCAGCAGCTTGTATAGCTGTTATATAAAGGATGTCGGCTATTAGACTCAGAATAGCGGCTGTATTATGGTTCTAGCAGCTTGTGTAGCTGTTAAATAAAGGATGGCGCCTGTAAGACTTAAAATGGCGGCAGTAGAACGGTTCCAGCAGCTTGTATAACTATTATATAAAGGATGGCGGCTATAGGAATCAAAATGGCTGTACTATGTTTCCAGCAGCTTATATAGCTGTTATATAAAGTATGTCGGCTATAAGACTCAAAATGGCGGCTGTATTATGGTTTCAGCAGCTTTAATAGCTGTTATATAAAGGATGTCGGCTATAAGACTCAAAATGACGGCTATATTATGGTTGCAGCAGCTTGTATAGCTGATATGAATAGCGGCTTTATTATGGTTCTAGCAGCTTGTGTAGCTGTTATATAAAGGATGGCCGCTATAAGACTTAAAATGGCGGCAGTAGAACGGTTCCAACAGCTTCTATAGCTGTTATCTAAAGGATGGCGGCGATAAGACTGAAAATGGCGGCAGTAGAACGGTTTCAGCAGCTTGTATAGATGTTATCTAAAGGATGGCGGCTATAAGAGTCAAAATGGCGGCAGTAGAACGGTTTCAGCAGCTTGTATAGCAGTAATTTAAAGAATGGCGTCTATAAGAGTCAAAATAACGGCAATAGAACGGTTTCAACAGCTTGTATAGTTGTTATCTAAAGGATGGCGGCTATAAGACTCAAAATGGCTGCAGTAGAACGGTTTCAGCGGCTGTACTATGTTTCCTGCAGCTTCTATAGCTGTTATCTAAAGGATGGCCGCTATAAGACTTAAAATGGCGGCAGTAGAACGGTTCCAGCAGCTTCTATAGCCGTTATCTAAAGGATGGCGGCTATAAGACTCAAAATGGCGGCAGTAGAACGGTTTCAGCATCTTGTATAGCTGTAATCTAAAGGATGGCGGCTATAAGACTCAAAATGGCGGTAGTAGAACGGTTTTAGCAGCTTGTATAGCTGTTATCTAAAGGATGGCGGCTATCGGACTTAAAATGGCGGCAGTAGAACGGTTTCAGCAGCTTCTTTAGCTGTTATTTAAAGGATGGCGGCTATAAGACTCAAAATGGCGGCAGTAGAACGGTTTCAGCAGCTTGTATAGCTGTTATCTAAAGGATGGCCGCTATAAGACTTAAAATGGCGGCAGTAGTACGGTTCCAGCAGCTTCTATAGCTGTTATCAAAGGGATGCCGGCTATAAGATTCAAAATGGCGGCAGTAGAACGGTTTCAGCAGCTTGTATAGCTGTAATCTAAAGGATGGCGGCTATAAGTCATAAAATGGCGGCAGTAGAACGGTTCCAGCAGCTTGTATAACTATTACATAAAGGATGGCGGCTATAAGACTTCAAATGGCGGCTGTAGAATGGTTCCAGCAGCTTACATAGGTGTTATATAAAGTATGTCGGCTATAAGACTCAAAATGGCGGCTGTATTATGGTTTCAGCAGCTTTAATAGCTGTTATATAAAGGATGTCGGCTATAAGACTAAGAATAGCAGCTGTATTATGGTTCTAGCAACTTGTGTAGCTGTTACATAAAGGATAGCCGCTATAAGACTTAGAACGGTTCCAGCAGCTTCTATAGCTGTTATCTAAAGGATGGCGGCTATAAGACCCAAATGGCGGCAGTAGAACGGTTTCAGCAGCTTGTATAGCTGTAATCTAAAGGATGGCGGCTATAATACTCAAAATGGCGGCAATAGAACGGTTTCAGCAGCTTGTGTAGCTGTTATCTAAAGGATGGGGGCTATAAGACTTACAATGGCGGCATTAGAACGGTTTCAGCGGCTGTACTATGTTTCCTGCAGCTTCTCTAGTAGTTATCTAAAGGATGGCGGCTATAAGACTCAAAAGGGCGGCAGTTGAACGGTTTCAGCAGCTTCTATAGCTGTTATCTAAAGGATGGCGGCTATAAGACTCAAGATGGCGGTTGTATTATGCTTCCTGCAGCTTCTACATCCATTATATGAGGTATAGCGGCTATAAGACTTCAAATGGCGGCTGTAGAATTGTTCCAGCAGTTTATATAGCTGTTATACAAAGTATATCGGCTATAAGACTCAAAATGGCGGCTGTATTATGGTTTCAGCAGCTCTAATAGCTGTTATATAAACGATGTCGGCTATAAGACTCAGAATAGCGGCTGTATTATGGTTCTAGCAGCTTGTGTAGGTGTTATATAAAGGATGGCCGCTAAAAGACTTAAAATGGCGGCAGCAGAACGGTTCCAGCAGCTTCTATAGCTGTTATCTAAAGGATGCCGGCTATAAGACTCAAAATGGCGGCAGTAGATCGGTTTCAGCAGCTTGTATAGCTGTTATCTAAAGGATGGCGGCTATAAGACATAAAATGGCGGCAGTAGAACGGTTTCAGCAGCTTGTATAACTATTACACAAAGGATGGCGGCTATAAGACTTCAACTGGCGGCTGTAGAATGGTTCCAGCAGCTTACATAGGTGTTATATAAAGTATGTCGGCTATAAGACTCAAAATGGCGGCTGTATTATGGTTTCAGCAGCTTTAATAGCTGTTATATAAAGGATGTCGGCTATAAGACTAAGAATAGCAGCTGTATTATGGTTCTAGCAACTTGTGTAGCTGTTACATAAAGGATAGCCGCTATAAGACTTAGAACGGTTCCAGCAGCTTCTATAGCTGTTATCTAAAGGATGGCGGCTATAAGACCCAAATGGCGGCAGTAGAACGGTTTCAGCAGCTTGTATAGCTGTAATCTAAAGGATGGCGGCTATAATACTCAAAATGGCGGCAATAGAACGGTTTCAGCAGCTTGTATAGCTGTTATCTAAAGGATGGCGTACTATGTTCCTGCAGCTTCTATAGCTGTTATCTAAATGATGGCGGCTATAAGACTCAAAATGGCGGCAATAGAACGGTTTCAGCAGCTTGTATAGCTGTTATCTAAAGGATGGCGGCTATAAGACTCAAAACGGCGGCTATATTATGGTTCCAGCAGATTGTATAGCTGTATAACTATTATATAAAGGATGGCGGCTATAAGACTCAAAACGGCGGCTGTACTATGTTTCCAGCAGCTGGTATAATTATTATATAAAGGATAATTGTATGTATAATTGGTCCAGCAGCTTGTATAACTGCCTTATAAAGGATGGCGGCTATAAGACTTAAAATGGCGGCAGTAGAACGGTTCCAGCAGCTTGTATAACTATTATATAAAGGATGGCGGCTATAGGACTCAAAATGGCTGTACTATGTTTCCAGCAGCTTATATAGCTGTTATATAAAGTATGTCGGCTATAAGACTCAAAATGGCGGCTGTATTATGGTTTCAGCAGCTTTAATAGCTGTTATATAAAGGATGTCGGCTTTAAGACTCAAAATGGCGGCTTTATTATGGTTGCAGCAGCTTGTATAGCTGTTATATAAAGGATGTCGCTATAAGACTCAGAATAGCGGCTGTATTATGGTTCTAGCAGCTTGTGTAGCTGTTAAATAAAGGATGGTTGCTATAAGACTTAAAATGGCGGCAGTAGAAGGGTTCCAGCAGCTTCTATAGCTGTTATCTAAAGGATGGCGGCTATAAGACTTAATATTGCGGCAGTAGAAGGGTCCCAGCAGTTTATATAGCTCTTATATGAAGGATGGCCGCTATAAGACTTAAAATGGCGGCAGTAGAACGGTTCCAGCAGCTTGTATAGCTGTTATCTAAAGGATGGCGGCTATAAGACTCAAAATGGCGGCAATGGAACGGTTTCAGCAGCTTGTATAGCTGTTATCTAAAGGATGGCGTACTATGTTTCCTGCAGCTTCTATAGCTGGTATCTAAATGATGGCGGCTATAAGACTCAAAATGGCGGCAGTACAACGGTTTCAGCAGCTTGTATAGCTGTTATCTAAAGGATGGCGGCTATAAGACTTAAAATGGCGGCAGTAGAACGGTTCCAGCAGCTTGTATAACTATTATATAAAGGATGGCGGCTATAAGTTCAAAACGGCGGCTGTACTATGTTTCCAGCAGCTGGTATAATTGTTATATAAAGGATTATTACATGTATTATTGGTCCAGCAGCTTGTATAACTGTCTTATAAAGGATGGCGGCTATAAGACTTAAAATGGCGGCAGTAGAACGGTTCCAGCAGCTTGTATAACTATTATATAAGGGATGGCGGCTATAGGACTCAAAATGGCTGTACTATGTTTCCAGTAGCTTATATAGCTGTTATATAAAGTATGTCGGCTATAAGACTCAAAATGGCGGCTGTATTATGGTTTCAGCAGCTTTAATAGCTGTTATATAAAAGATGTCGGCTTTAAGACTTAAAATGGCGGCTTTATTATGGTTGCAGCAGCTTGTATAGCTGTTATATAAAGGATGTCGGCTATAAGACTCAGAATAGCGGCTGTATTATGGTTCTAGCAGCTTGTATAGCTGTTATCTAAAGGATGGCCGCTATAAGACTTAAAATGGCGGCAGTAGAACGGTTCCAGCAGCTTCTATAGCTGTTATTAAAGGGATGCCGGCTATAAGATTCAAAATGGCGGCAGTAGAACGGTTTCAGCAGCTTGTATAGCTGTAATCTAAAGGATGGCGGCTATAAGTCATAAAATGGCGACAGTAGAACGGTTCCAGCAGCTTGTTTAACTATTACATAAAGGATGGCGGCTATAAGACTTTAAATGGCGGCTGTAGAATGATTCCAGCAGCTTATATAGCTGTTATATAAAGTATGTCGGCTATAAGACTCAAAATGGCGGTTGCATTATCGTTTCAGCAGCTTTAATAGCTGTTATATAAAGAATGTCGGCTATAAGACTAAGAATAGCGGCTGTATTATGGTTCTAGCAGCTTGTGTAGCTGTTATATAATGGTTGGCCGCTATAAGACTTAAAATGGCGGCAGTAGAACGGTTCCAGCAGCTTCTATAACTGTTATCTAAAGGATGGCGTCTATTAGACTTAAAATGGCGGCAGTAGAACGGTTCCAGCAGCTTCTATAGCTGTTATCTAAAGGATGGCGGCTATAAGACTCTAGATGGCGGTTCTATTATGCTTCCTGCAGCTTCTACATCCATTATATGAGGTATAGCGGCTATAAGACTTCAAATGGCGGCTGTAGAATGGTTCCAACAGCTTATATAGCTGTTATACAAAGTATATCGGCTATACGACTCAAAATGGCGTCTGTATTATGGTTTCAGCAGCTTTAATAGCTGTTATATAAAAGATGTCGGCTATAAGACTCAAAATGGCGGCTATATTATGGTTGGCCGCTATAAGACTTAAAATGGCGGCAATAGAACGGTTTTAGCAGCTTGTATAGCTGTTATCTAAAGGATGGCGGCTATAAGACTTAAAATGGCGGCAGTAGAACGGTTTCAGCGGCTGTACTATGTTTCCTGCAGCTTCTATAGCTGTTATCTGAAGGATGGCGGCTATAAGACTCAAAATGGCGGCAGTAGAACGGTTCCAGCAGCTTCTATAGCTGTTATCTAAAGGATGGCGGCTATAAGACTCTAGATGGCGGTTGTATTATGCTTCCTGCAGCTTCTACATCCATTATATGAGGTATAGCGGCTATAAGACTTCAAATGGCGGCTGTAGAATGGTTCCAGCAGCTTATATAGCTGTTATACAAAGTATATCGGCTATACGACTCAAAATGGCGTCTGTATTATGGTTTCAGCAGCTTTAATAGCTGTTATATAAAAGATGTCGGCTATAAGACTCAAAATGGCGGCTATATTATGGTTCCAGCAGCTTGTATAGCTGTTATATAAACGATGTCGGCTATAAGTCTCAGAATAGCGGCTGTATTCTAGCAGCTTGTGTAGGTGTTATATAAAGGACGGCCGCTAAAAGACTTAAAATGGCGGCAGCAGAACGGTTCCAGCAGCTTCTATAGCTGTTATCTAAAGGATGCCGGCTATAAGACTCAAAATGGCGGCAGTAGAACGGTTTCAGCAGCTTGTATAGCTGTTATATAAAGGATGGCGGCTATAAGACAAAAAATGGCGGCAGTAGAACGGTTCCAGCAGCATGTATAACTATTACATAAAGGATGGCGGCTATAAGACTTCAACTGGCGGCTGTAGAATGGTTCCAGCAGCTTATATAGGTGTTATATAAAGTATGTCGACTATAAGACTCAAAATGGCGGCTGTATTGTGGTTTCAGCAGCTTTAATAGCTGTTATATAAAAGATGTCGGCTATAAGACTAAGAATAGCAGCTGTATTATGGTTCTAGCGGCTTGTGTAGCTGTTATATAAAGGATAGCCGCTATAAGACTTAAAAAGGCGGCAGTAGAACGGTTCCAGCAGCTTCTATAGCTGTTATCTAAAGGATGGCGGCTAAAGGACTCAAAATATCGGCAGTAGAACGGTTTCAGCAGCTTGTTTAGCTGTAATCTAAAGGATGGCGGCTATAAGACTCAAAATGGCGGCAATAGAACGGTTTCAGCAGCTTGTATAGCTGTTATCTAAAGGATGGCGTACTATGTTTCCTGCAGCTTCTATAGCTGTTATCTAAATGATGGCGGCTATAAGACTCAAAATGGCGGCAGTAGAACGGTTCCAGCAGCTTCTATAGCTGTTATCTAAAGGATGGCGGCTATAAGACTCAAAACGGCGGCTATATTATGGTTCCAGCAGATTGTATAACTATTATATAAAGGATGGCGGCTATAAGTTCAAAACGGCGGCTGTACTATGTTTCCAGCAGCTGGTATAATTGTTATATAAAGGATTATTACATGTATTATTGGTCCAGCAGCTTGTATAACTGTCTTATAAAGGATGGCGGCTATAAGACTTAAAATGGCGGCAGTAGAACGGTTCCAGCAGCTTGTATAACTATTATATAAAGGATGGCGGCTATAGGACTCAAAATGGCTGTACTATGTTTCCAGCAGCTTATATAGCTGTTATATAAAGTATGTGGCTATAAGACTCAAAATGGCGGCTGTATTATGGTTTCAGCAGCTTTAATAGCTGTTATATAAAGGGTGTCGGCTTTAAGACTCAAAATGGCGGCTTTATTATGGTTGCAGCAGCTTGTATAGCTGTTATATAAAGGATGTCGGCTATAAGACTCAGAATAGCGGCTGTATTATGGTTCTAGCAGCTTGTGTAGCTGTTAAATAAAGGATGGTTGCTATAAGACTAAAAATGGCGGCAGTAGAAGGGTTCCAGCAGCTTGTATAGCTGTTATCTAAAGGATGGCGGCTATAAGACTTAATATTGCGGCAGTAGAAGGGTTCCAGCAGCTTCTATGGCTGTTATCTAAAGGATGTCGGCTATAAAACTCAAAATGGCGGCAGTAGAACGGTTCCAGCAGCCTCTATAGCTGTCATCTAAAGGATGGCGGCTGTAAGACTCAAAATGGCAGCAGTACAACGGTTTCAGCAGCTTGTATAGTTGTTATCTCAAGGATGGCGGCTATAAGACTTAAAATGGCGGCAGTAGAACGGTTCCAGCAGCATGTTTAACTATTTTAAAAAAGATGTCGGCTATAAGACACAAAATGGTGGCTGTAATATGGTTCCAGCAGCTTCTGTAGCTGTTATTTAAAGGATGGCGGCTATAAGACTCAATTTGCCGGCAGTAGAACGGTGCCAGCAGCCTCTGTAGCTGTTATCTAAAGGATGGCGGCTATAAAACTCAAAATGGCGGCAGTAGAACGGTTTCAGCAGCATGAATAGCTGTTATCTAAAGGATGGCGGCTATAAGACTTAAAATGGCGGCAGTAGAACGGTTTCAGCAGCTTGTATAGCTGTTATCTAAAGGATGGCGGCTATAAAACTTAAAATTGCGGCAGTAAGGTTCCAGCAGTTTATATAGCTGTTATATAAAGGATGGCCGCTATAAGACTTAAAATGACGGCAGTAGAACGGTTTCAGCAGCTTGTATAGCTGTTATCTAAAGGATGGCGGCTATAAGACTTAAAATTGCGGCAGTAAGGTTCCAGCAGTTTATATAGCTGTTATATAAAGGATGGCCGCTATAAGACTTAAAATGACGGCAGTAGAACGGTTTCAGCAGTTTATATAGCTGTTATATAAAGGATGGCCGCTATAAGACTTAAAATGGCGGCAGTAGAACGGTTCCAGCAGCCTCTGTAGCTGTTATCTAAAGGATGGCGGCTATAAGACTCAAAATGGCGGCAGTAGAACGGTTTCAGCAGCTTGTGTAGCTGTTATCTAAAGGATGGCGGCTGTAAGACTTAAAATGGCGGCAGTAGAACGGTTTCAGCAGCTTGTATAGCTGCTATCTAAATGATGGCGGCTATAAGACTTAAAATGGCGGCAGTAGAACGGTTCCAGCAGCTTGTTTAACTATTTTATAAAAGATGTGGGCTTTAAGACACAAAATGGTGGCTGTAATATTGTTCCAGCAGCTTCTGTAGCTGTTATTTAAAGGATGGCGGCTATAAGACTCAAATTGCCGGCAGTAGAACGGTTCCAGCAGCCTCTATAGCTGTTATCTAAAGGATGGCGGCTATAAGACTCAAAAGGGCGGCAGTAGAACGGTTCCAGCAGCCTCTATAGCTGATATCTAAAGGATGGCGGCTATAAGACTCAAAAGGGCGGCAGTAGAACGGTTTCAGCAGCTTGTATAGCTGTTATGTAAATGATGGCGGCTATAAGACTCAAAATGGCGGCTGTATTATGGTTTCAGCAGCTTTAATAGATGTTATATAAAGGATGTCGGCTATAAGACTCAAAATGGGGGCTATATTATGGTTGCAGCAGCTTGTATAGCTGATATGAATAGCGGCTGTATTATGGTTCTAGCAGCTTGTGTAGCTGTTATATAAAGGATGGCCGCTATAAGACCTAAAATGGCGGCAGTAGAACGGTTCCAGCAGCTTCTATAGCTGTTATCTAAAGGATGGCGGCGATAAGACTCAAAATGGCGGCAGTTGAACGGTTTCAGCAGCTTGTATAGATGTTATCTAAAGGATGGCGGCTATAAGAGTCAAAATGGCGGCAGTAGAACGGTTTCAGCAGCTTGTATAGCAGTAATCTAAAAAATGACGGCTATAGGAGTCAAAATGGAGGCAGTAGAACGGTTTCAGCAGCTTGTGTAGTTGTTATCTAAAGGATGGCGGCTATAAGACTCAAAATGGCGGCAGTAGAACGGTTTCAGCAGCTTGTATAGCTGTTATATAAAGGATGGTTGCGCTAAGACTCAAAATGGCGGCATTAGAACGGTTCCAGCAGCTTCTATAGATGTTATCTAAAGGATGGCGGCTATAAGACTCAAAATGGCGGCTGTATAGCTGTTATATAAACGATGTCGGCTATAAGACTCAGAATAGCGGCTGTATTATGGTTCTAGCAGCATGTGTAGGTGTTATATAAAGGATGGCCGCTATAAGAATTAAAATGGCGGCAGCAGAACGGTTCCAGCAGCTTCTATAGCTGTTATTTAAAGGATGGCGGCTATAAGACTCAAAATGGCGGTAGTAGAACGGTTTCAGCAGCTTGTATAGCTGTTATCTAAAGGATGGCCGCTATAAGACTCAAATTAGCTGCAGTAGAACGGTTCCAGCAGCTTCTATAGCTGTTATTTAAAGGATGGCCGCTATAAGAATTAAAATGGCGGCAGCAGAACGGTTCCAGCAGCTTCTATAGCTGTTATTTAAAGGATGGCGGCTATAAGCCATAAAATGGCGGCAGTAGAACGGTTTCAGCAGCTTGTATAACTATTACATAAAGGATGGCGGCTATAAGACTTCAAATGGCGGCTGTAGAATGGTTCCAGCAGCTTATATAGCTGTTATATAAAGTATGTCGGCTATAAGACTCAAAATGGCGGTTGCATTATGGTTTCAGCAGCTTTAATAGCTGTTATATAAAGGATGTCGGCTATAAGACTAAGAATAGCGGCTTTATTATGGTTCTAGCAGCTTGTATAGATGTTATGTAATGGTTGGCCGCTATAAGACTTAAAATGGCGTAGAACGGTTTCAGCAGCTTGTATATCTGTAATCCAAAGGATGGCGGCTATTAGACTCAAAATGGCGGCAATAGAACGGTTTTAGCAGCTTGTATATCTGTTATCTAAAGGATGGCGGCTATAAGACTTAAAATGGCGGCAGTAGAGCGGTTTCAGCGGCTGTACTATGTTTCCTGCAGCTTCTGTAGCTGTTATCTAAAGGATGGCGGCTATAAGACTCAAAATGGCGGCAGTAGAACGGTTCCAGCAGCTTCTATAGCTGTTATCTAAAGGATGGCGGCTATAAGACTCAAAACGGCGGCTATATTATGGTTCCAGCAGATTGTATAGCTGTTATATAAAGGATGTCGGCTATAAGACTCAGAATAGCGGCTGTGTTATGGTTCTAGCAGCTTGTAGAACGGTTCCATCAGCTTCTATAGCCGTTATCTAAAGGATCGCGGCTATAAGACTCAAAATGGCGGCAGTATAACGGTTTCAGCAGCTTGTATAGCTATAATCTAAAGGATGGCGGCTATAAGACTCAAAATGGCGGTAGTAGAACGGTTTTAGCAGCTTGTATAGCTGTTATCTAAAGGATGGCTGCTATCAGACTTAAAATGGCGGCAGTAGAACGGTTCCAGCAGCTTCTATAGCTGTTATCTAAAGGATGGCGGCTATAAGACTCAAAATGGCGGCAGTAGAACGATTCCAGCAGCTTGTATAGCTGTTATCTTGAGGATGGCCGCTATAAGACTTAAAATGGCGGCAGTATAACGGTTTTAGCAGCTTCTATAGCTGTTATCTACAGGATGCCGGCTATAAGACTCAAAATGGCGGCAGTAGAACGGTTTAAGCAGCTTGTATAGCTGTTATCTAAAGGATGGCGGCTATAAGACTCAAAATGGCGGCAGTAGAACGGTTTCAGCAGCTTGTATAGCTGTTATCTAAAGGATGGCCGCTATAAGACTTAAAATGGCGGCAGTGTAACGGTTCCATCAGCTTCTATAGCTGTTATCTAAAGGATGGCGGCTATAAGACTCAAAATGGCGGCAGTAGAACGGTTCCAGCAGCTTGTATAGCTGTTATCTGAAGGATGGCTGCTATCAGACTTAAAATGGCGGCAGAAGAACGGTTCCAGCAGCTTCCATAGCTGTTATCTAAAGAATGGCGGCTATAAGACTCAAAATGGCGGCAGTAGAACGGTTCCAGCAGCTTGTATAGCTGTTATCTAAAGGATGGCCGCTATAAGACTTAAAATGGCGGCAGTATAACGGTTCCAGCAGCTTCTATAGCTGTTATCTATAGGAAGCCGGCTATAAGACTTAAAATGGCGGCAGTAGAACCAGCAGCTTGTATAACTATTATATAAAGGATGGCGGCTATAAGACTCAAAATGGCGGCAGTAGAACGGTTCCAGCAGCATGTATAGCTGTTATCTAAAGGATGGCTGCTATCAGACTTAAAATGGCAGCAGTAAAACGGTTCCAACAGCTTCTATAGCTGTTATCTAAAGAATGGCGGCTATAAGACTCAAAATGGCGGCAGTAGAACGGTTCCAGCAGCTTGTATAGCTGTTATCTAAAGGATGGCCGCTATAAGACTTAAAATGGCGGCAGTATAACGGTACCAGCAGCTTGTATAACTATTATATAAAGGATGGCGGCTATAAAACTTAAAATGGCGGCAGTAGAACGGTTCCAGCAGATTGTATAACTATTATATAAAGGATGGCGGCTATAGGACTCAAAATGGCTGTACTATGTTTCCAGCAGCTCATATAGCTGTTATATAAAGTATGTCGGCTATAAGACATACTTAAAATAAATGGCGGCTGTATTATGGTTTCAGCAGCTTTAATAGCTTTTATATGAAGGATATCGGCTATAAGATTCAAAATGGCGGCTATATTATATTTGCAGCAGCTTGTATAGCTGTTATATAAAGGATGTCGGCTATAAGACTCAGAATAGCGGCTGTATTATGGTTCTAGCAGCTTGTGTAGCTGTTATATAAAAGATTGCCGCTAAAAGACTTAAAATGGCGGCAGTAGAACGGTTCCAGCAGCTTCTATAGCTGTTATCTAAAGGATGGCGGCTATAAATTGCGGCAGTAGAAGGGTTCCAGCAGTTTATATAGCTGTTATATAAAGGTTGGACGCTATAAGACTCAAAATGGTGGCAGTAGAACGGTTCCAGCAGCTTCTATGGCTGTTATCTAACGGATGTCGGCTATAAAACTCAAAATGGCGGCAGTAGAACGGTGCCAGCAGCCTCTATAGCTGTTATCTAAAGGATGGCGGCTATAAGACTTAAAACGGCGGCAGCAGAACGGTTCCAGCAGCTTGTTTAACTATTTTATAAAAGATGTCGGCTATAAGACACAAAATGGTGGCTGTAATATGGTTCCAGCAGCTTGCGTAGCTGTTATTTAATGATGGCGGCTATAAGACTCAAATTGCCGGCAGTAGAACGGTTCCAGCAGCCTCTATAGCTGTTGTCTAAAGGATGGCGGCTATAAGACTCAAAATGCCGGGAGTAGAACGGTTTCAGCAGCTTGTATAGCTGTTATCTAAAGGATGGCGGCTATAAAACTTAAAATGGCGGCAGTAGAACGGCTTCAGCAGCTTATATAGCTGTTATCTAAAGGATGGCGGCTATAAGACTTAAAATTGCGGCAGTAGAAGGGTTCCAGCAGTTTATATAGCTGTTATATAAAGGATGGCCGCTATAAGACTTAAAATGGCGGCAGCAGAACGGTTTCAGCAGCTTGTTTAACTATTTTATAAAAGATGTCGGCTATAAGACACAAAATGGTGGCTGTAATATGGTTTCAGCAGCTTCTGTAGCTGTTGTATAAAGGATGGCGGCTATAAGACTTAAAATGGCGGCAGTATAACGGTACCAGCAGCTTGTATAACTATTATATAAAGGATGGCGGCTATAAGACTTAAAATGGCGGCAGTAGAACGGTTCCAGCAGATTGTATAACTATTATATAAAGGATGGCGGCTATAGGACTCAAAATGGCGGCAGTAGAACGGTTCCAGCAGCTTGTATAGCTGTTATCTAAAGAATGGCGGCTATAAGACTCAAAATGGCGGCAGTAGAACGGTTCCAGCAGCTTGTATAGCTGTTATCTAAAGGATGGCCGCTATAAGACTTAAAATGGCGGCAGTATAACGGTACCAGCAGCTTGTATAACTATTATATAAAGGATGGCGGCTATAAGACTTAAAATGGCGGCAGTAGAACGGTTCCAGCAGATTGTATAACTATTATATAAAGGATGGCGGCTATAGGACTCAAAATGGCTGTACTATGTTTCCAGCAGCTCATATAGCTGTTATATAAAGTATGTCGGCTATAAGACATACTTAAAATAAATGGCGGCTGTATTATGGTTTCAGCAGCTTTAATAGCTTTTATATGAAGGATATCGGCTATAAGATTCAAAATGGCGGCTATATTATATTTGCAGCAGCTTGTATAGCTGTTATATAAAGGATGTCGGCTATAGGACTCAGAATAGCGGCTGTATTATGGTTCTAGCAGCTTGTGTAGCTGTTATATAAAAGATGGCCGCTATAAGACTTAAAATGGCGGCAGTAGAACGGTTCCAGCAGCTTCTATAGCTGTTATCTAAAGGATGGCGGCTATAAATTGCGGCAGTAGAAGGGTTCCAGCAGTTTATATAGCTGTTATATAAAGGTTGGACGCTATAAGACTCAAAATGGTGGCAGTAGAACGGTTCCAGCAGCTTCTATGGCTGTTATCTAACGGATGTTGGCTATAAAACTCAAAATGGCGGCAGTAGAACGGTGCCAGCAGCCTCTATAGCTGTTATCTAAAGGATGGCGGCTATAAGACTTAAAACGGCGGCAGCAGAACGGTTCCAGCAGCTTGTTTAACTATTTTATAAAAGATGTCGGCTATAAGACACAAAATGGTGGCTGTAATATGGTTCCAGCAGCTTGCGTAGCTGTTATTTAAATGATGGCGGCTATAAGACTCAAATTGCCGGCAGTAGAACGGTTCCAGCAGCCTCTATAGCTGTTATCTAAAGGATGGCGGCTATAAGACTCAAAATGCCGGGAGTAGAACGGTTTCAGCAGCTTGTATAGCTGTTATCTAAAGGATGGCGGCTATTAAACTTAAAATGGCGGCAGTAGAACGGCTTCAGCAGCTTATATAGCTGTTATCTAAAGGATGGCGGCTATAAGACTTAAAATTGCGGCAGTAGAAGGGTTCCAACAGTTTATATAGCTGTTATATAAAGGATGGCCGCTATAAGACTTAAAATGGCGGCAGCAGAACGGTTTCAGCAGCTTGTTTAACTATTTTATAAAAGATGTCGGCTATAAGACACAAAATGGTGGCTGTAATATGGTTTCAGCAGCTTCTGTAGCTGTTGTATAAAGGATGGCGGCTATAAGACTTAAAATGGCGGCAGTATAACGGTACCAGCAGATTGTATAACTATTATATAAAGGATGGCGGCTATAAGACTTAAAATGGCGGCAGTAGAACGGTTCCAGCAGATTGTATAACTATTATATAAAGGATGGCGGCTATAGGACTCAAAATGGCGGCAGTAGAACGGTTCCAGCAGCTTGTATAGCTGTTATCTAAAGAATGGCGGCTATAAGACTCAAAATGGCGGCAGTAGAACGGTTCCAGCAGCTTGTATAGCTGTTATCTAAAGGATGGCCGCTATAAGACTTAAAATGGCGGCAGTATAACGGTACCAGCAGCTTGTATAACTATTATATAAAGGATGGCGGCTATAAGACTTAAAATGGCGGCAGTAGAACGGTTCCAGCAGATTGTATAACTATTATATAAAGGATGGCGGCTATAGGACTCAAAATGGCGGCAGTAGAACGGTGCCAGCAGCTTGTATAACTATTATATAAAGGATGGCAGCTATAAGAATCAAAATGGCGGTTGTATTATGCCTCCTGCAGCTTCTATATCCATTTTATGAGGTATGGCGGCTATAAGACTTAAAAAGGCGGCAGTAGAACGGTTCCAGCAGCTTCTATAGCTGTTATCTAAAAGGTGGCGTCTATAAGACTCAAAATGGCGGCAGTAGAACGGTTTCAGCAGCTTGTATAACTATTATATAAAGGGTGGCAGCTATAAGAATCAAAATGGCGGTTGTATTATGCCTCCTGCAGCTTCTATATCCATTTTATGAGGTATGGCGGCTATAAGACTTAAAAAGGCGGCAGTAGAACGGTTCCAGCAGCTTCTATAGCTGTTATCTAAAGGGTGGCGTCTATAAGACTCAAAATGGCGGCAGTAGAACGGTTTCAGCAGCTTGTATAACTATTATATAAAGGATGGCAGCTATAAGAATCAAAATGGCGGTTGTATTATGCCTCCTGCAGCTTCTATATCCGTTATATGAGGTATGGCGGCTATAAAACTTAAAATGGCGGCAATAGAACGGTTCCAGCAGCTTCTATAGCTGTTATATAAAGGATGGCGTCTATAAGACTCAAAATGGCGGCAGTAGAGCGGTTTCAGCAGCTTGTATAACTATTATATAAAGGTTGGCAGCCATACGACTCAAAATGGCGGTTGTATTATGCTTCCTGCAGCTTCTATATCCGTTGTATGAGGTATGGCGGCTATAAGACTTAAAATGGCGGCAGTAGAACGGTTCCAGCAGCTTCTATATCTGTTATCTAAAGGATGGCGGCTATAAGACTCAAAATGTCGTCAGTAGAACGGTTTCAGCAACTTGTATAACTATTATATAAAGGATGGCAGCTATAAGAATCAAAATGGCGTTTGTATTATGGTTCTAGCAACCTGTATAGCTGTTATACAAAGGATTGCCGCTATAAGACTTAAAATGGCGGCAGTAGAACGCTTCCAGCAGCTTCTATAGCTGTTATTTAAAGGATGGCCGCTATGAGACTTAAAATGGCGGCAGTAGAACGGTTCCAGCAGCTTGTATAGCTGTTATATAAAGGATGTCGGCTATAAGACTCAGAATAGCGGCTGTTTTATGGTTCTAGCAGCTTGTGTAGCTGTTATATAAAGGATTGCCGCTATAAGACTTAAAATGGCGGCAGTAGAACGGTTCCAGCAGCATCTATAGCTGTTATCTAAAGGCTGACCGCTATAAGACATAAAAAGGCGGCAATAGAACGGTTCCAGCAGCTTCTAAAGCTGTTATCTAAGGGATGGCGGCTATAAGAATCAAAATGGCGACAGTAGAACGGTTTCAGCAGCTTGTATAGCTGTTATATAAAGGATGGCCGCTATAAGACTTAAAATGGCGGTTGTATTATGGTTCTAGCAGCTTGTTTAGCTGTTATATAAAGGATTGCCGCTATAAGACTTAAGATGGCGGCAGTAGAACGGTTCCAGCAGCTTCTATAGCTGTTATCTAAAGGATGGCTGCTATGAGACTTAAAATGGCGGCAAAAAAACGGTTCCAGCAGCTTCTATAGCTGTTATCTAAGGGATGGCGGCTATAAGAATCAAAATGGCGACAGTAGAACGGTTTCAGCAGCTTGTATAGCTGTTATCTAAAGGATGGCCGCTATAAGACTTAAAATGGCGGCAGTAGAACGGTTCCAGCAGCTTCTATAGCTGTTATCTAAAGGATGGCGTCTATACGACTCAAAATGGCGGCTATATTATGGTTCCAGCAGTTTGTATAGCTGTTATATAAAGGATGTCGGCTATAAGACTCAGAATAGCGTCTGTATTATGGTTTCAGCAGCTTTTGTAGCTGTTATATAAAGTATGGCCGCTATAAGACTTAAAATGGCGGCAGTAGAACGGTTCCAGCAGCTTCTATAGCTGTTATCTAAGGGATGGCGGCTATAAGAATCAAAATGGCGGCAGTAGAACGGTTTCAGCAGCTTGTATAGCTGTTATCTAAAGGATGGCCGCTATAAGACTTAAAAAGGCGGCAGTAGAACGGTTCCAGCAGCTTCTATAGCTGTTATCTAAAGGATGGCGGCTATACGACTCAAAATGGCGGCTGTATTATGGTTCCAGCAGCTCGTATAGCTGTTATATAAAGGATGTTGGCTATAAGACTCAGAATAGCGGCTGTATTATGGTTCTAGCAGCTTTTGTAGCTGTTATATAAAGGATGGCCCCTATAAGACTTAAAATGGCGGTAGTAGAACGGTTCCAGCAGCTTGTGTAGCTGTTATCTAAAGGATGGCCGCTATAAGACTTAAAATGGCGGCAGTAGAATGGTTCCAGCAGCTTGTTTAGCTGTTATCTAAGGGATGGCCGCTATAAGACTTTAAAAGGCGGCAGTAGAACGGTTCCAACAGCTTCTATAGCTGTTATTTAAGGGATGGCGTCTATAAGACTCAAAATGGCGGCAGTAGAACGGTTTCAGCAGCTTGTATAACTATTATATATAGGATGGCAGCTATAAAAATTATGCTGTATTATGGTTTCAGCAGCTTTAATAGCTGTTATATAAAGTATGTCGGCTATAAGACTCAAAATGGCGGCTGCATTATGGTTTCAGCAGCTTTAATAGCTGTTATATAAAGGATGCCGTCTATAAGACTCAAAATGGCGGCAGTAGAACGGTTCCAGCAGCTTCTATAGCTGTTATCTAAAGGATGGCGTCTATACGACTTAAAATGGCGGCTATATTATGGTTCCAGCATTTTGTATAGCTGTTATATAAAGGATGGCGGCTATAAGACTCAGAATAGCGGCTGTATTATGGTTTCAGCAGCTTTTGTAGTTGTTATATGAAGTATGGCCGCTATAAGACTTAAAATGGCGGCAGTAGAACGGTTCCAGCAGCTTCTATAGCTGTTATCTAAAGAATGGCGGCTATAAGACTCAAAATGGCGGCAGTAGAACGGTTTCAGCAGCTTGTATAGCTGTTATCTAAAAAATGGCGGCTATAAGACTTAAAATGGCGGAAGTAGAACGGTTTCAGCACCTTGTATAACTGTTATCTAAAGGATGGCCGCTATAAGACTTAAAATGGCGGCAGTAGAACGGTTCCAGCAGCTTATATAGCTGTTTATGCTTCTATAGCTGTTATCTAAAGGATGGCCGCTATAAGACTTAAAAAGGCGGCAGTAGAACGGTTCCAGCAGCTTCTATAGCTGTTATGTAAAGTATGTCGGCTATAAGACTCAAAATGGCTGCTGTATTATGGTTTTAGCAGCTTTAATAGCTGTTATATAAAGAATGGCGTCTATAAGACTCAAAATGGCGGCAGTAGAACGGTTTCAGCAGCTTGTGTAACTATTATATAAAGGATGGCAGCCATAAGACTTAGAATGGCGGCAGTAGAACGGTTCCAGCAGCTTCTATAGGTGTTATCTAAAGGATGGCGGCTATACGACTCAAAATGGCGGTTATATTATGGTTCCAGCAGCTTGTATAGCTTTTATATAAAGGATGTTGGCTATAAGACTCAGAATAGCGGCTGTATTATGGTTCTAGCAGCTTTTGTAGCTGTTATATAAAGGATGGTCCCTATAAGACTTAAAATGGCGGTAGTAGAACGGTTCCAGCAGCTTGTATAGCTGTTATCTAAAGGATGGCCGCTATAAGACTTAAAATGGCGGCAGTAGAACGGTTCCAGCAGCTTCTATAGCTGTTATCTAAAGGATGGCCGCTATGAGACTTAAAATGGCGGCAGTAGAACGGTTCCAGCAGCTTCTATAGCTGTTATCTAAGGGATGGCGTCTATAAGAATCAAAATGGCGGCAGTAGAACGGTTTCAGCAGCTTGTATAGCTGTTATCTAAAGGATGGCCGCTAGAAGACTTCAAAAGGCAGCAGTAGAACAGTTCCAGCAGCTTCTATAGCTGTTATCTAAAGGGTGGCGTCTATAAGACTCAAAATGGCGGCAGTAGAACGGTTTCAGCAGCTTGTATAACTATTATATAAAGGATGGCAGCTATAAGAATCAAAACGGCGGTTGTATTATGCCTTCTGCAGCTTCTATATCCGTTATATGAGGTATGGCGGCTATAGAATCAAATTGGCGGTTGTATTATAGTTCTAGCAGCTTGTATAGCTGTTATACAAAGGATTGCCGCTATAAGACTTAAAATGGCGGCAGTAGAACGGTTCCAGCAGCTTATATGGCTGTTATATAAAGCATGTCGGCTATAAGACTCAAAATGGCGGCTGTATTATGGTTTCAGCAGCTTTAATAATTGTTATATAAAGGATGGCAGCTATAAGAATCAAAATGGCGGTTGTATTATAGTTCTAGCAGCTTGTATAGCTGTTATACAAAGGATTGCCGCTATAAGACTTAAAATGGCGGCAGTAGAATGGTTCCAGCAGCTTGTTTAGCTGTTATCTAAGGGATGGCCGCTATAAGACTTAGAAAGGCGGCAGTGAACGGTTTCAGCAGCTTGTATAGTTGTTATCTAAAAGATGGCGTCTATAAGACTCAAAATGGCGGCAGTAGAACGGTTCCAGCAGCTTCTATAGCTGTTATCTAAAGGTTGGCGTCTATACGACTCAAAATGGCGGCTATATTATGGTTCCAGCAGTTTGTAAAGCTGTTATATAAAGGATGGCGGCTATAAGACTCAGAATGGCGGTTATATTATGGTTCCAGCAGCTTGTATAGCTGTTATATAAAGGATGTTGGCTATAAGACTCAGAATAGCGGCTGTATTATGGTTCTAGCAGCTTTTGTAGCTGTTATATAAAGGATGGTCCCTATAAGACTTAAAATGGCGGTAGTAGAACGGTTCCAGCAGCTTGTATAGCTGTTATCTAAAGGATGGCCGCTATAAGACTTAAAATGGCGGCAGTAGAACGGTTCCAGCAGCTTTTATAGCTGTTATCTAAAGGATGGCCGCTATGATACTTCAAATGGCGGCAGTAGAACGGTTCCAGCAGCTTCTATAGCTGTTATCTAAGGGATGGCGTCTATAAGAATCAAAATGGCGGCAGTAGAACGGTTTCAGCAGCTTGTATAGCTGTTATATAAAGGATGTCGGCTGTAAGACTCAGAATAGCGGCTGTTTTATGCTTCTATAGCTGTTATCTAAAGGATGGCCGCTATAAGACTTAAAAAGGCGGCAGTAGACCGGTTCCAGCAGCTTCTATAGCTGTTATGTAAAGTATGTCGGCTATAAGACTCAAAATGGCGGCTATATTATGGTTTCAGCAGCTTTAATAGCTGTTATATAAAGGATGGCAGCTATAAGACTCAAAATGGCGGTTGTATTATGGTTCTAGCAGCTTGTATAGCTGTTATACAAAAGATTGCCGCTATAAGACTTAAAATGGCGGCAGTAGAACGGTTCCAGCAGCTTCTATAGCTGGTTAGACCGGTTCCAGCAGCTTTAATAGCTGTTATATAAAGGATGGCGTCTATAAGACTCAAAATGGCGGCAGTAGAACGGTTTCAGCAGCTTGTGTAACTATTATATAAAGGATGGCAGCCATAAGACTTAGAATGGCGGCAGTAGAACGGTTCCAGCAGCTTCTATAGGTGTTATCTAAAGGATGGCGGCTATACGACTCAAAATGGCGGCTATATTATGGTTCTAGCAGCTTGTATAGCTGTTATATAAAGGATGTTGGCTATAAGACTCAGAATAGCGGCTGTATTATAGTTCTAGCAGCTTTTGTAGCTGTTATATAAAGGATGGCCCCTATAAGACTTAAAATGGCGGTAGTAGAACGGTTCCAGCAGCTTGTATAGCTGTTATCTAAAGGATGGCCGCTATAAGACATAAAATGGCGGCAGTAGAATGGTTCCAGCAGCTTGTTTAGCTGTTATCTAAGGGATGGCCGCTATAAGACTTAAAAAGGCGGCAGTGAACGGGTTCAACAGCTTCTATAGCTGTTATCTAAAGGATGGCGTCTATAAGACTCAAAATGGCGGCAGTAGAACAGTTTCAGCAGCTTGTATAACTTTTATGTAAAGGATGGCAGCTATAAGAATTATGCTGTATTATGGTTTCAGCAGCTTGTATAGCTGTTATATAAAGTATGTCGGCTATAAGACTCAAAATGGCGGCTGTATTATGGTTTCAGCAGTTTGTAAAGCTGTTATATAAAGGATGGCGGCTATAAGACTCAGAATAGCGGCTGTATTATGGTTTCAGCAGCTTTTGTAGCTGTTATATAAAGTATGGCCGCTATAAGACTTAAAATGGCGGCAGTAGAACGGTTTCAGCAGCTTGTATAGCTGTTATCTAAAGGATGGCCGCTATAAGACTTAAAATGGCGGCAGTAGAATGGTTCCAGCAGCTTGTATAGCTGTTATCTAAGGGATGGCCGCTATAAGACTTAAAAAGGCGGCAGTAGAACGGTTCCAACAGCTTCTATAGCTGTTATCTAAAGGATGGCGTCTATAAGACTGAAAATGGCGGCAGTAGAACGGTTCCAGCAGCTTGTATAGCTGTTATCTAAAAAATGGCGGCTATAAGACTTAAAATGGCGGCAGTAGAACGGTTTCAGCAGCTTGTATAGCTGTTATCTAAAAAATGGCGGCTATAAGACTTAAAATGGCGGTTGTATCATGCTTTTTGCAACTTCTATATCCGTTATATGAGGAATGGCGGCTATAAGACTTCAAATGGCGGCTGTATTATGGTTTCAGCAGCTTTAATAGTTGTTATATAAAGGATGGTAGCTATAAGAATCAAAATGGCGGTTGTATTATGGTTCTAGCAGCTTGTATAGCTATTATACAAAGGATTGCCGCTATAAGAATTAAAATGGCGGCAGTAGAACGGTTCCAGCAGCTTATATAGCTTTTATATAAAGCATGTCGGCTATAAGACTCAAAATGGCGGCTGTATTATGGTTTCAGCAGCTTTAATAATTATTATATAAAGGATAGCAGCTATAAGAATCAAAATGGCGGTTGTATTATAGTTATAGCAGCTTGTATATCTGTTATACAAAGGATTGCCGCTATAAGACTTAAAATGGCGGCAGTAGAACGGTTCCAGCAGCTTCTATAGCTGTTATCTAAAGGATGGCCGCTATGAGACTTAAAATGGCGGCAGTAGAACGGTTTCAGCAGCTTGTATAGTTGTTATCTAAAAATGGCGGCTATAAGACTTAAAATGGCGGTTGTATTATGCTTTTTGCAACTTCTATATCCGTTATATGAGGAATGGCGGCTATAAGACTTCAAATGGCGGCTGTATTATGGTTTCAGCAGCTTTAATAGTTGTTATATAAAGGATGGTAGCTATAAGAATCAAAATGGCGGCTGTATTATGGTTTCAGCAGCTTTAATAGCTGTTATATAAAGGATGTCGGCTATAAGACTAAAAATGGCGGCTATATTATGGTTCCAGCAGCTTGTATAGCTGTTATTTAAAGGATGGCAGCTATAAGAATCAAAATGGCGGTAGTATTATGGTTCTAGCAGCTTGTATAGCTGTTATACAAAGGATTGCTGCTATAAGACTTAAAATGGCGGCAGTAGAACGGTTTCAGCAGCTTTTGTAGCTGTTATATAAAGTATGGCCGCTATAAGACTTAAAATGGCGGCTGTAAAATGGTTCCAGCAGCTTATATAGCTGTTATATAAAGTATGTCGGCTATAAGGCTCAAAACGGCGGCTGTATTATGGTTTCAGCAGCTTTAATAGCTGTTATATAAAGGATGTCGGCTATAAGACTAAAAATGGCGGCTATATTATGGTTCCAGCAGCTTGTATAGCTGTTATTTAAAGGATGGCAGCTATAAGAATCAAAATGGCGTTGTATTATGGTTCTAGCAGCTTGTATAGCTGTTATACAAAGGACTGCCGCTATAAGACTTAAAATGGCGGCAGTAGAACGGTTTCAGCAGCTTGTATAGCTGTTATCTAAAGGATGGCCGCTATAAGACTTAAAATGGCGGCAGTAGAACGGTTCCAGCAGCTTGTTTAGCTGTTATCTAAAGGATGGCCGCTATAAGACTTAAAGTGGCGGCAATAGAACGGTTCCAGCAGCTTCTATAGCTGTCATATAAAGGATGGCGTCTATAAGACTCAAAATGGCAGTTGTATTATGCTTCCTGCAGCTTCTATATCCGTTGTATGAGGTATGGCGGCTATAAGACTTAAAATGGCGGCAGTAGAAGGGTTCCAGCAGCTTCTATATCTGTTATCTAAAGGATGGCGGCTATAAGACTCAAAATGGCGTCAGTAGAACGGGTTTAGCAGCATGTATAGCTGTTATATAAAGGATTGCCGCTATAAGACTTAAAATGGTGGCAGTAGAACGGTTCCAGCAGCTTCTATAGCTATTATCTAAAAGATGGCGGCTATAAGACTCAAAATGGCGTCAGTAGAACGGTTTCAGCAGCTTGTATAACTATTATATAAAGGATGGCAGCTGTAAGAATAAAAATGGCGGTTGTATTATGCTTCCTGCAACTTCTATATCCGTTATATTAGGTATGGCGGCTATAAGACTTCAAATGGCGGCTGTAGAATGGTTCCAGCAGCTTATATAGCTGTTATATAAATAATGTCGGCTATAAGGCTCAAAATGGCGGCTGTATAATGGTTTTAGCAGCTTTAATAGCTGTTATATAAAGGATGTCGGCTAAAAGACTCAAAATGGCGGCTATAGTACGGTTCCAGCAGCTTGTATAGCTGTTATATAAAAGATGGCGGCTATACGACATAAAATGTCGGCTGTAGATTGGTTCCACGAGGTTCTATAGCTGCTATATAAAGGATGGAGGCTATGAGACTCAAAATGGTGGCTGTATTATGGTTCCAGCAGCTTGTATAACTATTATATAAAGGATAGCCGCTATTAGACTTAAAATTGCGGCAGTAGAAGGGTTCCAGCAGCTTCTATAGCTGTTATCTAAAGAATGGCGGCTATAAGACTCAAAATGGCGGCAGTAGAACGGTTTCAGCAGCTTGTATAGCTGTTATCTAATAAATGGCGGCTATAAGACTTAAAATGACGGCAGAAGAACGGTTTCAGCAGCTTGTATAGCTGTTATCTAAAGGATGGCCGCTATAAGACTAAAAATGGGGGCAGTAGAACGGTTCCAGCAGCTTGTATAGCTGTTATCTAAAGGATGGCCGCTATGAGACTTAAAATGGCGGCAGTAGAACGGTTCCAGCAGCTTCTATAGCTGTTATATACAGGATGGCAACTATAAGACTCAAAATGGCGGCAGTAGAACGGTTTCAGCAGCTTGTATAACTCTTATCTAAAAAATGGAGGCTATAAGACTTAAAATGGCGGCTGTATTATGGTTTCAGCAGCTTTAATAGCTGTTATATAAAGGATGTCGGCTATAAGACTCAAAATGGCGCCTATATTATGGTTCCAGCAGCTTGTATAGCTGTTATCTAAAGGATGGCCGCCAAAGGACTTAAAATGGCGGCAGTAGAACGGTTCCAGCAGCTTCTATAACTGTTATATTAAGGATGGCGTCTAAAAGACTCAAAATGGCGGCAGTAGAACGGTTTCAGCAGCTTGTGTAACTATTATAAGACTCAAAATGGTGGTTGTATTGTGCTTCCTACAGCTTCTATATCCGTTATGAGGTATGGCGGCTATAAGACTTAAAATGGCGGCAGTAGAACGGTTCCAGCAGCTTCTATATCTGTTATCTAAAGGATGGCGGCTATAAGACTCAAAAAAGTGGCTATATTATGGTTCCAGCAGCTTGTATAGCTGTTATATAAAGGATGGCCGCTATTAGACTTAAAATTGCGGAAGTAGAAGGGTTCCAGCAGCTAGTATGGTTGTATCTAAAGGATGGCGGCTATAAGACTTAAAATGGCGGTAGTAGAACGGTTTAAGCAGCTTGTATAGCTTTAATCTAAAGGATGGCGGCTATACGACTCAAAATGGCGGCTATATTATGGTTCCAGCAGCTTGTATAGCTGTTATCTAAAGAATGGCGGCTACAAGACTTCAAATGGCGGCAGTAGAACGGTTTCAGCAGCTTGTATAGCTGTTATCTAAAGGATGGCGGCTATAAAACTTAGAATGGCGGCAGTAGAACGGTTCCAGCAGCTTATATAGCTGTTATATAAATAATGTCGTCTATAAGACTCAAAATGGCGGCTGTATAATGGTTTTAGCAGCTTTAATAGCTGTTATATAAAGGATGTCGGCTAAAAGACTCAAAATGGCGGCTATAGTACGGTTCCAGCAGCTTGTATAGCTGTTATATAAAAGATGTTGGCTATAAGACTCAGAATGGCGGCTGTATTATGGTTCTAGCAGCTTGTATAGCTGTTATCTAAAGGATGGCGGCTACAAGACTTCAAATGGCGGCAGTAAAACGAGTTTAAGCAGCTCGTATAGCTTTAATCTAAAGGATGGCGGCTATACGACTCAAAATGGCGGCTATATTATGGTTATGGCCGCTATGAGACTTAAAATGGCGGCAGTAGAACGGTTCCAGCAGCTTCTATAGCTGTTATATACAGGATGGCAACTATAAGACTCAAAATGGCGGCAGTAGAACGGTTTCAGCAGCTTGTATAACTCTTATCTAAAAAATGGAGGCTATAAGACTTAAAATGGCGGCTGTATTATGGTTTCAGCAGCTTTAATAGCTGTTATATAAAGGATGTCGGCTATAGGACTCAAAATGGCGCGTATATTATGGTTCCAGCAGCTTGTATAGCTGTTATCTAAAGGATGGCCGCCAAAGGACTTAAAATGGCGGCAGTAAAACGGTTCCAGCAGCTTCTATAACTGTTATATTAAGGATGGCGTCTAAAAGACTCAAAATGGCGGCAGTAGAACGGTTTCAGCAGCTTGTGTAACTATTATAAGACTCAAAATGGTGGTTGTATTATGCTTCCTGCAGCTTCTATATCCGTTATGAGGTATGGCGGCTATAAGACTTAAAATGGCGGCAGTAGAACGGTTCCAGCAGCTTCTATATCTGTTATCTAAAGGATGGCGGCTATAAGACTCAAAAAAGTGGCTATATTATGGTTCCAGCAGCTTGTATAGCTGTTATATAAAGGATGGCCGCTATTAGACTTAAAATTGCGGAAGTAGAAGGGTTCCAGCAGCTAGTATTGTTGTATCTAAAGGATGGCGGCTATAAGACTTAAAATGGCGGTAGTAGAACGGTTTAAGCAGCTTGTATAGCTTTAATCTAAAGGATGGCGGCTATACGACTCAAAATGGCGGCTATATTATGGTTCCAGCAGCTTGTATAGCTGTTATATAAAGGATGTTGGCTATAAGACTCAGAATAGCGGCTGTAATATGGTTCTAGCAGCTTGTATAGCTGTTATCTAAAGGATGGCGGCTACAAGACTTCAAATGGCGGCAGTAGAACGGTTTCAGCAGCTTGTATAGCTGTTATCTAAAGGATGGCGGCTATAAAACTTAAAATGGCGGCAGTAGAACGGTTCCAGCAGCTTATATAGCTGTTATATAAATAATGTCGTCTATAAGACTCAAAATGGCGGCTGTATTATGGTTTTAGCAGCTTTAATAGCTGTTATATAAAGGATGTCGGCTAAAAAGACTCAAAATGGCGGCTATAGTACGGTTCCAGCAGCTTGTATAGCTGTTATATAAAAGATGTTGGCTATAAGACTCAGAATGGCGGCTGTATTATGGTTCTAGCAGCTTGTATAGCTGTTATCTAAAGGATGGCGGCTACAAGACTTCAAATGGCGGCAGTAAAACGGTTTAAGCAGCTCGTATAGCTTTAATCTAAAGGATGGCGGCTATACGACTCAAAATGGCGGCTATATTATGGTTATGGCCGCTATGAGACTTAAAATGGCGGCAGTAGAACGGTTCCAGCAGCTTCTATAGCTGTTATATACAGGATGGCAACTATAAGACTCAAAATGGCGGCAGTAGAACGGTTTCAGCAGCTTGTATAACTCTTATCTAAAAAATGGAGGCTATAAGACTTAAAATGGCGGCTGTATTATGGTTTCAGCAGCTTTAATAGCTGTTATATAAAGGATGTCGGCTATAAGACTCAAAATGGCGCGTATATTATGGTTCCAGCAGCTTGTATAGCTGTTATCTAAAGGATGGCCGCCAAAGGACTTAAAATGGCGGCAGTAGAACGGTTCCAGCAGCTTCTATAACTGTTATATTAAGGATGGCGTCTAAAAGACTCAAAATGGCGGCAGTAGAACGGTTTCAGCAGCTTGTGTAACTATTATAAGACTCAAAATGGTGGTTGTATTATGCTTCCTGCAGCTTCTATATCCGTTATGAGGTATGGCGGCTATAAGACTTAAAATGGCGGCAGTAGAACGGTTCCAGCAGCTTCTATATCTGTTATCTAAAGGATGGCGGCTATAAGACTCAAAAAAGTGGCTATATTATGGTTCCAGCAGCTTGTATAGCTGTTATATAAAGGATGGCCGCTATTAGACTTAAAATTGCGGAAGTAGAAGGGTTCCAGCAGCTAGTATTGTTGTATCTAAAGGATGGCGGCTATAAGACTTAAAATGGCGGTAGTAGAACGGTTTAAGCAGCTTGTATAGCTTTAATCTAAAGGATGGCGGCTATACGACTCAAAATGGCGGCTATATTATGGTTCCAGCAGCTTGTATAGCTGTTATATAAAGAATGTTGGCTATAAGACTCAGAATAGCGGCTGTAATATGGTTCTAGCAGCTTGTATAGCTGTTATCTAAAGGATGGCGGCTACAAGACTTCAAATGGCGGCAGTAGAACGGTTTCAGCAGCTTGTATAGCTGTTATCTAAAGGATGGCGGCTATAAAACTTAAAATGGCGGCAGTAGAACGGTTCCAGCAGCTTATATAGCTGTTATATAAATAATGTCGTCTATAAGACTCAAAATGGCGGCTGTATTATGGTTTTAGCAGCTTTAATAGCTGTTATATAAAGGATGTCGGCTAAAAGACTCAAAATGGCGGCTATAGTACGGTTCCAGCAGCTTGTATAGCTGTTATATAAAAGATGTTGGCTATAAGACTCAGAATGGCGGCTGTATTATGGTTCTAGCAGCTTGTATAGCTGTTATCTAAAGGATGGCGGCTACAAGACTTCAAATGGCGGCAGTAAAACGGTTTAAGCAGCTCGTATAGCTTTAATCTAAAGGATGGCGGCTATACGACTCAAAATGGCGGCTATATTATGGTTCCAGCAGCTTGTATAGCTGTTATATAAAGGATGTTGGCTATAAGACTCAGAATGGCGGCTGTATTATGGTTCTAGCAGCTTGTATAGCTGTTATCTAAAGGATGGCGGCTACAAGACTTCAAATGGCGGCAGTAGAACCGTTTCAGCAGCTTGTATAGCTGTTATCTAAAGGATGGCGGCTATAAAAATTAAAATGGCGGCAGTAGAACGGTTCCAGCAGCTGCTATAGCTGTTATATAAAGGATGGCAGCTATAAGACTCAAATAGGCGGCAGTAGAACGGTTTCAGCAGCTTGTATAGCTGTTATCTAAAGGATGGCCGCTATAAGACTTAAAATGGCGGCAGTAGAACGGTTCCAGCAGCTTCTATAGCTGTTATCTAAAGAATGGCGGCTCTAAGACTCAAAATGGCGGCATTAGAACGGTTTCAGCAGCTTGTATAGCTTTTATCTAAAAAATGGCGGCTATAAGACTCAAAAAAGTGGCTATATTATGGTTCCAGCAGCTTGTATAACTATTATATAAAGGATAGCCGCTATTAGACTTAAAATTGCGGCAGTAGAAGGGTTCCAGCAGCTTCTATAGCTGTTATCTAAAGGATGGCGGCTATAAGACTCAAAATGGCGTCAGTAGAACGGTTTAAGCAGCTTGTATAGCTTTTATATAAAGGATGTTGGCTACAAGACTCAGAATAGCGGCTGTATTATGGTTCTAGCAGCTTGTATAGCTGTTATCTAAAGGATGGCGGCTACAAGACTTAAAATGGCGGCAGTAGAACGGTTTAAGCAGCTTGTATAGCTGTTATATAAAGGATGGCAACTATAAGACTCAAAATGGCGGCAGAAGAACGGTTTCAGCAGCTTCTATAGTTGTTATATAAAGGATGGCAACTATTAGACTCAAAATGGCGGCAGTAGAACGTTTTCAGCAGCTTGTATAGCTGTTATCTAAAGGATGGCCGCTATAAGACTTCAAATGGCGGCAGTAGAACGGTTCCAACAGCTTCTATAGCTGTTATCTAAAGAATGGCGGCTATAAGACTCAAAATGGCGGCAGTAGAACGGTTTCAGCAGCTTGTATAGATCTTATCTAAAAAATGGCGGCTATAAGACTCAAAAAAGTGGCTATATTATGGTTCCAGCAGCTTGTATAACTATTATATAAAGGATAGCCGCTATTAGACTTAAAATTGGTAGTAGAAGGGTTCCAGCAGCTTCTATAGCTGTTATCTAAAGGATGGCGGCTATAAGACTCAAAATGGCGTCAGTAGAACGGTTCCAGCAGCTTCTATAGCTGTTATATAAAAGATGGCAACTATAAGACTCAAAATGGCGGCAGTAGAACGGTTTCAGCAGCTTGTATAACTATTATATAAAGGATAGCCGCTATTAGACTTAAAATTGCGGCAGTAGAAGGGTTCCAGCAGCTTCTGTAGCTGTTATCTAAAGGATGGCGGCTATAAGACTCAAAATGGCGTCAGTAGAACGGTTTAAGCAGCTTGTATAGCTTTTATATAAAGGATGTTGGCTATAAGACTGAGAATAGCGGCTGTATTATGGTTCTAGCAGCTTGTATAGCTGTTATCTAAAGGATGGCGGCTACAAGACTTAAAATGGCGGCAGTAGAACGGTTTAAGCAGCTTGTATATCTGTTATATAAAGGATGGCAACTATAAGACTCAAAATGGCGGCAGTAGAACGGTTTCAGCAGCTTCTATAGTTGTTATATAAAGGATGGCAACTATAAGACTCAAAATGGCGGTAGTAGAACGGTTTCAGCAGATTGTATAGCTGTTATCTAAAGGATGGCCGCTATAAGACTTCAAATGGCGGCAGTAGAACGGTTCCAGCAACTTCTATAGGTGTTATCTAAAGAATGGCGGCTATAAAACTCAAAATGGCGGCAGTAGAACGGTTTCAGCAGCTTGTATAGCTCTTATCTAAAAAATGGCGGCTATAAGACTTAAAAAAGTGGCTATATTATGGTTCCAGCAGCTTGTATAACTATTATATAAAGGATAGCCGGTATTAGACTTAAAATTGCGGCAGTAGAAGGGTTCCAGCAGCTTCTTTAGCTGTTATCTAAAGAATGGCGGCTATAAGACTCAAAATGGCGTCAGTAGAACGGTTTAAGCAGCTTGTATAGCTGATATATAAAGGTTGGCAACTATAAGACTCAAAATGGCGGCAGTAGAACGGTTTAAGCAGCTTGTATAGCTGATATATAAAGGTTGGCAACTATAAGACTCAAAATGGCGGCAGTAGAACGGTTTCAGCAGCTTGTGTAACTATTATAAGACTAAAAATGGCGGTTGTATTATGCTTCCTGCAGCTTCTATATCCGTTATATGAGGTATGTCGGCTATAAGACCTAAAATGGCGGCAGTAGAACGGTTCCAGCAGCTTCTATATCTGTTATCTAAAGGATGGCGGCTATAAGACTCAAAAAAGTGGCTATATTATGGTTCCAGCAGCTTGTATAGCTGTTATATAAAGGATGGCCGCTATTAGACTTAAAATTGCGGCAGTAGAAGGGTTCCAGCAGCTTCTATAGCTGTTATATAAAGGATGGCAACTATAAGACTCAAAATGGCGGCAGTAGAACGGTTTCAGCAGCTTGTATAGCTGTTATCTAAAGGATGGCCGCTATAAGACTTAAAATGGCGGCAGTAGAACGGTTCCAGCAGCTTCTATAGCTGTTATCTAAAGAATGGCGGCTATAAGACTCAAAATGGCGGCATTAGAACGGTTTCAGCAGCTTGTATAGCTCTTATCTAAAAAATGGCGGCTATAAGACTCAAAAAAGTGGCTATATTATGGTTCCAGCAGCTTGTATAACTATTATATAAAGGATAGCCGCTATTAGACTTAAAATTGAGGCAGTAGAAGGGTTCCAGCAGCTTCTATAGCTGTTATCTAAAGGATGGCGGCTATAAGACTCAAAATGGCGTCAGTAGAACGGTTTAAGCAGCTTGTATAGCTTTTATATAAAGGATGTTGGCTATAAGACTCAGAATAGCGGCTGTATTATGGTTCTAGCAGCTTGTATAGCTGTTATCTAAAGGATGGCGGCTACAAGACTTAAAATGGCGGCAGTAGAACGGTTTAAGCAGCTTGTATAGCTGTTATATAAAGGATGGCAACTATAAGACTCAAAATGGCGGCAGTAGAACGGTTTCAGCAGCTTCTATAGCTGTTATATAAAGGATGGCAACTATAAGACTCAAAATGGCGGCAGTAGAACGGTTTCAGCAGCTTGTATAGCTGTTATCTAAAGGATGGCCGCTATAAGACTTCAAATGGCGGCAGTAGAACGGATCCAACAGCTTCTATAGCTGTTATCTAAAGAATGGCGGCTATAAGACTCAAAATGGCGGCAGTAGAACGGTTTCAGCAGCTTGTATAGATCTTATCTAAAAAATGGCGGCTATAAGACTCAAAAAAGTGGCTATATTATGGTTCAGGCAGCTTGTATAACTATTATATAAAGGATAGCCGCTATTAGACTTAAAATTGGTAGTAGAAGGGTTCCAGCAGCTTCTATAGCTGTTATCTAAAGGATGGCGGCTATAAGACTCAAAATGGCGTCAGTAGAACGGTTCCAGCAGCTTCTATAGCTGTTATATAAAAGATGGCAACTATAAGACTCAAAATGGCGGCAGTAGAACGGTTTCAGCAGCTTGTATAGCTTTTATCTAAAGGATGGCCGCTATAAGACTTAAAATGGCGGCAGTAGAACGGTTCCAGCAGCTTCTATAGCTGTTATCTAAAGAATGGCGGCTATAAGACTCAAAATGGCGGCAGTAGAACGGTTTCAGCAGCTTGTATAGCTCTTATCTAAAAAATGGCGACTATAAGACTTAAAATGGCGGCTGTATTATGGTTTCAGCAGCTTTAATAGCTGTTATATAAAGGATGTCGGATATATGACTCAAAATGGCGCCTATATTATGGTTCCAGCAGCTTGAATAGCTGTTATCTAAAGGATGGCCGCTAAAGGACTTAAAATGGCGGCAGTAGAACGGTTCCAGCAGCTTCTATAACTGTTATATTAAGGATGGCGTCTAAAAGACTCAAAATTGCGGCAGTAGAACGGTTTCAGCAGCTTGTGTAACTATTATAAGACTCAAAATGGCGGTTGTATTATGCTTCCTGCAGCTTCTATATCCGTTATATGAGGTATGGCGGCTATAAGACTTAAAATGGCGGCAGTAGAACGGTTCCAGCAGCTTCTATATCTGTTATCTAAAGGATGTCGGACATAAGACTCAAAAAAGTGGCTATATTATGGTTCCAGCAGCTTGTATAGCTGTTATATAAAGGATGGCCGCTATTAGACTTAAAATTGCGGCAGTAGAAGGGTTCCAGCAGCTTCTATAGCTGTTAGCTAAAGGATGGCGGCTATAAGACTCAAAATGGCGTCAGTAGAACGGTTTCAGCAGCTTGTACAGTTGTATCTAAAGGATGGCGGCTATGAGACTTAAAATGGCGGCAGTAGAACGGTTTAAGCAGCTTCTATAGCTGTTATCTAAAGGATGGCGGCTGTTCACGCCACCGGGTGAACAGCAGTGAGCGGCGAAGAGCAGTGAGGAGTGAGGAGTGAGGAGGGTTTTTTGATCCTCGGCGTCTACGGTCACACCAGGAGGGGTGACTTGATTTTCTGATGGGCGCCGCCATTTCACTCAAGTACGAAATTTCAACCCGAACACCCGTTCTTTTTTTCCATTGAATTTTTCCTCCTTTCGAATTGTATATATTTTAATCCGAGACATTTTCGTGTGTGTCGGGCAACCTATGAATATTAATGAATAAAGTATAAATTTTTGTAACCGAAGTTATCGCGCGTTATCAATTCACCACTCACTCACCACCCGAAGAAATTGGCACCCGCCAACCACCTGTATTCGATCCGGATCCTTCCGCCCCTCCACAAACATTGGTCCTTCGAGCCGGATATCCTTCCGCTCCTCCAGCTTGCATCGGCGGAATTCCTGATAAGTACAAATTTTCATTATTATTTTCATTTGCCCCTACATACTAATAAAAGTGTGAGGTTTCCCGCTCTTCCATAGCGACCTGCACACTTTTATATATATTGTATGTACATACCTGACCTATTCCAAGGTTACATGGTAGTTCCCAATCCATAACGTGTTTGTCCAACGTTCGGTTTCCATTCCACGACAGGGGTTTCTTTATGTTTTTCTTCTCAGCCGCACTTGTCCAATTTTTTCATACGTACATACATATGTAAAACTCGTGACATCACATGTACATGTATTTTCCACAGCTGTTTGCCAAGTCCGCGTAAAGGTTAAAAGAAAGAAAAGCAAAGAAATTATTAAAGTGTTATAATAAAAAAAAAAAAAAGGAAATAGTAATCCAAGTGTTCACCGCGATTTCTTATGTGTTCGGATTATTTCCAGTGCCCAATTAATTTCCTCACGCGCGTATTCGCCCACCGGCATACCCACTTACATACATACAAACATCGTCATCTTTTGATGTACGCGCATATGTATATATCCACGTACATATAATTCATTCGCATTTTACCACAAAACAAAACAAATTTAAAATAGCAATTAACGTATGCACCGCGATTTCATGTGGGTTTGAATTAGTTTAATTGCAACTTAATTTTCACACGCGCGTCTCCGCAAACCGGTGCACTTGCTTATATACATACATCGTCATATATTGATGCCGCACATCTGTACATATCCACAACACATAATCCATTTCGGTGACGCACATTGATTTAACAAATCGAAATCACAAATTACTTACGCTTTTTTTTGTGAACGACGCGCGTGCATACATCCATACATACCTACCTGTGTACTTATGCATGTATGTACGTACATACATACCTCCAAGCATCCGTCCATATGCACTGACCGTTTATTTTGTATTTTTCTTTCGCGCACAACACTCGCGGTGTGTAAAAGCGTTCGTTTGTTCTTTTTTACATTTCTTTACTCTTCGCACAACCACAAAAGGAAAAAAAATATAATTAGAAACAATTAATACCTCAAAAAAAACCAAAACCGAATTTATAAACAGCGACCGACAGCTGTTTTGGGAGTAGTGGTATATATATATATATATATATATATATATATATATATATATATACTGGCCGGAAAAATCATATATGATCTAGAAGTGTGGTGGATATATAAATATGGGCACGATAGTGCTGGAAAAGATGATTAGGTATTTATTGATATATATATATATATATATGCTGGAAAAGATGATTAGGTATTTATTGATATATATATATATATATATATATATATATTAGGTATTTATTGATATATATATATATATATATATATATATATATCAATAAATACCTAATCATCTTTTCGTGCCCATATTTATATATCCACCACACTTCTAGATCATATATGATTTTTCCGGCCAGTATTTTGCGCGCATATATATAACCGCCCATATTTATAAATAAATACATATATATTTCATCCAGCACTATCGGGCCCATATTTATATATCCGTCCATATTTATAAATAAATACATATATATATTTTTTCCAGCACTATCGGGACCAATTTATAGATCCGCCCATATTTATAAATTTTATATATAATTTTTCCGGCCAGCAATTTGCGCGCATATATATATCCGTCCATATTTATAAATAAATACATATATATATTTCTTCCAGCACTATCGGGCCCATATTTATATATCCGTCCATATTTATAAATTATATATATAATTTTTTCGGCCTGTATTTTGCGCATATATATATCCCAACCCAGATCTATATACAAACACATATTTGTCCGTTGGCCTATACGGGTGTTTGTCGTATACGTACTCCCATCGTTCCTTACGAATCCAGCTAAACTTGTGTTGTAATCACTCCTCTGTAGCTACGTGTAATATTCGATCTGCATTCGTGCGTTCGTACCTTGTTCCGCATATATCCCCATTAAAAGGACTCCGTTTCCAAGCCACGCGTAAGAGAATTCTCCCGCAATCCTGCGGGCACAGTGAGAAAAATTCTTGCGCCCTCATACAGTCCACTTCTTCTTTTCTTTGTTTTTCCGAAATCAAAAAGCGCACAAGCATGGTCTTCATCGGTAAGGACGCCCCCTGAGTATGTCCACGGAGCCGTCCAAGACTACGCCGAAGTTTAACAGTCTTTCGTATCCCTCTGTAACTCCGGAGAAGGTTCGGCCTCCGAAGACTCCGGTGGTCACGAAGCGTACGCACATTCCCCTCAAGTCCACGTCTGCTCGCAGGTTCAGCGAATCCCCAAAGTCCCGTACGTCTTCGTCCAGCCTACCTAAAGGGCGCATAGTCTCGCTAAAGACGCCAGCGAACTCAAAGGGCGTTCCAAGCTTTCAGTAGAGGCTCAGATTCCGCACGTTATTGTGACGCACTGTTCTGACGTTCCCGTCACCCGATCCGTATCCCAACAGCGTAGAGAACGATCCAAAATGTCCCTCTCCGATTTCGTTCTGGCATGCGAGGCTTTGACTGTGTTCGAAGCTCGTGAGAGTGAAGCCCTAACTTCAGAAGTGCCCTTATTTTCCATTAAAATGCACTTAGAGCAGCTCAAATCCCTTTGCTCAACTGTCGAGATGGAATACTCCAGGTGTCACAAGGCCCTGTCGACCCAACCAGACGAGGACAGCCTAGCCTACGCGGCGTATGTGCGATGCGGGACGTTGTTCGGAGAGCGCATCAAGAAGCTCTCGGCAGAGATGGCGAGTCTTAGACGTCAGCCCAGTGCTCCGTCGGGACCTCCGGGTCATAGAGTTCCTCCGTGCGAGGTGGAGACCTTTGATGGCGATAGCCTAGTTTGGCCCACATTCCGCGATTTGTTCGCTGCCATTTACATCGCCAATCCGTATTTGTTTCAAGTGGAGAAGCTCTATCACTTGAACGCCAAGACTCGTGGGGAAGCGAGAACCATCGTGGCGAAGTCCCCCCTGACAAATGAAGGTTTCCAGGCCGCATGGGAGAACCTCACAGCGCGGTACGAAAATAGCCGTCTGCTTGTCATGACTCAAGCCAGACAACTCCTTCAGATTCCCGCGGTGGCGCTAGAATCGGGCAAGGTACGATCTGAACCAATTTCTCACCGATCGGTATCGGGTCCTGGATGCCAACATAAGTCGGTTCCGAGCGTTCAAGCCGTCCCCAGTGGGCCCCGCAAATCCCCTGCGACGATGAAGGTTCAAGCGTTTCCCGCGAAAGCTCATCTCAAACCAGCGTCTTGCAAGCTTTGCCATCGGGAGAATCACCCAATACGACTCTGCCCCAGTTTTCTTGACATGCCTGTTCAGAGGCGTATGGAAACCATTAGACAGCAGGGACTCTGTTTGAATTGTTTTGCCCGCGGTCATCAAGTGAAGGGCTGCTCCAGTGCGCATAATTGCCATACGTGCAAGGAACGTCATCACACCCTGCTGCATCCTAGTGACGTGTCGTCGTCCCTCGCGCAACCCACACCATTCGGTGCCACAGAACGTCCGACAACGGGCAATCAGCTCACAAATGCTCAAAGCTATTTTGCGTCTACCCCAGGCAGAGGGCTTTTAGGCACTGCGATTGTCACTCTGCACCATCGCGGAGTGGAACACCATATTCGGGCGTTGATCGACTCGGGAGCCGATTCCTATCAGAACGTGTCTTCAACATGGTCCAGCCCCCCTTTTATCCAGTAGACGCCGCAGTTACTGGCATGGGCCAGAGTGATGGAGGATGCGCCGACAAGGTGTGTCTGCTGATGCTGTCTCCTCCGTGTGACAGGCTGAACAAGATTGAGGTCTCTGCCATGGTCGTATCCAAATTATCGGGAGCCATCCCGACGGCTCCATTCCTTAACACGGTTACATCGCAGTCCCTCGACCGCCCCCTGGCTGACCCGTATTACAACAAGCCCGCGCCTATTGACATGATTATTGGTGTAGACCTGTTTTCACACATCCTCGGAGAGCGGATCAAAAAGGATATGGGTGATTTCGTCGGACTGGAAACCATCTTTGGATGGATTTTGTGTGGAGCGATCATGCCTGACACTCCGGTAATCCGCGAGTCAATCCAGAAGCAAAACTTGATGTACTTCTCACCAAGTTTTGGGAGGTGGAAGACCTTCCTGCAAAGCCGGAAAAGGAGGATGATGCATTATGCGAGCGGAATTTTCAGGAGACCACCCGAAGAGGGAAGGACGGCCGATATATTGTGTCCCTTCCGTTCAAATGTCCGAATAGCGTCGATTTAGGTCATTCAAGACCGATCGCGCTAGCTCAATTCCTGCGGAATGAAGCACGCCTTCTCAAGGATACCGTCCTAAAAACACAGTACGATGCCATCATTCATGAATACGAGGAATTGGGCCATATGAGTCGGGTGACGCCGCCGAAAGATGAGAAAAACTTCTATCTCCCCCATCACGCTGTGTTTAAGCCTGATAGCACCACCACCATGGTACGCGTGGTATTTAACGCGTCAAGCCCCTCCACACGAGGCGTCAGCCTTAACGATGTCTTGCACACCGGGCCTACGCTTCAGGCCGATCTCACGCTTCAGGTACTGAAATGGCGTTTCTTTCAATTCGTTTTCAACGCTGACATAACACAGATGTATCGACAAATCCGAGTCGACCCCAGGTATACCCCCTTTCAGCGGATCCTCTACCGGGATCGCTGCGGCAATATTCAAGATTATGAGTTACAAACCGTCACGTTTGGGGTTAACTGCGCGCCATTCTTGGCGATCCGAGTTCTGTTACAACTAGCCCAAGACGTGCAAGCGATGTACCCTCTGGCGAGCGAAATCCTTGGGAACTACATGTATGTTGATGATGTCCTTGCCGGCGCTCACACTGAAGACGACGCCCGTCTCGCCATACGAGAGCTTCAAGCTGCCCTCCAATCCGCGGGCCTAACGCTTCGGAAGTGGACTTCCAATAAGAAGGAAGTACTTCAAGCTATCCCAAAAGAGCATCTGCTGCGAGAGGACTTTCTCGAGCTGGAAGATGCGAGCAACCTTGGGAATCCGCTGGCAAGCCGCCGAGGACGTCTTTTTCTTCACCGTAGCGGACCCACCATTGCAGGAGTCGATCTCCAAGAGGCAGGTTCTGTCCCATATCGCCAAACTCTTCGACCCCGCTGGCTGGCTAGCCCCATTTGTTATCCGAGCGAAGATATTTATGCAGCAAATCTGCCACCTCTCCTGCTGCAGCAATGGCATGAATTCCTGCAGGACTACCCAGGCCTCAGTCAACTCCGCATCCCCCGGTGGCTGAACACCAGCGATACGCTCTCGTGGGAGCTTCATGGCTTCTGTGACGCATCCCAGAAAGCGTATGGAGCAGCTCTATACGTGCGGGTTCGGTGTCGCGATCAAGTAAGCGTCCATTTATTAACGGCTAAGACCCGCGTGGCCCCAGTCAAAACAGTCTCGCTGCCTCGGCTGGAGTTGTGCGGAGCGGTTCTGCTAGCCGATCTCTGGGCGTCGATCGTTCCTGAACTCCCGATCCCACCTGCAACGTCCCAGTTTTGGACCGACTCCACCATTGTGTTGGCCTGGCTCAACAAACCCCCATGTAGTTGGTCCACTTTCGTGGCCAATCGGGTATCCAGCATCTCCAAAAGCACCGGTGGCCAAAGCTGGTCACATGTACGTTCCGAGGACAACCCTGCTGATCTGGCAAGCCGCGGAACCCCCGCACCCGAGTTATCGGCCAGTAGCCTTTGGTAGCATGGGCCGGACTGGCTCCAGAGGGACCGCGAGTACTGGCCAACTCTCCATAATGAACTTCCAGGCACCCAGCTGGAGCAACGAGTCCAGTGCCACACCGCCGCGACCACCTTACTCGATGACATAAGCGAACGGTTCTCGGACTACGGTAAAGCATTGCGAGTCACCGCGTACATCCTACGCTTCGCCCCCAAAGGGACGTTGACGCCTTCTACAGCCCACCTCATCAATGAGGAACTGCTCTCCGCTGAGCGCGCCTTGATCCGGACCTCCCAGCGTTGAGAATACATCGCGGAGATACGGGCCCTGGGTGAAGGGCGACTCCTTTCGACATCCAGCACGCTTCTCAACTTAAACCCCTTCCTCGACCAGCATGGGATACTCCGTGCCTGCGGACGACTCCGGGCCGCTGAGTCCCTCCGGTACGATGAACGTCACCCGATTCTCCTCCCCTACAATACGCATTTCACGCGCCTGCTTGTTGAATTCGCCCACCGCATCACGTTGCATGGCGGCAATCAACTGATGGTGCGGTATCTGCGCACCAAGTTCTGGTTCCCACGGATAAAGAACCTAGTGAAGTCCCACATCAAGGGGTGTAATGTCTGCATCGTGCATCGGTGGCGACTGCAGACTCAGATGATGGGTGATCTCCCTCGAGAGCGCATCACGTACTCCCGGCCCTTCACCCACACGGGCATTGACTTCGCAGGGCCGTTCGAGATCAAGAACTACAAAGGGCGCGCGTGTCTCATTACGAAGGATTATGACTGCGTCTTTGTGTGTTTCAGCACGAAGGCGATCCACCTCGAGGCGACCTCCGACCTCACCACGGAACGATTTCTCGGAGCCTTCTCCCGGTTTGTCGCCCGAAGACAATGCCCACAGCGCATTTACTCCGACAATGGCAAAACCTTCGTAGGGGCCTCAAAGGCGCTCGAAAGAGATTTCCTGAACGCCACCAAGCTTGGTATCATGAAGGCCTTTCCCCAGCACATTCTATCCTGGCAGTTCATTCCGCCTAGCGCACTTGTTTTACAAGTCCTCGTCGGCTGTCAAATACACGTTCGAGGAACTATCCACTCTCCTGTGCCGGATCGAAGCGTGCCTAAATTCCAGGCCAATTTCTCCCATGAGCGAAGACCCAGAGGATCTGCTGGCACTAAGCCCGGGAAATGTCCCTGATTGGAGGACCGCTCGTGTCCATCGCGGAACCGGAGATCCTGGTCGAGCCTATGTCGCTGATCAATCGCTGGCAGCGACTAAAGGCAATCCAGCAGACTTTCTGCCGCCGCTGGAAGAGTGAATAACTCAAGGAGCTCCACAAGCGTAATAAGTGGAAATCACCGGCTCGTAGTCTCCAAACCGGCGACCTCGTGATCGTCTCCGAAGACAATCTCCCCTCCAATGAGTGGCGCCTAGGGCGAATTAAGCGCACTCTGCCCGGGTCAGACGGCCTCGTCCGAGTGGCTGATGTCAAAACAGCACGTGGGTCTATCCGAAGATCCGTCGCGAAGCTCATCTTGTTGCCAGACAACAGGAGTCATGAGCCTAAAGACCTCTCGTGATGTCCAATCCCTCTATGTTCCGTTCGAATGTCCTCGTCTCCGTGCATGTTGTCCGTTCCCGTGCATCGACTAATCCACTCCTCCCTACGTAATCTTTTTCGTTACAGTCCATTCAACCCGCACCGCCAAAGCAACATGGCCCCCAAGCGTCTGCCGCACCGCCGCAGCAAGCGTTCGGTTCCACACGGGACGAACGTGTACCGATGCCGGGTCTGCCGGGGGGTGTCAGCGGTTCCTGAACCTCCGAGGGGAGAAGCGGCTCCGGGCGGTGCTTATTAATAAGTACTGCCCCAATTGCCTGGCGCACGAGCACTCAGCACTCGCAGCCAGTCATCCTCCTCCAGCCGTCCTGCACCAGCATCACCATCCCGTTCCCGGTCCTCGTCCGACCGCTCTGCTTTTCTGGAAGGCGCACCCGAGATCTCCCTCTCTTCTCTGCTCCAAGCCAGGACGACGACCATCATGCCAACAGCGGTCCTCCGGTTTGGCAATGGCTCGAAATCGTTCGAGACCCGCGTCCTCCTCGACGCATGCGCGGCTGGGAGCCGCATCAATGCTTCATTTGCCCGGTCCCTGGGGTTGGCTGTGAGCAAAGTCGGGGTCGACCAAGCCTGCACGGCCGTCCTCGAGTCGAGGACCGACCATACCTTCCGGCGAAATGTCGTCTTCGGGGTCGAAGAAGACCTGCACATCCGCACTCCCATCCGGGAAGTGTCGACACCGGTCCAAGAGAAGGATTGCCGCTATAAGACTTAAAATGGCGGCAAAAGAACGGTTCCAGCAGCTTCTATAGCTGTTATCTAAAGGATGGCCGCTATGAGACTTACAATGGCGGCAGTAGAACGGTTCCAGCAGCTTCTATAGCTGTTATCTAAGGGATGGCGGCTATAAGAATCAAAATGGCGACAGTGGAACGGTTTCAGCAGCTTGTATAGCTGTTATATAAAGGATGGCGTCTATAAGACTCAAAATGGCGGCAGTAGAACGGTTTCAGCAGCTTCTATAGCTGTTATCTAAAGGATGGCGGCTATAAGACTCAAAATGGCGTCAGTAGAACGGTTTCAGCAGCTTGTATAGTTGTATCTAAGGGATGGCGGCTATAAGACTTAAAATGGCGCCAGTAGAACGGTTCCAACAGCTTCTATAGCTGTTATATAAAGGATGGCAACAATAAGACTCAAAATGGCGGCAGTAGAACGGTTTCAGCAGTTGTATAGCTGTTATCTAAAGGATGGCCCCTATAAGACTTAAAATGGCGGCAGTAGAACGGTTCCAGCAGCTTGTATAGCTGTTATCTAAAGAATGTCGGCTATAAGACTCAAAATGGCGGCAGAGGAACGGTTTCAGCAGCTTGTATAGCTGTTATCTAAAAAATGGCGGCTATAAGACTGAAAATGGCGGCTGTATTATGGTTTCAGCAGCTTTAATAGCTGTTATATAAAGGAATTCGGCTATAAGACTCAAAATGGCGCCTATATTATGGTTCCAGCAGCTTGTATAGCTGTTATCTAATGGATGGCCGCTATAAGACTCAAAAGGGTGGCTATATTATGGTTCCAGCAGCTTGTATAGCTGTTATATAAAGGATGGCCGCTATTAGACTTAAAATTGCGGTAGTAGAAGGGTTCCAGCAGCTTCTATAGCTGTTATCTAAAGGATGGGGGCTATAAGACTCAAAATGGCGTCAGTAGAACGGTTTCAGCAGCTTGTATAGTTGTATCTAAAGGATGGCGGCTATAAGACTTAAAATGGCGGCAGTAGAACGGTTTAAGCAGCTTGTATAGCTTTAATCTAAAGGATGGCGGCTATGCGACTCAAAATGGCGGCTATATTATGGTTCCAGCCGCTTGTATAGCTGTTATATAAAGGATGTTGGCTATAAGACTCAGAATAGCGGCTGTATAATGGTTCTAGCAGATTTTGTAGCTTAGACTTAAAATGGCGGCAGTAGAACGGTTTCAGCAGCTTCTTTAGATAACAGCTGTTATCTAAAGAATGGCGGCTATAAGACTCAAAATGGCGACAATAAAACGGTTTCAGCAGCTTGTATAGCTGTTATCTAAAAAATGACTGCTATAAGACTTAAAATGGCGGCAGTATAACGGTTTCAGCAGCTTGTATAGCTGTTATCTAATGGATGGCCGCTATAAGACTTAAAATGGCGGCAGTATTACGGTTCCAGCAGCTTGTTTATCTGTTATCTCAAGGCTGGCCGCTATAAGACTTAAAAAGGCGGCAGTAGAACGGTTCCAGCAGCTTCTATAGATGTTATCTAAGGGATGGCGTCTATAAGACTCAAAATGGCGGCAGTAGAACGGTTTCAGAAGCTTGTATAACTATTATACAAAGGATGGCAGCTATAAGAATCATAATGGCGGTTGTATTATGCTTCCTGCAGCTTCTATGTCCGTTATATGAGGTATGGCGGCTATAAGACTTCAAATGGCGGCTGTAGAATGGTTCCAGCAGCTTATATAGCTGTTATATAAAGTATGTCGGCTATAAGACTCAAAATGGCGGCTGTATTATGGTTTCAGCAGCTTTAATAGCTGTTATATAAAGCATGTCGGCTATAAGACACAAAATTGCGCCTATATTATGGTTCCAGCAGCTTGCATAGCTGTTATCTTAGGGATGGCCGCTATAAGACTTAAAATGGCGGCAGTAGAACGGTTCCAGCAGCTTCTGTAGCTGTTATATAAAGGATGGCGTCTATAAGACTCAAATGGCGGCAGTAGAACGGTTTCAGCAACTTTTGTAACTATTATATAAAAGAAGGCAGCCATAAGACTCAAAATTGCTGTTGTATTATGCTTCCTGCAGCTTCTATATCCGTTATATGAGGTATGGTGGCTATAAGACTTAAAATGGCGGCAGTAGAACGGTTCCAGCAGCTTCTATATCTGTTATCTAAAGGATGGCGGCTATAAGATCAAAAGGGCGGCTATATTATGGTTCCAGCAGCTTAGCTGTTATATAAAGGATGTCGGCTATAAGACTCAGAATTGCGGCTGTTTTATGGTTCTAGCAGCTTCTATAGCTGTTATCTAAAGGATGGCCGCTATGAGACTTAAAATGGCCGCAGTAGAACGGTTCCAGCAGCTTCTATAGCTGTTATCTAAAGGATGGCGGCTATAAGACTAAAAATGGCGACAGTACAACGGTTTCAGCAGATTGTATAGCTGTTATCTAAATGATGGCGGCTATAAGACTCAAAGTGGCGCCAGTAGAACGGTTTCAGCAGCTTGTATAGCTGTTATCTAAAGGATGGCCGCTATAAGACTTAAAATGGCGGCAGTAGAACGGTTTCAGCAGCTTGTATAGCTGTTATCTAAAGGATGGCGGCTATAAGACTGAAAACTTCGGATGTAGAATGGTTCCAGCAGCTTCTATAGCTTTTATATAAAAGATGGCGGCTATAAGACTCAAAATGGCTGCTGTATGGTATGGCCACTATAAGACTTCAAATGGCGGCTGTAGAATGATTCCAGCAGCTTATATATGTGTTATATAAAGTATGTCGGCTATAAGACTCGAAATGGCGGCTGTATTATGGTTTCAGCAGCTTTAATAGCTGTTATATAAAGGATGTCGGCTATAAGACTCAAAATGGCGGCTATATTATGGTTCCAGCAGCTTGTATAGCTGTTATCTAAAGGATAGCCGCTATAAGACTTAAAATGGCGGCAGTAGAACGGTTCCAACAGCTTCTATAGCTGTTATATAAAGGACGGCATCTATAAGACTCAAAATGACGGCAGTAGAACGGTTTCAGCAGCTTGTATAACTATTATATAAAGGATGGCAGCCATAAGACTCATAATGGCGGTTGTATTATGTTTCCTGCAGCTTCTATATCCGTTATATGAGGTATGGCGGCTATACGACTTAAAATGGCGGTAGTAGAACGGTTCCAGCAGCTTTTATATCTGTTATCTAAAGGATGGCGGCTATAAGACTCAAAAGTGCGGCTATATTATGGTTCCAGCAGCTTGTATAGCTGTTATATAAAGGATGTCGGCTATATGACTCAGAATAGCAGCTGTTTTATGGTTCTAGCAGCTTGTGTGGCTGTTATATAAAGGATTGCCGCTATAAGACTTAAAATGGCGGCAGTATAACGGTTCCAGCAGCTTCTATAGCTGTTATCTAAAGGATGGCCGCTATGAGACTTAAAATGGCGGCAGTAGAACGGTTCCAGCAGCTTCTATAGCTGTTATCTAAAGGATGGCGGCTATAAGACTTAAAATGGCGGCAGTAGAACGGTTTCAGCAGCTTGTATAGCTGTTATCTAAAGGATGGCGGCTATAAGACTGAAAACTTCGGCTGTAGAATGTTTCCAGCAGCTTCTATAGCTTTTATATAAAAGATGGCGGCTATAAGACTCAAAATGGCTGCTGTATGGTATGGCCACTATAAGACTTCAAATGACGGCTGTAGAATGATTCCAGCAGCTTATATATGTGTTATATAAAGTATGTCGGCTATAAGACTCGAAATGGCGGCTGTATTATGGTTTCAGCAGCTTTAATAGCTGTTATATAAAGGATGTCGGCTATAAGACTCAAAATGGCGGCTATATTATGGTTCCAGGAGCTTGTATAGCTTTTATCTAAAGGATGGCCGCTATAAGACTTAAAATGGCGGCAGTAGAACGGTTCCAACAGCTTCTATAGCTGTTATATAAAGGACGGCATCTATAAGACTCAAAATGATGGCAGTAGAACGGTTTCAGCAGCTTGTATAACTTTTATATAAAGGATGGCAGCCATAAGACTCATAATGGCGGTTGTATTATGTTTCCTGCAGCTTCTATATCCGTTATATGAGGTATGGCGGCTATACGACTTAAAATGGCGGCAGTAGAACGGTTCCAGCAGCTTTTATATCTGTTATCTAAAGGATGGCGGCTATAAGACTCAAAAGGGCGGCAGTAGAACGGTTTCAGCTTGTATAGCTGCTATCTAAAGGATGGCGGCTATAAGACTTAAAACTTCAGCTGTAGAATGGTTCCAGCAGCTTCTATAGCTTTTATAGAAGCTATATGGTACGGCCACTATAAGACTTCAAATGGCGGCTGTAGAATGATTCCAGCAGCTTATATATGTGTTATATAAAGTATGTATGCTGTATTATGGCTGTATTATGGTTTCAGCAGCTTTAATAGCTGTTATACAAAGGATGTCGGCTATAAGACTCAAAATGTCGGCTATATTATGGTTCCAGCAGCTTAGCTGTTATATAAAGGATGTCGGCTATAAGACTCAGAATTGCGGCTGTTTTATGGTTCTAGCAGCTTCTATAGCTGTTATCTAAAGGATGGCCGCTATGAGACTTAAAATGGCCGCAGTAGAACGGTTCCAGCAGCTTCTATAGCTGTTATCTAAAGGATGGCGGCTATAAGACTAAAAATGGCGACAGTACAAGGGTTTCAGCAGATTGTATAGCTGTTATCTGAAGGTTGGCGGCTATAAGACTCAAAGTGGCGCCAGTAGAACGGTTTCAGCAGCTTGTATAGCTGTTATCTAAAGGATGGCCGCTATAAGACTCAAAGTGGCGGCAGTAGAACGGTTTCAGCAGCTTGTATAGCTGTTATCTAAAGGATGGCGGCTATAAGACTGAAAACTTTGGCTGTAGAATGGTTCCAGCAGCTTCTATAGCTTTTATATAAAAGATGGCGGCTATAAGACTCAAAATGGCTGCTGTATGGTATGGCCACTATAAGACTTCAAATGGCGGCTGTAGAATGATTCCAGCAGCTTATGTATGTGTTATATAAAGTATGTCGGCTATAAGACTCAGAATAGCAGCTGTTTTATGGTTCTAGCAGCTTGTGTGGCTGTTATATAAAGGATTGCCGCTATAAGACTTAAAATGGCGGCAGTATAACGGTTCCAGCAGCTTCTATAGCTGTTATCTAAAGGATGGCCGCTATGAGACTTAAAATGGCGGCAGTAGAACGGTTCCAGCAGCTTCTATAGCTGTTATCTAAAGGATGGCGGCTATAAGACTTAAAATGGCGGCAGTAGAACGGTTTCAGCAGCTTGTATAGCTGTTATCTAAAGGCTGGCGGCTATAAGACTCAAAGTGGCGGCAGTAGAACGGTTTCAGCAGCTTGTATAGCTGTTATCTAAAGGATGGCGGCTATAAGACTGAAAACTTCGTCTGTAGAAAGGTTCCAGCAGCTTCTATAGCTTTTATATAAAAGATGGCGGCTATAAGACTCAAAATGGCTGCTGTATGGTATGGCCACTATAAGACTTCAAATGGCGGCTGTAGAGTGATTCCAGCAGCTTATATATATGTTATATAAAGTATGTCGGCTATAAGACTCGAAATGGCGGCTGTATTATGGTTTCAGCAGCTTTAATAGCTGTTATATAAAGGATGTCGGCTATAAGACTCAAAATGGTGGCTATATTATGGTTCCAGCAGCTTGTATAGCTTTTATCTAAAGGATGGCCGCTATAAGACTTAAAATGGCGGCAGTAGAACGGTTCCAACAGCTTCTATAGCTGTTATATAAAGGACGGCATCTATAAGACTCAAAATGACGGCAGTAGAACGGTTTCAGCAGCTTGTATAACTATTATATAAAGGATGGCAGCCATAAGACTCATAATGGCGGTTGTATTATGTTTCCTGCAGCTTCTATATCCGTTATTTGAGGTATGGCGGCTATACGACTTAAAATGGCGGCAGTAGAACGGTTTCAGCAGCTTTTATATCTGTTATCTAAAGGATGGCGGCTATAAGACTCAAAAGGGCGGCAGTAGAACGGTTTCAGCTTGTATAGCTGCTATCTAAAGGATGGCCGCTATAAGACTTAAAACTTCAGCTGTAGAATGGTTCCAGCAGCTTCTATAGCTTTTATAGAAGCTATATGGTATGGCCACTATAAGACTTCAAATGGCGGCTGTAGAATGATTCCAGCAGCTTATATATGTGTTATATAAAGTATGTATGCTGTATTATGGCTGTATTATGGTTTCAGCAGCTTTAATAGCTGTTATATAAAGGATGTCGGCTATAAGACTCAAAATGGCGGCTATATTATGATTCCAGCAGCTTGTATAGCTGTTATATAAAGGATGGCGGCTATAAGACTCAAAGTGGCGGCAGTAGAACGGTTTCAGCAGCTTGTATAGCTGTTATCTAAAGGATGGCCTCTATAAGACTTAAAATGGCGGCAGTAGAACGGATCCAGCAGCTTCTATAGCTGTTATATAAAGGATGGCGTCTATAAGACTCAAAGTGGCGGCAGTAGAACGGTTCCAACAGCTTCTATAGCTGTTATCTAAAGGATGGCGGCTATAAGACTCAAAATGGCGGCAGTAGAACGGTTTCAGCTTGTATAGCTGCTATTTAAAGGATGGCGGCTATAAGACTTAAAACTTCAGCTGTAGAATGGTTCCAGCAGCTTCTATAGCTTTTATAGAAGCTATATGGTATGGCCACTATAAGACTTCAAATGGCGGCTGTAGAATGATTCCAGCAGCTTATATATGTGTTATATAAAGTATGTATGCTGTATTATGGCTGTATTATGGTTTCAGCAGCTTTAATAGCTGTTATATAAAGGATGTCGGCTATAAGACTCAAAATGGCGGCTATATTATGATTCCAGCAGCTTGTATAGCTGTTATATAAAGGATTTCGGCTATAGGACTCAGAATAGCGGCTTGTATAGCTGTTATCTAAAGGCTGGCGGCTATAAGATTCAAAGTGGCGGCAATAGAACGGTTTCAGCAGCTTGTATAGCTGTTATCTAAAGGATGGCGGCTATAAGACTGAAAACTTCGGCTGTAGAATGGTTCCAGCAGCTTCTATAGCTTTTATATAAAAGATGGCGGCTATAAGACTCAAAATGGCTGCTGTATGGTATGGCCACTATAAGACTTCAAATGACGGCAGTAGAACGGTTTCAGCAGCTTGTATAACTATTATCTAAAGGATGGCGGCTATAAGACTGAAAACTTCGGCTGTAGAATGGTTCCAGCAGCTTCTATAGCTTTTATATAAAAGATGGCGGCTATAAGACTCAAAATGGCTGCTGTATGGTATGGCCACTATAAGACTTCAAATGGCGGCTGTAGAATGATTCCAGCAGCTTATATATGTGTTATATAAAGAATGTCGGCTATAAGACTCGAAATGGCGGCTGTATTATGGTTTCAGCAGCTTTAATAGCTGTTATATAAAGGATGTCGGCTATAAGACTCAAAAGGGCGGCTATATTATGGTTCCAGCAGCTTGTATAGCTGTTATTTAAAGGATGGCCGCTATTAGACTTAAAATGGCGGCAGTAGAACGGTTCCAACAGCTTCTATAGCTGTTATATAAAGGACGGCATCTATAAGACTCAAAATGACGGCAGTAGAACGGTTTCAGCAGCTTGTATAACTATTATATAAAGGATGGCAGCCATAAGACTCTTAATGGCGGTTGTATTATGTTTCCTGCAGCTTCTATATCCGTTATATGAGGTATGGCGGCTATACGACTTAAAATGGCGGCAGTAGAACGGTTCCAGCGGCTTTTATATCTGTTATCTAAAGGATGGCGGCTATAAGACTCAAAAGGGCAACTATATTATGGTTCCAGCAGCTTGTATAGCTGTTATATAAAGGATGTCGGCTATAAGACTCAGAATAGCAGCTGTTTTATGATTCTAGCAGCTTGTGTGGCTGTTATATAAAGGATTGCCGCTATAAGACTTTAAATGGCGGCAGTAGAACGGTTCCAGCAGCTTCTATAGCTGTCATCTAAAGGATGGCGGCTATAAGACTCAAAATGGCGGCAGTAGAACGGTTTCAGCAGCTTGTATAGCTGTTATCTAAAGGATGGCGGCTATAAGACTCAAAGTGGCGGCAGTAGAACGGGATCAGCAGCTTGTGTAGCTGTTATCTAAAGGATGTCCGCTATAAGACTTAAAATGGCGGCAGTAGAACGGTTCCAGCATCTTCTATAGCTGTTATATAAAGGATGGCGTCTAAAAGACTCAAAATGGCGGCAGTAGAACGGTTTCAGCAGCTTGTGTATATATTATATAAAAGAAGGCAGCCATAAGACTCAAAATGGCTGTTGTATTATACTTCCTGCAGCTTCTATATCCGTTATATGAGGTATGGCGGCTATAAGACTTAAAATGGCGGCAGTAGAACGGTTCCAGCAGCTTTTATATCTGTTATCTAAAGGATGGCGGCTATAAGACTCAAAATGGCGGCTATATTATGGTTCCAGCAGCTTGTATAGCTGTTATCTAAAGGATGGCCGCTATAAGACCTAAAATGGCTGCAGTAGAACGGTTCCAGCATCTTCTATAGCTGTTATATAATGGATGGCGTCTATAAGACTCAAAATGGCGGCAGTAGAACGGTTTCAGCAGCTTGTGTATATATTATATAAAAGAAGGCAGCCATAAGACTCAAAATGGCTGTTGTATTATACTTCCTGCAGCTTCTATATCCGTTATATGAGGTATGGCGGCTATAAGACTTAAAATGGCGGCAGTAGAACGGTTCCAGCAGCTTTTATATCTGTTATCTAAAGGATGGCGGCTATAAGACTTAAAATGGCGGCTATAAGAACGGTTCCAGCAGCTTTTATAGCTGTTATCTAAAGGATGGCGGCTATAAGACTGAAAACTTCGGCTGTAGAATGGTTCCAACAGCTTCTATAGCTTTTATAGAAGCTATATGGTATGGCCACTATAAGACTTCAAATGGCGGCTGTAGAATGATTCCAGCAGCTTATATATGTGTTAAATGTATGCTGTATTATGGCTGTATTATGGTTTCAGCAGCTTTAATAGCTGTTATATAAAGGATGTCGGCTATAAGACTCAAAATGGCGGCTATATTATGGTTCCAGCAGCTTAGCTGTTATATAAAGGATGTCGGCTATAAGACTCAGAATTGCGGCTGTACAACGGTTTCAGCAGATTGTATAGTTGTTATCTGAAGGTTGGCGGCTATAAGACTCAAAGTGGCGCCAGTAGAACGGTTTCAGCAGCTTGTATAGCTGTTATCTAAAGGATGGCCGCTATAAGACTTAAAATGGCGGCAGTAGAACGGTTTCAGCAGCTTGTATAGCTGTTATATAAAGGATGGCGGCTATAAGACTGAAAACTTCGGATGTAGAATGGTTCCAGCAGCTTCTATAGCTTTTATATAAAAGATGGCGGCTATAAGACTCAAAATGGCTGCTGTATGGTATGGCCACTATAAGACTTCAAATGGCGGCTGTAGAATGATTCCAGCAGCTTATATATGTGTTATATAAAGTATGTCGGCTATAAGACTCGAAATGGCGGCTGTATTATGGTTTCAGCAGCTTTAATAGCTGTTATATAAAGGATGTCGGCTATAAGACTCAAAATGGCGGCTATATTATGGTTCCAGCAGCTTGTATAGCTGTTATCTAAAGGATGGCCGCTATAAGACTTAAAATGGCGGCAGTAGAACGGTTCCAACAGCTTCTATAGCTGTTATATAAAGGACGGCATCTATAAGACTCAAAATGACGGCAGTAGAACGGTTTCAGCAGCTTGTATAACTATTATATAAAGGATGGCAGTCATAAGACTCATAATGGCGGTTGTATTATGTTTCCTGCAGCTTCTATATCCGTTATTTGAGGTATGGCGGCTATACGATTTAAAATGGCGGCAGTAGAACGGTTCCAGCAGCGTTTATATCTGTTATCTAAAGGATGGCGGCTATAAGACTCAAAAGTGCGGCTATATTATGGTTCCAGCAGCTTGTATAGCTGTTATATAAAGGATGTCGGCTATAAGACTCAGAATAGCAGCTGTTTTATGGTTCTAGCAGCTTGTGTGGCTGTTATATAAAGGATTGCCGCTATAAGACTTAAAATGGCGGCAGTATAACGGTTCCAGCAGCTTCTATAGCTGTTATCTAAAGGATGGCCGCTATGAGACTTAAAATGGCGGCAGTAGAACGGTTCCAGCAGCTTCTATAGCTGTTATCTAAAGGATGGCGGCTATAAGACTTAAAATGGCGGCAGTAGAACGGTTTCAGCAGCTTGTATAGCTGTTATCTAAAGGCTGGCGGCTATAAGACTCAAAGTGGCTGCAGTAGAACGGTTTCAGCAGCTTGTATAGCTGTTATCTAAAGGATGGCGGCTATAAGACTGAAAACTTCGGCTGTAGAATGGTTCCAGCAGCTTCTATAGCTTTTATATAAAAGATGGCGGCTATAAGACTCAAAATGGCTGCTGTATGGTATGGCCACTATAAGACTTCAAATGGCGGCTGTAGAATGATTCCAGCAGCTTCTATATGTGTTATATAAGGTATGTCGGCTATAAGACTCGAAATGGCGGCTGTATTATGGTTTCAGCAGCTTTAATAGCTGTTATATAAAGGATGTCGGCTATAAGACTCAAAATGGCGGCTATATTATGGTTCCAGCAGCTTGTATAGCTTTTATCTAAAGGATGGCCGCTATAAGACTTAAAATGGCGGCAGTAGAACGGTTCCAACAGCTTCTATAGCTGTTATATAAAGGACGGCATCTATAAGACTCAAAATGACGGCAGTAGAACGGTTTCAGCAGCTTGTATAACTATTATATAAAGGATGGCAGCCATAAGACTCATAATGGCGGTTGTATTATGTTTCCTGCAGCTTCTATATCCGTTATTTGAGGTATGGCGGCTATACGACTTAAAATGGCGGCAGTAGAACGGTTTCAGCTTGTATAGCTGCTATCTAAAGGATGGCGGCTATAAGACTTAAAACTTCAGCTGTAGAATGGTTCCAGCAGCTTCTATAGCTTTTATAGAAGCTATATGGTATGGCCACTATAAGACTTCAAATGGCGGCTGTAGAATGATTCCAGCAGCTTATATATGTGTTATATAAAGTATGTATGCTGTATTATGGCTGTATTATGGTTTCAGCAGCTTTAATAGCTGTTATATAAAGGATGTCGGCTATAAGACTCAAAATGGCGGCTATATTATGATTCCAGCAGCTTGTATAGCTGTTATATAAAGGATGGCGGCTATAAGACTCAAAGTGGCGGCAGTAGAACGGTTTCAGCAGCTTGTATAGCTGTTATCTAAAGGATGGCCTCTACAAGACTTAAAATGGCGGCAGTAGAACGGTTCCAGCAGCTTCTATAGCTGTTATATAAAGGATGGCGTCTATAAGACTCAAAGTGGCGGCAGTAGAACGGTTCCAACAGCTTCTATAGCTGTTATCTAAAGGATGGCGGCTATAAGACTCAAAATGACGGCAGTAGAACGGTTTCAGCTTGTATAGCTGCTATCTAAAGGATGGCGGCTATAAGACTTAAAACTTCAGCTGTAGAAACTTCAGCTTCTATAGCTTTTATAGAAGCTATATGGTATGGCCACTATAAGACTTCAAATGGCGGCTGTAGAATGATTCCAGCAGCTTATATATGTGTTATATAAACTATGTATGCTGTATTATGGCTGTATTATGGTTTCAGCAGCTTTAATAGCTGTTATATAAAGGATGTCGGCTATAAGACTCAAAATGGCGGCTATATTATGATTCCAGCAGCTTGTATAGCTGTTATATAAAGGATTTCGGCTATAGGACTCAGAATAGCGGCTTGTATAGCTGTTATCTAAAGGCTGGCGGCTATAAGACTCAAAGTGGCGGCAATAGAACGGTTTCAGCAGCTTGTATAGCTGTTATCTAAAGGATGGCGGCTATAAGACTGAAAACTTCGGCTGTAGAATGGTTCCAGCAGCTTCTATAGCTTTTATATAAAAGATGGCGGCTATAAGACTCAAAATGGCTGCTGTATGGTATGGCCACTATAAGACTTCAAATGACGGCAGTAGAACGGTTTCAGCAGCTTGTATAACTATTATCTAAAGGATGGCGGCTATAAGACTGAAAACTTCGGCTGTAGAATGGTTCCAGCAGCTTCTATAGCTTTTATATAAAAGATGGCGGCTATAAGACTCGAAATGGCGGCTGTATTATGGTTTCAGCAGCTTTAATAGCTGTTATATAAAGGATGTCGGCTATAAGACTCAAAAGGGCGGCTATATTATGGTTCCAGCAGCTTGTATAGCTGTTATTTAAAGGATGGCCGCTATTAGAGTTAAAATGGCGGCAGAAAAACGGTTCCAACAGCTTCTTTAGCTGTTATATAAAGGACGGCATCTATAAGACTCAAAATGGCGGCAGTAGAACGGTTTCAGCAGCTTGTATAGCTGTTATCTAAAGGATGGCGGCTAAAAGACCCAAAGTGGCGGCAGTAGAACGGTTTCAGCAGCTTGTGTAGCTGTTATCTAAAGGATGGCCGCTATAAGACTTAAAATGGCGGCAGTAGAACGGTTCCAGCATCTTCTATAGCTGTTATATAAAGGATGGCGTCTATAAGACTCAAAATGGCGGCAGTAGAACGGTTTCAGCAGCTTGTGTATATATTATATAAAAGAAGGCAGCCATAAGACTCAAAATGGCTGTTGTATTATACTTCCTGCAGCTTCTATATCCGTTATATGAGGTATGGCGGCTATAAGACTTAAAATGGCGGCAGTAGAACGGTTCCAGCAGCTTTTATATCTGTTATCTAAAGGATGGCGGCTATAAGACTCAAAATGGCGGCTATATTATGGTTCCAGCAGCTTGTATAGCTTTTATCTAAAGGATGGCCGCTATAAGACTTAAAATGGCGGCAGTAGAACGGTTCCAACAGCTTCTATAGCTGTTATATAAAGGACGGCATCTATAAGACTCAAAATGACGGCAGTAGAACGGTTTCAGCAGCTTGTATAACTATTATATAAAGGATGGCAGCCATAAGACTCATAATGGCGGTTGTATTATGTTTCCTGCAGCTTCTATATCCGTTATATGAGGTATGGCGGCTATACGACTTAAAATGGCGGCAGTAGAACGGTTCCAGCAGCTTTTATATCTGTTATCTAAAGGATGGCGGCTATAAGACTCAAAAGGGCAACTATATTATGGTTCCAGCAGCTTGTATAGCTGTTATATAAAGGATGTCGGCTATAAGACTCAGAATAGCAGCTGTTTTATGGTTCTAGCAGCTTGTGTGGCTGTTATATAAAGGATTGCCGCTATAAGACTTAAAATGGCGGCAGTAGAACGGTTCCAGCAGCTTCTATAGCTGTCATCTAAAGGATGGCGGCTATAAGACTCAAAATGGCGGCAGTAGAACGGTTTCAGCAGCTTGTATAGCTGTTATCTAAAGGATGGCGGCTATAAGACTCAAAGTGGCGGCAGTAGAACGGTTTCAGCAGCTTGTATAGCTGTTATCTAAAGGATGGCCGCTATAAGACTTAAAATGGCGGCAGTAGAACGGTTTCAGCAGCTTCTATAGCTGTTATATAAAGGATGTCGTCTATAAGACTCAAAATGGCGGCAGTAGAACGGTTTCAGCAGCTTGTGTATATATTATATAAAAGAAGGCAGCCATAAGACTCAAAATGGCTGTTGTATTATGCTTCCTGCAGCTTCAATATCCGTTATATGAGGTATGGCGGCTATAAGACTTAAAATGGCGGCAGTAGAACGGTTCCAGCAGCTTCTATATCTGTTTTATATAGGATGTCGGCTATAAGACTCAAAATGGCGGCTATATTATGGTTTCAGCAGCTTGTATAGCTGTTATCTAAAGGATGGCGGCTATAAGACTCAAAGTGGCGGCAGTAGAACGGTTTCAGCAGCTTGTATAGCTGTTATCTAAAGGATGGCCTCTATAAGACTTAAAATGGCGGCAGTAGAACGGTTCCAGCAGCTTCTATAGCTGTTATATAAAGGATGGCGTCTATAAGACTCAAAATGGCGGCAGTAGAACGGTTCCAACAGCTTGTATAGCTGTTATCTAAAGGATGGCGGCTATAAGACTCAAAATGGCGGCAGTAGAACGGTTTCAGCAGCTTGTATAGCTGCTATCTAAAGGATGGCGGCTATAAGACTTAAAACTTCAGCTGTAGAATGGTTCCAGCAGCTTCTATAGCTTTTATAGAAGCTATATGGTATGGCCACTATAAGACTTCAAATGGCGGCTGTAGAATGATTCCAGTAGCTTATATATGTGTTATATAAAGTATGTATGCTGTATTATGGCTGTAATATGGTTTCAGCAGCTTTAATAGCTGTTATATAAAGGATGTCGGCTATAAGACTCAAAATGGCGGCTATATTATGATTCCAGCAGCTTGTATAGCTGTTATATAAAGGATTTCGGCTATAGGACTCAGAATAGCGGCTGGTATAGCTGTTATCTAAAGGCTGGCGGCTATAAGACTCAAAGTGGCGGCAGTAGAACGGTTCCAGCAGCTTGTATAGCTGTTATCTAAAGGATGGCGGCTATAAGACTGAAAACATCGGCTGTAGAATGGTTCCAGCAGCTCCTATAGCTTTTATATAAAAGATGGCGGCTATAAGACTCAAAATGGCTGCTGTATGGATGGCCACTATAAGACTTCAAGTGGCGGCTGTAGAATGATTCCAGCAGCTTATATATGTGTTATATAAAGTATGTCGGCTATAAGACTCGAAACGGCGGCTGTATTATGGTTTCAGCAGCTTGTATAGCTGTTATCTAAAGGATGGCCGCTATAAGACTTAAAATGGCGGCAGTAGAACGGTTTCAGCAGCTTGTGTATATATTATATAAAAGAAGGCAGCCATAAGACTCAAAATGGCTGTTGTATTATGCTTCCTGCAGCTTCAATATCCGTTATATGAGGTATGGCGGCTATAAGACTTAAAATGGCGGCAGTAGAACGGTTCCAGCAGCTTCTATATCTGTTTTATATAGGATGTCGGCTATAAGACACAAAATGGCGGCTATATTATGGTTTCAGCAGCTTGTATAGCTGTTATCTAAAGGATGGCGGCTATAAGACTCAAAGTGGCGGCAGTAGAACGGTTTCAGCAGCTTGTATAGCTGTTATCTAAAGGATGGCCTCTATAAGACTTAAAATGGCGGCAGTAGAACGGTTCCAGCAGCTTCTATAGCTGTTATATAAAGGATGGCGTCTATAAGACTCAAAATGGCGGCAGTAGAACGGTTCCAACAGCTTGTATAGCTGTTATCTAAAGGATGGCGGCTATAAGACTCAAAATGGCGGCAGTAGAACGGTTTCAGCAGCTTGTATAGCTGCTATCTAAAGGATGGCGGCTATAAGACTTAAAACTTCAGCTGTAGAATGGTTCCAGCAGCTTCTATAGCTTTTATAGAAGCTATATGGTATGGCCACTATAAGACTTCAAATGGCGGCTGTAGAATGATTCCAGTAGCTTATATATGTGTTATATAAAGTATGTATGCTGTATTATGGCTGTAATATGGTTTCAGCAGCTTTAATAGCTGTTATATAAAGGATGTCGGCTATAAGACTCAAAATGGCGGCTATATTATGATTCCAGCAGCTTGTATAGCTGTTATATAAAGGATTTCGGCTATAGGACTCAGAATAGCGGCTGGTATAGCTGTTATCTAAAGGCTGGCGGCTATAAGACTCAAAGTGGCGGCAGTAGAACGGTTCCAGCAGCTTGTATAGCTGTTATCTAAAGGATGGCGGCTATAAGACTGAAAACATCGGCTGTAGAATGGTTCCAGCAGCTCCTATAGCTTTTATATAAAAGATGGCGGCTATAAGACTCAAAATGGCTGCTGTATGGATGGCCACTATAAGACTTCAAGTGGCGGCTGTAGAATGATTCCAGCAGCTTATATATGTGTTATATAAAGTATGTCGGCTATAAGACTCGAAATGGCGGCTGTATTATGGTTTCAGCAGCTTGTATAGCTGTTATATAAAGGATGGCGGCTATAAGACTCAAAATGGCGGCAGTAGTACGGTTTCAGCAGCTTGTATAGCTGTTATCTAAAGGATGGCGGCTATAAGACTCAAAGTGGCGGCAGTAGAACGGTTTCAGCAGCTTGTATAGCTGTTATCTAAAGGATGGCCGCTATAAGACTTAAAATGGCGGCAGTAGAACGGTTCCAACAGCTTCTATAGCTGTTATATAAAGGACGGCATCTATAAGACTCAAAATGACGGCAGTAGAACGGTTTCAGCAGCTTGTTTATATATTATATAAAAGAAGGCAGCCATAAGACTCAAAATGGCTGTTGTATTATGCTTCCTGCAGCTTCTATATCCGTTATATGAGGTATGGCGGCTATAAGACTTAAAATGGCGGCAGTAGAACGGTTCCAGCAGCTTTTTTATCTGTTATCTAAAGGATGTCGGCTATAAGACTCAAAATGGCGGCTATATTATGGTTCCAGCAGCTTGTATAGCTTTTATCTAAAGGATGGCCGCTATAAGACTTAAAATGGCGGCAGTAGAACGGTTCCAACAGCTTCTATAGCTGTTATATAAAGGACGGCATCTATAAGACTCAAAATGACGGCACTAGAACGGTTTCAGCAGCTTGTAAAACTACTATATAAAGGATGCCAGCCATAAGACTCATAATGGCGGTTGTATTATGTTTCCTGCAGCTTCTATATCCGTTATATGAGGTATGGCGGCTTTACGACTTAAAATGGCGGCAGTAGAACGGTTCCAGCAGCTTTTATATCTGTTATCTAAAGGATGGCGGCTATAAGACTCAAAAGGGCAACTATATTATGGTTCCAGCAGCTTGTATAGCTGTTATCTAAAGGATGTCGGCTATAAGACTCAGAATAGCAGCTGTTTTATGGTTCTAGCAGCTTGTGTGGCTGTTATATAAAGGATTGCCGCTATAAGACTTAAAATGGCGGCAGTAGAACGGTTCCAGCAGCTTCTATAGCTGTCATCTAAAGGATGGCGGCTATAAGACTCAAAGTGGCGGCAGTAGAACTGTTTCAGCAGCTTGTATAGCTGTTATCTAAAGGATGGCCGCTATGAGACTTAAAATGGCGGCAGTAGAACGGTTCCAGCATCTTCTATAGCTGTTATATAAAGGATGGCGTCTATAAGACTCAAAATGGCGGCAGTAGAACGGTTTCAGCAGCTTGTGTATATATTATATAAAAGAAGGCAGCCATAAGACTCAAAATGGCTGTTGTATTATGCTTCCTGCAGCTTCTATATCCGTTATATGAGGTATGGCGGCTATAAGACTTAAAATGGCGGCAGTAGAACGGTTCCAGCAGCTTCTATATCTGTTTTATATAGGATGTCGGCTATAAGACTCAAAATGGCGGCTATATTATGGTTTCAGCAGCTTGTATAGCTCTTATCTAAAGGATGGCGGCTATAAGACTCAAAGTGGTGGCAGTAGAACGGTTTCAGCAGCTTGTATAGCTGTTATCTAAAAGATGGCCTCTATAAGACTTAAAATGGCGGCAGTAGAACGGTTCCAGCAGCTTCTATAGCTGTGATATAAAGGATGGCGTCTATAAGACTCAAAATGGCGGCAGTAGAACGGTTTCAACAGCTTCTATAGCTGTTATCTAAAGGATGGCGGCTATAAGACTCAAAATGGCGGCAGTAGAACGGTTTCAGCAGCTTGTATAGCACTATCTAAAGGATGGCGGCTATAAGACTTAAAACTTCAGCTGTAGAATGGTTCCAGCAGCTTCTATAGCTTTTATAGAAGCTATATGGTATGGCCACTATAAGACTTCAAATGGCGGCTGTAGAATGATTCCAGCAGCTTATATATGTGTTATATAAAGTATGTATGCTGTATTATGGCTGTATTATGGTTTCAGCAGCTTTAATAGCTGTGATATAAAGGATGGCGGCTATAAGACTCAAAATGGCTGCTGTATGGTATGGCCACTATAAGACTTCAAATGGCGGCTGTAGAATGATTCCAGCAGCTTATATATGTGTTATATAAAGTATGTCGGCTATAAGACTCGAAATGGCGGCTGTATTATGGTTTCAGCAGCTTGTATAGCTGTTATATAAAGGATGTCGGCTATAAGACTCAAAATGGCGGCTATATTATGGTTCCAGCAGCTTGTATAGCTGTTATCTAAAGGATGGCCGCTATAAGACTTAAAATGGCGGCAGTAGAACGGTTCCAACAGCTTCTATAGCTGTTATATAAAGGACGGCATCTATAAGACTCAAAATGACGGCAGTAGAACGGTTTCAGCAGCTTGTATAACTATTATATAAAGGATGGCAGCCACAAGACTCATAATGGCGGTTGTATTATATTTCCTGCAGCTTCTATATCCGTTATATGAGGTATGGCGGCTATACGACTTAAAATGGCGGCAGTAGAACGGTTCCAGCAGCTTTTATATCTGTTATCTAAAGGATGGCGGCTATAAGACTCAAAAGGGCGGCTATATTATGGTTCCAGCAGCTTGTATAGCTGTTATATAAAGGATGTCGGCTATAAGACTCAGAATAGCAGCTGTTTTATGGTTCTAGCAGCTTGTGTGGCTGTTATATAAAGGATTGCCGCTATAAGACTTAAAATGGCGGCAGTATAACGGTTCCAGCAGCTTCTATAGGTGTTATCTAAAGGATGGCCGCTATGAGACTTAAAATGGCGGCAGTAGAACGGTTCCAGCAGCTTCTATAGCTGTTATCTAAAGGATGGCGGCTATAAGACTTAAAATGGCGGCAGTAGAATGGTTTCAGCAGCTTGTATAGCTGTTATCTAAAGGCTGGCGGCTATAAGACTCAAAGTGGCGGCAGTAGAACGGTTTCAGCAGCTTGTATAGCTGTTATCTAAGGGATGGCGGCTATAAGACTGAAAACTTCGGCTGTAGAATGGTTCCAGCAGCTTCTATAGCTTTTATATAAAAGATGGCGGCTATAAGACTCAAAATGGCTGCTGTATGGTATGGCCACTATAAGACTTCAAATGGCGGCTGTAGAATGATTCCAGCAGCTTATATATGAGTTATATAAAGTATGTCGGCTATAAGGCTCGAAATGGCGGCTGTATTATGGTTTCAGCAGCTTTAATAGCTGTTATATAAAGGATGTTGGCTATAAGACTCAAAAGGGCGGCTATATTATGGTTCCAGCAGCTTGTATAGCTGTTATCTAAAGGATGGCCGCTATAAGACTTAAAATGGCGGCAGTAGAACGGTTCCAACACCTTCTATAGCTGTTATATAAAGGACGGCATCTCTAAGACTCAAAATGACGGCAGTAGAACGGTTTCAGCAGCTTGTATAACTATTATATAAAGGATGGCAGCCATAAGACTCATAATGGCGGTTGTATTATGTTTCCTGCAGCTTCTATATCCGTTATATGAGGTATGGCGGCTATACGACTTAAAATGCCGGCAACAGAACGGTTCCAGCAGCTTTTATATCTGTTATCTAAAGGATGGCGGCTATAAGACTCAAAAGGGCAACTATATTATGGTTCCAGCAGCTTGTATAGCTGTTATCTAAAGGATGGCGGCTATAAGACTCAGAATAGCAGCTGTTTTATGGTTCTAGCAGCTTGTGTGGCTGTTATATAAAGGATTGCCGCTATAAGACTTTAAATGGCGGCAGTAGAACGGTTCCAGCAGCTTCTATAGCTGTCATCTAAAGGATGGCGGCTATAAGACTCAAAATGGCGGGAGTAGAACGGTTTCAGCAGCTTGTATAGCTGTTATTTAAAGGATGGCAGCTATAAGACTCAAAGTGGCGGCAGTAGAACGGTTTCAGCAGCTTGTATAGCTGTTATCTAAAGGATGGCCGCTATAAGACTTAAAATGGCGGCAGTAGAACGGTTCCAGCATCTTCTTTAGCTGTTATATAAAGGATGGCGTCTATAAGACTCAAAATGGCGGCAGTAGAACGGTTTCAGCAGCTTGTGTATATATTATATAAAAGAAGGCAGCCATAAGACTCAAAATGGCTGTTGTATTATGCTTCCTGCAGCTTCTATATCCGTTATATGAGGTATGGCGGCTATAAGACTTAAAATGGCGGCAGTAGAACGGTTCCAGCAGCTTCTATATCTGTTTTATATAGGATGTCGGCTACAAGACTCAAAATGGCGGCTATATTATGGTTTCAGCAGCTTGTATAGCTGTTATCTAAAGGATGGCGGCTATAAGACTCAAAGTGGCGGCAGTAGAACGGTTTTAGCAGCTTGTATAGCTGTTATCTAAAGGATGGCCTCTGTAAGACTTAAAATGGCGGCAGTAGAACGGTTCCAGCAGCTTCTATAGCTGTTATATAAAGGATGGCGTCTATAAGACTCAAAATGGCGGCAGTAGAACGGTTCCAACAGCTTCTATAGCTGTTATCTAAAGGATGGCGGCTATAAGACTCAAAATGGCGGCAGTAGAACGGTTTCAGCAGCTTGTATAGCTGCTATCTAAAGGATGGCGGCTATAAGACTTAAAACTTCAGCTGTAGAATGGTTCCAGCAGCTTCTATAGCTTTTATAGAAGCTATATGGTATGGCCACTATAAGACTTCAAATGGCGGCTATATTAGGCTTGTATAGGACTCAGAATAGCGGCGTGTATATCTGTTTCAGCAGCTTGTATATCTGTTTTATATAGGATGTCGGCTATAAGACTCAAAATGGCGGCTATATTATGGTTTCAGCAGCTTGTATAGCTGTTATCTAAAGGATGAACGGTTTCTGCAGCTTTAATAGCTGTTATATAAAGGATGTCGGCTATAAGACTCAAAATGGCGGCTATATTATGATTCCAGCAGCTTGTATAGCTGTTATATAAAGGATTTCGGCTATAGGACTCAGAATAGCGGCGCGTATATCTGTTTCAGCAGCTTGTATATCTGTTTTATATAGGATGTCGGCTATAAGACTCAAAATGGCAGCTATATTATGGTTTCAGCAGCTTGTATAGCTGTTATCTAAAGGATGAACGGTTTCAGCAGCTTTAATAGCTGTTATATAAAGGATGTCGGCTATAAGACTCAAAATGGCGGCTATATTATGATTCCAGCAGCTTGTATAGCTGTTATCTAAAGGATGGCGGCTATAAGACTTAAAATGACGGCAGTAGAACGGTTTCAGCAGCTTGTATAACTATTATATAAAGGATGGCAGCCATAAGACTAATAATGGCGGTTGTATTATGTTTCCTGCAGACTCGAAATGGCGGCTGTATTATGGTTTCAGCAGCTTTAATAGCTGTTATATAAAGGATGTCGGCTATAAGACTCAAAATGGCGGCTATATTATGGTTCCAACAGCTTGTATAGCTGTTATCTAAAGGATGGCCGCTATAAGACTTAAAACGGCGGCAGTAGAACGGTTCCAACAGCTTCTATAGCTGTTATATAAAGGCTGGCGGCTATAAGACTCAAAGTGGCGGCAGTAGAACGGTTTCAGCAGCTTGTATAGCTGTTATCTAAAGGATGGCGGCTATAAGACTGAAAACTTCGGATGTAGAATGGTTCCAGCAGCTTCTATAGCTTTTATATAAAAGATGGCGGCTATAAGACTCAAAATGGCTGCTGTATGGTATGGCCACTATAAGACTTCAAATGGCGGCTGTAGAATGATTCCAGCAGCTTATACATGTGTTATATAAAGTATGTCGGCTATAAGACTCGAAATGGCGGCTGTATTATGGTTTCAGCAGCTTTAATAGCTGTTATATAAAGGATGTCGGCTATAAGACTCAAAATGGCGGCTATATTATGGTTCCAGCAGCTTGTATAGCTGTTATCTAAAGGATGGCCGCTATAAGACTTAAAATGGCGGCAGTAGAACGGTTCAAACAGCTTCTATAGCTGTTATATAAAGGACGGCATCTATAAGACTCAAAATGACGGCAGTCGAACGGTTTCAGCAGTATAACTATTATATAAAGGATGGCAGCCATAAGACTCATAATGGCGGTTGTATTATGTTTCCTGCAGCTTCTATATCCGTTATATGGAGTATGGCGGCTATACGACTTAAAATGGCGGCAGTAGAACGGTTCCAGCAGCTTTTATATCTGTTATCTAAAGGATGGCGGCTATAAGACTCAAAAGGGCGGCTATATTACGGTTCCAGCAGCTTGTATAGCTGTTATATAACGGATGTCGGCTATAAGACTCAGAATAGCAGCTGTTTTATGGTTCTAGCAGTTGTGTGGCTGTTATATAAAGGATTGCCACTATAAGACTTAAAATGGCGGCAGTAGAACGGTTCCAGCAGCTTCTATAGCTGTTATCTAAAGGATGGCCGCTATGACACTTAAAATGGCGGCAGTAGAACGGTTCCAGCAGCTTCTATAGGTGTTATCTAAAGGATGGCGGCTATAAGACTTAAAATGGCGGCAGTAGAACGGTTTCAGCAGCTTGTATAGCTGTTATCTAAAGGCTGGCGGCTATAAGACTCAAAGTGGCGGCAGTAGAACGGTTTCAGCAGCTTGTATAGCTGTTATCTAAGGGATGGCAACTATAAGACTGAAAACTTCGGCTGTAGAATGGTTCCAGCAGCTTCTATAGCTTTTATATAAAAGATGGCGGCTATAAGACTCAAAATGGCTGCTGTATGGTATGGCCACTATAAGACTTCAAATGGCGGCTGTAGAATGATTCCAGCAGCTTATATATGTGTTATATAAAGTATGTTGGCTATAAGACTCGAAATGGCGGCTGTATTATGGTTTCAGCAGCTTCTATAGCTGTTATCTAAAGGATGGCGGCTATAAGACTTAAAATGGCGGCTATAAGAACGGTTTCAGCAGCTTGTATAGCTGTTATCTAAAGGATGTCGGCTGTAAGTCTCAAAATGGCGGCAGTAGAACGGTTTCAGCAGCTTGTATAGCGGTTATCTAAAGGATGGCGGCTATAAGACTTAAAATGGCGGCAGTAGAACGGTTCCAGCAGCTTGTATAGCTGTTATCTAAAGGATGTCGGCTATAAGTCTCAAAATGGCGGCAGTAGAACGGTTTCAGCAGCTTCTATAGCTGTTATCTAAAGGATGGCCGCTATGACACTTAAAATGGCGGCAGTAGAACGGTTCCAGCAGCTTCTATAGGTGTTATCTAAAGGATGGCGGCTATAAGATTTAAAATGGCGGCAGTAGAACGGTTTCAGCAGCTTGTATATCTGTTATATAATGGATGGCGTCTATAAGACTCAAAATGGCGGCAGTAGAACGGTTTCAGCAGCTTGTGTATATATTATATAAAAGAAGGCAGCCATAAGACTCAAAATGGCTGTTGTATTATACTTCCTGCAGCTTCTATATCCGTTATATGAGGTATGGCGGCTATAAGACTTAAAATGGCGGCAGTAGAACGGTTCCAGCAGCTTTTATATCTGTTATCTAAAGGATGGCGGCTATAAGACTTAAAATGGCGGCTATAAGAACGGTTTCAGCAGCTTGTATAGCTGTTATCTAAAGGATGTCGGCTGTAAGTCTCAAAATGGCGGCAGTAGAACGGTTTCAGCAGCTTGTATAGCGGTTATCTAAAGGATGGCGGCTATAAGACTTAAAATGGCGGCAGTAGAACGGTTCCAGCAGCTTGTATAGCTGTTATCTAAAGGATGTCGGCTATAAGTCTCAAAATGGCGGCAGTAGAACGGTTTCAGCAGTATAACTATTATATAAAGGATGGCAGCCATAAGACTCATAATGGCGGTTGTATTATGTTTCCTGCAGCTTCTATATCCGTTATATGAGGTATGGCGGCTATAAGACTAAAAACGGCGACAGTAGAACGGTTTTAGCAGCTTGTATAGCTGTTATCTAATGGATGGCGGCTATAAGACTCAAAATGGCGACTGTATTATGTTTCCAGCAGCTTGTATAGTTGTTATTTAAAGGATGTCAGCTATAATACTCAGAATAGCGGCTGTATTATGGTTCTAGCAGCTTGTGTAGCTGTTATATAAAGGATGACCGCAATAAGACTCAAAACGGCGGCTATATTATGGTTGCAGCAGCTTGTATATCTGTTATATAAAGGATGTCGGCTATAAGACTCAGAATAGCGGCTGTATTATGGTTCTAGCAGATTGTGTAGCTGTTATCTAAAGAATGGCAGATATAAGACTCAAAATAGCGGCAGTAGAACGGTTTCAGCAGCATGTTTAGCTGTTATCTAAAGGATGGCGGCTATAAGACTCAGAATAGCTGCTGTATTATGGTTCTAGCAGCTTGTGTAGCTGTTATATAAAGGATGGCCGCTATAAGACTTAAAATGGCGGCTATATTATGGTTGCACCAGCTTGTATAGCTGGTATCTAAAGGATGGCCGCTATAAGACTTAAAATGGCGACAGTAGAACGGTTCCAGCAGCTTCTATAGCTGTTATCTAAAGGATGGCGGCTATAAGACTCAAAATTGCGGCAGTAGAACGGTTTCAGCAGCTTGTATAGCTGTTATCTAAAGGATGTCGGCTGTAAGTCTCAAAATGGCGGCAGTAGAACGGTTTCAGCAGCTTGTATAGCGGTTATCTAAAGGATGGCGGCTATAAGACTTAAAATGGCGGCAGTAGAACGGTTCCAGCAGCTTGTATAGCTGTTATCTAAAGGATGTCGGCTATAAGTCTCAAAATGGCGGCAGTAGAACGGTTTCAGCAGCTTGTGTAGCGGTTATCTAAAAAATGGCGGCTATAAGACTCAAAATGGCGACTGTATTATGTTTCCAGCAGCTGGTATAATTATTATATAAAGGATGGCGGCTACAAGACTCAAAATGCCGGCTGTAGAATGGTTCTAGCAGATTGTGTAGCTGTTATATAAAGAATAGCCGCTGTAAGACTCAAAATGGCGTCTGTATTATAGTTCTAGCAGCTTGTGTAGCTGTTATAAAAAGGATGGCCGCTATAAGACTTAAAATTGCGGCAGTAGAAAGGTTCCAGCAGTTTCTATATCTAAAGGATGGCCGCTATAAGACTTAAAATGGCGGCAGTAAAACGGTTCCAGCAGTTTCTATAGCTGTTATCTAAAGGATGTCGGCTATAAGACTCAAAATGGCGGCAGTAGAACAGTTTCAGCAGCATGTATAGCTGTTATCTAAAGGATGGCGGCTATAAGACTCAAAATGGCGACTGTATTATGTTTCCAGCAGCATGTATAGTTGTTATTTAAAGGATGTCAGCTATAATACTCAGAATAGCGGCTGTATTATGGTTCTAGCAGCTTGTGTAGCTGTTATATAAAGGATGGCCGCAATAAGACTCAAAACGGCGGCTATATTATGGTTGCAGCAGCTTGTATATCTGTTATATAAAGGATGTCGGCTATAAGACTCAGAATAGCGGCTGTATTATGGTTCTAGCAGATTGTGTAGCTGTTATCTAAAGAATGGCAGATATAAGACTCAAAATAGCGGCAGTAGAACGGTTTCAGCAGCATGTATAGCTGTTATCTAAAGGATGGCGGCTATAAGACTCAAAATGGCGACTATATTATGTTTGCAGCAGCTTGCATAGTTGTTATTTAAAGGATGTCAGCTATAAGACTCAGAATAGCGGCTGTATTATGGTTCTAGCAGCTTGTGTAGCTGTTATCTGAAGAATGGCAGATATAAGACTCAAAATAGCGGCAGTAGAACGGTTTCAGCAGCATGTTTAGCTGTTATCTAAAGGATGGCGGCTATAAGACTCAGAATAGCTGCTGTATTATGGTTCTAGCAGCTTGTGTAGCTGTTATATAAAGGATGGCCGCTATAAGACTTAAAATGGCGGCTATATTATGGTTGCACCAGCTTGTATAGCTGTTATATAAAGGATGGCCCCTATAAGACTTAAAATGGCGGCAGTAGAACAGTTCCAGCAGCTTCTATAGCTGTAATATGAAGGATGGCGGCTATAAGACTCAAAATGGCGGCAGTAGAAAGGTTTCAGCAGCCTGTATAGCTGTTATCTAAAGAATGGCAGATATAAGACTTAAAATGGCGGCAGTAGAACGGTTTCAGCAGCCTGTATAGCTGTCATCTAAACGATGGCGGCTATAAGACTCAAAATGGCGACTATATTATGTTTGCAGCAGCTTGCATAGTTGTTATTTAAAGGATGTCAGCTATAAGACTCCGAATAGCGGCTGTAGTATGGTTCTAGCAGCTTTTGTAGCTGTTATCTAAAGAATGGCAGATATAAGACTTAAAATGGCGGCAGTAGAACGGTTTCAGCAGCCTGTATAGCTGTTATCTAAAGGATGGCCGCTATAAGACTCAAAATGGCGACTATATTATGTTTCCAGCAGCTTGCATAGTTGTTATTTAAAGGATGTCAGCTATAAGACTCAGAATAGCGGCTGTATTATGGTTATAGCAGCTTGTGTAGCTGTTATATAAAGGATGGCCACTATAAGACTCAAAATGGCGGCTATATTATGGTTGCAGCAGCTTGTATAGCTGTTATATAAAGGATGTCGGCTATAAGACTCAGAATAGCGGCTGTATTATGGTTCTAGCAGCTTGTGTAGCTGGTATATAAAGGATGGCCGCTATAAGACTCAAAATGGCGGCTATATTATGGTTGCAGCAGCTTGTATAGCTGTTATATAAAGGATGTCGGCTATAAGACTCCGAATAGCGGCTGTATTATGGTTCTAGCAGCTTGTGTAGCTGTTATATAAAGGATGGCCGCTATAAGACTCAAAATGGCGGCTATATTATGGTTGCAGCAGCTTGTATAGCTGTTATATAAAGGATGTCGGCTATAAGACACCGAATAGCGGCTGTATATGGTTCTAGCAGCTTGTGTAGGTGTTATATAAAGGATGGCCGCTATAAGACTTAAAATGGCGGCAGTAGAACAGTTCCAGCAGCTTCAATAGATGTAATATAAAGAATGGCAGATATAAGACTTAAAATGGCGGCAGTAGAAAGGTTTCAGCAGCCTGTATAGCTGTCATCTAAAGGATGGCGGCTATAAGACTCAAAATGGCGACTATATTGTGTTTGCAGCAGCTTGCATAGTTGTTATTTAAAGGATGTCAGCTATAAGACTCAGAATAGCGGCTGTATTATGGTTCTAGCAGCTTGTGTAGCTGTTATATAAAGGATGGCCGCTCTAAGACTTAAAATGGCGGCAGTAGAACAGTTCCAGCAGCTTCTATAGCTGTAATATAAAGGATGGCGGCTATAAGATTCAAAATGGCGGCAGTAGAAAGGTTTCAGCGGCTTGTATAGCTGTTATCTAAAGAATGGCAGATATAAGACTTAAAATGGCGGCAGCATAACGGTTTCAGCAGCCTGTATAGCTGTCATCTAAAGGATGGCGGCTATAAGACTCAAAATGGCGACTATATTATGTTTCCAGCAGCTTGCATAGTTGTTATTTAAAGGATGTCAGCTATAATACTCAGAATAGCGGCTGTATTATGGTTCTATCAGCTTGTGTAGCTGTTATATAAAGGATGGCCGCTATAACACTCCAAATGGCGGCTATATTATGGTTGCAGCAGCTTGTATAGCTGTTATATAAAGGATGTCGGCTATAAGACTCAGAATAGCGGCTGTATTATGGTTCTAGCAGATTGTGTAGCTGGTATATAAAGGATGGCCGCTATAAGACTCAAAATGGCGGCTATATTATGTTTGCAGCAGCTTGTATAGCTGTTATATAAAGGATGTCGGCTATAAGACTCCGAATAGCGGCTGTATTATGGTTCTAGCAGCTTGTGTATCTGTTATATAAAGGATGGCCGCTATAAGACTTCAAATGGCGGCAGTAGAACAGTTCCAGCAGCTTCTATAGCTGTAATATAAAGGATGGCGGCTATAAGACTCAAAATGGCGGCTATATTATGGTTGCAGCAGCTTGTATAGCTGTTATATAAAGGATGTCGGCTATAAGACTCCGAATAGCGGCTGTATTATGGTTCTAGCAGCTTGTGTAGCTGTTATATAAAGGATGGCCGCTATAAGACTCAAAATGGCGGCTATATTATGGTTGCAGCAGCTTGTATAGCTGTTATATAAAGGATGTCGGCTATAAGACTCCGAATAGCGGCTGTATTATGGTTCTAGCAGCTTGTGTAGCTGTTATATAAAGGATGGCCGCTATAAGACTTAAAATGGCGGCAATAAAACAGTTCCAGCAGCTTCTATAGCTGTAATATAAAGGATGGCGGCTAAAAGACTCAAAATGGCGGCAGTAGAACGGTTTCAGCAGCTTGTATAGCTGTTATCTAAAGAATGGCAGATATAAGACTTAAAATGGCGGCAGTAGAACGGTTTCAGCAGCCTGTATAGCTGTTATCTAAAGGATGGCGGCTATAAGACTCAAAATGGCGACTATATTATGTTTCCAGCACCTTGCATAGTTGTTATTTTAAGGATGTCAGCTATAAGACTCAGAATAGCGGCTGTATTATGGTTCTAGCAGCTTGTGTAGCTGTTATATAAAGGATGGCCGCTATAAGACTCAAAAGGGCGGCTATATTATGGTTGCAGCAGCTTGTGTAGCTGTTATATAAACGATGGCCGCTATAAGACTCAAAATGGCGGCTATATTATGGTTGCAGCAGCTTGTATAGCTGTTATATAAAGGATGTCGGCTATAAGACTCGGAATAGCGGCTGTATTATGGTTCTAGCAGCTTGTGTAGCTGTTATATAAAGGATGGCCGCTATAAGACTCAAAATGGCGGCTATATTATAGTTGTAGCAGCTTGTATAGCTGTTATATAAAGGATGTCGGCTATAAGACTCCGAATAGCGGCTGTATTATGGTTCTAGCAGCTTGTGTAGCTGTTATATAAAGGATGGCCGCTATAAGACTCAAAATGGCGCCAGTAAAACAGTTCAAGCAGCTTCTATAGCTGTAATATAAAGAATGGCAGATATAAGACTTAAAATGGCGGCAGTAGAACGGTTTCAGCAGCCTGTATAGCTGTTATCTAAAGGATAGCGGCTATAAGACTCAAAATGGCGACTATATTATGTTTCCAGCACCTTGCATAGTTGTTATTTTAAGGATGTCAGCTATAAGACTCAGAATAGCGGCTGTATTATGGTTCTAGCAGCTTGAGTAGCTGTTATATAAAGGATGGCCGCTATAAGACTCAAAATGGCGGCTATATGATGGTTGCAGCAGCTTGTATAGCTGTTATATAAAGGATGGCGGCTATAAGACTCAAAATAGCGACTATATTATGTTTGCAGCAGCTTGCATAGTTGTTATTTAAAGGATGTCAGCTATAAGACTCAGAATAGCGGCTGTATTATGGTTCTAGCAGCTTGTGTAGCTATTATATAAAGGATGGCCGCTATAAGGCTTAAAATGGCGGCAGTAGAACAGTTCCAGCAGCTTCTAGAGCTGTAATATAAAGGATGGCGGTTTCAGCGGCTTGTATAGCTGTTATCTAAAGGATGGCAGATATAAGACTTAAAATGGCGGCAGTAGAACGGTTTCAGCAGCCTGTACAGCTGTCATCTAAAGGATGGCGGCTATAAGACTCAAAATGGCGACTATATTATGTTTCCAGCAGCTTGCATAGTTGTTATTTAAAGGATGTCAGCTATAATACTCAGAATAGCGGCTGTATTATGGTTCTAGCAGATTGTGTAGCTGTTATATAAAGGATGGCCGCTATAAGACTCAAAATGGCGGCTATATTATGGTTGCAGCAGCTTGTATAGCTGTTATATAAAGGATGTCGGCTATAAGACTCAGAATAGCGGCTTTATTATGGTTCTAGCAGCTTGTGTAGCTGGTATATAAAGGATGGCCGCTATAAGACTCAAAATGGCGGCTATATTATGTTTGCAGCAGCTTGTATAGCTGTTATATAAAGGATGTCGGCAATAAGACTCCGAATAGCGGCTGTATTATGGTTCTAGCAGCTTGTGTAGCTGTTATATAAAGGATGGCCGCTATAAGACTCAAAATGGCGGCTGAATTATGGTTGCAGCAGCTTGTATAGCTGTTATATAAAGGATGTCGGCTATAAGACTCGGAATAGCGGCTGTATTATGGTTCTAGCAGCTTGTGTAGCTGTTATATAAAGGATGGCCGCTATAAGACTCAAAATGGCGGCTATATTATGGTTGCAGCAGCTTGTATAGCTGTTATATAAAGGATGTCGGCTATAAGACTCCGAATAGCGGCTGTATTATGGTTCTAGCAGCTTGTGTAGCTGTTATATAAAGGATGGCCGCTATAAGACTCAAAATGGCGGCTATATTATGGTTGCAGCAGCTTGTATAGCTGTTATATAAAGGATGTCGGCTATAAGACTCCGAATAGCGGCTGTATTATGGTTCTAGCAGCTTGTGTAGCTGTTATATAAAGGATGGCCGCTATAAGACTTAAAATGGCGGCAGTAAAACAGTTCCAGCAGCTTCTATAGCTGTAATATAAAGGATGGCGGCTATAAGACTCAAAATGGCGGCAGTAGAATGGTTTCAGCAGCTTGTATAGCTGTTATCTAAAGAATGGCAGATATAAGACTTAAAATGGCGGCTGTAGAACGGTTTCAGCAGCATGTATAGCTGTTATCTAAAGGATGGCGGCTATAAGACTCAAAATGGCGACTATATTATGTTTCCAGCACCTTGCATAGTTGTTATTTAAAGGATGTCAGCTATAAGACTCAGAATAGCGGCTGTATTATGGTTCTAGCAGCTTGTGTAGCTGTTACATAAAGGATGGCCGATATGAGACTCAAAATGGCGGCTATATTATGGTTGCAGCAGCTTGTATAGGTGTTATATAAAGGATGTCGGCTACAAGACACAGAATAGCGGCTGTATTATGGTTCTAGCAGCTTGTGTAGCTGTTATATAAAGGATGGCCGCTATAAGACTTAAAATGGCGGAAGTAGAACAGTTCCAGCAGCTTCTATAGCTGTAATATAAAAAATGGCGGCTTTAAGACTCAAAATGGCGGCAGTAGAACGGTTTCAGCAGCTTTTATAGCTGTTATCTACAGGATGGCGGCTATAATACTAAAAATGGCGGCAGTAGAACTGTTTCAGCAGCTTGTGTAGCTGTTATCTAAAGGATGGCCGCTATAAGACTTAAAATGGCGGCAGTAAAACGGTTCCAGCAGCATCTATAGCTGTTATCTGAAGGATGTCGGCAATAAGACTCCGAATAGCGGCTGTATTATGGTTCTAGCAGCTTGTGTAGCTGTTATATAAAGGATGGCCGCTATAAGACTCAAAATGGCGGCTATATTATGGTTGCAGCAGATTGTATAGCTGTTATATGAAGGATGTCGGCTATAAGACTCCCAATAGCGGCTGTATTACGGTTCTAGCAGCTTGTGTAGCTGTTATATAAAGGATGGCCGCTATAAGACTTAAAATGGCGGCAGTAGAACAGTTCCAGCAGCTTCCATAGCTGTAATATAAAGGACTGCGGCTATAAGACTCAAAATGGCGGCAGTAGAACGGTTTCCGCAGCTTGTATAGCTGTTATCTAAAGGATGGCAGATATAAGACTTAAAATGGCGGCTGTAGAACGGTTTCAGCAGCATGTATAGCTGTTATCTAAAGGATGGCGGCTATAAGACTCAAAATGGCGACTATATTATGATTCCAGCACCTTGCATAGTTGTTATTTTAAGTATGTCAGCTATAAGACTCAGAATAGCGGCTGTATTATGGTTCTAGCAGATTGTGTAGCTGGTATATAAAGGATGGCCGCTATAAGACTCAAAATGGCGGCTATATTATAGTTGCAGCAGCTTGTATAGCTGTTATATAAAGGATGTCGGCTATAAGACTCCGAATAGCGGCTGTATTATGGTTCTTGCAGCTTGTGTAGCTGTTATATAAAGGATGGCCGCTATAAGACTCAAAATGGCGGCTATATTATGGTTGCAGCAGCTTGTATAGCTGTTATATAAAGGATGTCGGCTATAAGACTCCGAATAGCGGCTGTATTATGGTTCTAGCAGCTTGTGTAGCTGTTATATAAAGGATGGCCGCTATAAGACTCAAAATGGCGGCTATATTATGGTTGCAGCAGCTTGTATAGCTGTTATATAAAGGATGTCGGCTATAAGACTCAGAATAGCGGCTGTATTATGGTTCTAGCAGCTTGTGTAGCTGGTATATAAAGGATGGCCGCTATAAGACTCAAAATGGCGGCTATATTATGGTTGCAGCAGCTTGTATAGCTGTTATATAAAGGATGTCGGCTATAAGACTCCGAATAGCGGCTGTATTATGGTTCTAGCAGCTTGTGTAGCTGTTATATAAAGGATGGCCGCTATAAGACTCAAAATGGCGGCTATATTATGGTTGCAGCAGCTTGTAATTGTAAATGGCTTGTAAATGGCGGCAGTAGAACGGTTTCAGCAGCTTGTATATCTGTTATCTACAGGATGGCGGCTATAATACTCAAAATGGCGGCAGTAGAACGGTTTCAGCAGCTTGTATAGCTGTTATCTAAAGGATGGCGGCTATAAGACTCAAAATGGCGGCCGTAGAACGGTTTCAGCAGCTTGTGTAGCTGTTATCTAAAGAATGGCAGATATAAGACTTAAAATGGCGGCAGTAGAACAGTTCCAGCAGCTTCCATAGCTGTAATATAAAGGATGGCCGCTATAAGACTTAAAATGGCGGCAGTAGAACAGTTCCAGCAGCTTCCATAGCTGTTATCTAAAGAATGGCAGATATAACACTTAAAATGGCGGCAGTAGAAAGGTTTCAGCAGCCTGTATAGCTGTCATCTAAAGGACGGCGGCTATAAGACTCAAAATGGCGACTATATTATGTTTGCAGCAGCTTGCATAGTTGTTATTTAAAGGATGTCAGCTATAAGACTCAGAATAGCGGCTGTATTATGGTTCTAGCAGCTTGTGTAGCTGTTATATAAAGGATGGCCGCTATAAGACTTAAAATGGCGGCAGTAGAACAGTTCCAGCAGCTTCTATAGCTGTAATATAAAGGATGGCGGCTATAACATTCAAAATGGCGGCAGTAGAAAGGTTTCAGCGGCTTGTATAGCTGTTATCTAAAGAATGGCAGATATAAGACTTAAAATGGCGGCAGTATAACGGTTTCAGCAGCCGGTATAGCTGTCATCTAAAGGATGGCGGCTATAAGACTCAAAATGGCGACTATATTATGTTTCCAGCAGCTTGCATAGTTGTTATTTAAAGGATGTCAGCTATAATACTCAGAATAGCGGCTGTATTATGGTTCTATCAGCTTGTGTAGCTGTTATATAAAGGATGGCCGCTATAACACTCCAAATGGCGGCTATATTATGGTTGCAGCAGCTTGTATAGCTGTTATATAAAGGATGTCGGCTATAAGACTCAGAATAGCGGCTGTATTATGGTTCTAGCAGATTGTGTAGCTGGTATATAAAGGATGGCCGCTATAAGACTCAAAATGGCGGCTATATTATGTTTGCAGCAGCTTGTATAGCTGTTATATAAAGGATGTCGGCTATAAGACTCCGAATAGCGGCTGTATTATGGTTCTAGCAGCTTGTGTATCTGTTATATAAAGGATGGCCGCTATAAGACTTCAAATGGCGGCACTAGAACAGTTCCAGCAGCTTCTATAGCTGTAATATAAAGGATGGCGGCTATAAGACTCAAAATGGCGGCAGTAGAACGGTTTCAGCAGCTTGTATATCTGTTATCTACAGGATGGCGGCTATAATACTCAAAATGGCGGCAGTAGAACGGTTTCAGCAGCTTGTATAGCTGTAATGTAATGGATGGCGGCTATAAGACTCAAAATGGCGGCAGTAGAACGGTTTCAGCAGCTTGTATATCTGTTATCTACAGGATGGCGGCTATAATACTCAAAATGGCGGCAGTAGAACGGTTTCAGCAGCTTGTATAGCTGTTATCTAAAGGATGGCGGCTATAAGACTCAAAATGGTGGCCGTAGAACGGTTTCAGCAGCTTGTGTAGCTGTTATCTAAAGAATGGCAGATATAAGACTTAAAATGGCGGCAGTAGAACGGTTTCAGCAGCCTGTATAGCTGTTATCTAAAGGATGGCGGCTATAAGACTAAAAATGGCGACTATATTATGTTTCCAGCAGCTTGCATAGTTGTTATTGAAAGGATGTCAGCTATAAGACTCAGAATAGCGGCTGTATTATGGTTCTAGCAGCTTGTGTAGCTGTTATATAAACGATGGCCGCTATAAGACTCAAAATGGCGGCTACATTATGGTTGCAGCAGCTGGTATAGCTGTTATATAAAGGATGTCGGCTATAAGACTCGGAATAGCGGCTGTATTATGGTTATAGCAGCTTGTGTAGCTATTATATAAAGGATGGCCGCTATAAGACTCAAAATGGCGGCTATATTATAGTTGCAGCAGCTTGTATAGCTGTTATATAAAGGATGTCGGCTATAAGACTCCGAATAGCGGCTGTATTATGGTTCTTGCAGCTTGTGTAGCTGTTATATAAAGGATGGCCGCTATAAGACTCAAAATGGCGGCTATATTATGGTTGCAGCAGCTTGTATAGCTGTTATATAAAGGATGTCGGCTATAAGACTCAGAATAGCGGCTGTATTATGGTTCTAGCAGCTTGTGTAGCTGGTATATAAAGGATGGCCGCTATAAGACTCAAAATGGCGGCTATATTATGGTTGCAGCAGCTTGTATAGCTGTTATATAAAGGATGTCGGCTATAAGACTCCGAATAGCGGCTGTATTATGGTTCTAGCAGCTTGTGTAGCTGTTATATAAAGGATGGCCGCTATAAGACTTAAAATGGCGGCAGTAGAACGGTTTCAGCAGCCTGTATAGCTGTTATCTAAAGGATGGCGGCTATAAGACTAAAAATGGCGACTATATTATGTTTCCAGCAGCTTGCATAGTTGTTATTGAAAGGATGTCAGCTATAAGACTCAGAATAGCGGCTGTATTATGGTTCTAGCAGCTTGTGTAGCTGTTATATAAACGATGGCCGCTATAAGACTCAAAATGGCGGCTACATTATGGTTGCAGCAGCTGGTATAGCTGTTATATAAAGGATGTCGGCTATAAGACTCGGAATAGCGGCTGTATTATGGTTCTAGCAGCTTGTGTAGCTATTATATAAAGGATGGCCGCTATAAGACTCAAAATGGCGGCTATATTATAGTTGAAGCAGCTTGTATAGCTGTTATATAAAGGATGTCGGCTATAAGACTCGAATAGCGGCTGTATTATGGTTCTTGCAGCTTGTGTAGCTGTTATATAAAGGATGGCCGCTATAAGACTCAAAATGGCGGCTATATTATGGTTGCAGCAGCTTGTATAGCTGTTATATAAAGGATGTCGGCTATAAGACTCCGAATAGCGGCTGTATTATGGTTCTAGCAGCTTGTGTAGCTGTTATATAAAGGATGGCCGCTATAAGACTTAAAATGGCGGCAGTAAAACAGTTCAAGCAGCTTCTATAGCTGTAATATAAAGGATGGCGGCTATAAGACTCAAAATGGCGGCAGTAGAACGGTTTCAGCAGCTTGTATAGCTGTTATCTAAAGAATGGCAGATATAAGACTTAAAATGGTGGCAGTAGAACGGTTTCAGCAGCCTGTATAGCTGTTATCTAAAGGATAGCGGCTATAAGACTCAAAATGGCGACTATATTATGTTTCCAGCACCTTGCATAGTTGTTATTTTAAGGATGTCAGCTATAAGACTCAGAATAGCGGCTGTATTATGGTTCTAGCAGCTTGAGTAGCTGTTATATAAAGGATGGCCGCTATAAGACTCAAAATGGCGGCTATATGATGGTTGCAGCAGCTTGTATAGCTGTTATATAAAGGATGGCGGCTATAAGACTCAAAATAGCGACTATATTACGTTTGCAGCAGCTTGCATAGTTGTTATTTAAAGGATGTCAGCTATAAGACTCAGAATAGCGGCTGTATTATGGTTCTAGCAGCTTGTGTAGCTATTATATAAAGGATGGCCGCTATAAGACTTAAAATGGCGGCAGTAGAACAGTTCCAGCAGCTTCTAGAGCTGTAATATAAAGGATGGCGGCTATAAGACTCAAAATGGCGGCAGTAGAAAGGTTTCAGCGGCTTGTATAGCTGTTATCTAAAGGATGGCAGATATAAGACTTAAAATGGCGGCAGTAGAACGGTTTCAGCAGCCTGTACAGCTGTCATCTAAAGGATGGCGGCTATAAGACTCAAAATGGCGACTATATTATGTTTCCAGCAGCTTGCATAGCTGTTATATAAAGGATGTCGGCTATAAGACTCAGAATAGCGGCTGTATTTTGGTTCTAGCAGCTTGTGTAGCTGGTATATAAAGGATGGCCGCTATAAGACTCAAAATGGCGGCTATATTATGTTTGCAGCAGCTTCTGCAGCTGTTATATAAAGGATGTCGGCAATAAGACTCCGAATAGCGGCTGTATTATGGTTCTAGCAGCTTGTGTAGCTGTTATATAAGGGATGGCCGCTATAAGACTCAAAATGGCGGCTGAATTATGGTTGCAGCAGCTTGTATAGCTGTTATATAAAGGATGTCGGCTATAAGACTCAGAATAGCGGCTGTATTATGGTTCTAGCAGATTGTGTAGCTGTTATATAAAGGATGGCCGCTATAAGACTCAAAATGGCGACTATATTATGGTTGCAGCAGCTTGTATAGCTGTTATATAAAGGATGTCGGCTATAAGACTCAGAATAGCGGCTGTATTTTGGTTCTAGCAGCTTGTGTAGCTGGTATATAAAGGATGGCCGCTATAAGACTCAAAATGGCGGCTATATTATGTTTGCAGCAGCTTCTGCAGCTGTTATATAAAGGATGTCGGCAATAAGACTCCGAATAGCGGCTGTATTATGGTTCTAGCAGCTTGTGTAGCTGTTATATAAAAGGATGGCCGCTATAAGACTCAAAATGGCGGCTGAATTATGGTTGCAGCAGCTTGTATAGCTGTTATATAAAGGATGTCGGCTATAAGACTCGGAATAGCGGCTGTATTATGGTTCTAGCAGCTTGTGTAGCTGTTATATAAAGGATGGCCGCTATAAGACTCAAAATGGCGGCTATATTATGGTTGCAGCAGCTTGTATAGCTGTTATATAAAGGATGTCGGCTATAAGACTCCGAATAGCGGCTGTATTATGGTTCTAGCAGCTTGTGTAGCTGTTATATAAAGGATGGCCGCTATAAGACTCAAAATGGCGGCTATATTATGGTTGCAGCAGCTTGTATAGGTGTTATATAAAGGATGTCGGCTACAAGACTCAGAATAGCGGCTGTATTATGGTTCTAGCAGATTGTGTAGCTGTTATATAAAGGATGGCCGCTATAAGACTTAAAATGGCGGAAGTAGAACAGTTCCAGCAGCTTCTATAGCTGTAATATAAAAAATGGCGGCTTTAAGACTCAAAATGGCGGCAGTAGAACGGTTTCAGCAGCTTTTATAGCTGTTATCTACAGGATGGCGGCTATAATACTAAAAATGGCGGCAGTAGAACTGTTTCAGCAGCTTGTGTAGCTGTTATCTAAAGGATGGCCGCTATAAGACTTAAAATGGCGGCAGTAAAACGGTTCCAGCAGCATCTATAGCTGTTATCTGAAGGATGTCGGCAATAAGACTCGAATAGCGTCTGTATTATGGTTCTAGCAGCTTGTGTAGCTGTTATATAAAGGATGGCCGCTATAAGACTCAAAATGGCGGCTATATTATGGTTGCAGCAGCTTGTATAGCTGTTATATGAAGGATGTCGGCTATAAGACTCCCAATAGCGGCTGTATTACGGTTCTAGCAGCTTGTGTAGCTGTTATATAAAGGATGGCCGCTATAAGACTTAAAATGGCGGCAGTAGAACAGTTCCAGCAGCTTCCATAGCTGTAATATAAAGGATTGCGGCTATAAGACTCAAAATGGCGGCAGTAGAACGGTTTCCGCAGCTTGTATAGCTGTTATCTAAAGGATGGCGGCTATAAGACTCAAAATGGCGACTATTTTATGTTTCCAGCAGCTTGTATAGTTGTTATTTAAAGGATTTCAGCTATAAGACTCAGATATCGGCTGTAATATGGTTCTAGCAGCTTGTGTAGCTGTTATCGAAAGGATGGCCGCTTTAAGACTCAAAATGGCGGCTATATTATGGTTGCAGCAGCTTGTATAGCTGTTATATAAAGGATGTCGGCTATAAGAGTCAGAATAGCGGCTGTATTATGGTTCTAGCAGCTTGTGTAGCTGTTATATAAAGGATGGCCGCTATAAGACTCAAAATGGCAGCTATATTATGGTTGCAGCAGCTTGTATAGCTGATATATAAAGGATGTCGGCTATAAGACTCCGAATAGCGGCTGTACTATGGTTCTAGCAGCTCGTGTATCTGTTATATAAAGGATGGCCGCTATAAGAGTTAACATGGCGGCAGTAGAACAGTTCCAGCAGCTTCTATAGCTGTTATCTAAAGAATGGCAGATATAAGACTTAAAATAGCGGCAGTAAAACGGTTTCAGCATCCTGTATAGCTGTTATTTAAAGGTTGGCGGCTATACGACTCAAAATGGCGACTATATTATGTTTCCAGCAGCTTGTATAGTTGTTATTTAAAGGATGTCAGCTATAAGACTCAGAATAGCGGCTCTATTATGGTTCTAGCAGCTTGTGTAGCTGTTATATAAAGGATGGCCGCTATAAGACTCAAAATGGTTGCAGCAGCTTGTATAGCTGTTATATAAAGGATGTCAGCTATAAGACTCAGAATAGCGGCTGTATTATGGTTCTAGCAGCTTGTGTAGCTGTTATATAAAGGATGGCCGCTATAAGACAGTAGAACGGTTTCAGCAGCTTGTATAGCGGTAATATAAAAACTGGCGGCATTAAGACTCAAAATGGCGGCAGTAGTACGGTTTCAGCAGCTTTTATAGCTGTTATCTACAGGATGCGGCTATAATACTCAAAATGGCGGCAGTAGAACGGTTTCAGCAGCTTGTATAGCTGTTATCTAAAGAATGGCAGATATAAGACTTAAAATGGCGGCAGTAAAGCGGTTCCAGCAGCTTCTATAGCTGTTATCTAAAGGATGTCGGCTATAAGACTCCGAATAGCGGCTGTATTATGGTTCTAGCAGCTTGTGTAGCTGTTATATAAAGGATGGCCGCTATAAGACTCAAAATGGCGGCTGTATTATGGTTGCAGCAGCTTGTACAGCTGTTATATGAAGGATTTTGGCTATAAGACTCCGAATAGCGGCTGTATTATGGTTCTAGCAGCTTGTGTAGCTGTTATTTAAGGATGGCCGCTATTAGACTTAAAATGGCGGCAGTAGCAAAGTTCCAGCAGCTTCTTTAGCTGTAATATAAAGGATTGCGGCTGTAAGACTCAAAATGGCGGCAGTAGAACGGTTTCAGCAGCTTGTATAGCTGTTATCTAAAGGATGGCGGCTATAAGACTCAAAATGGCGACTATATTATGTTTCCAGCAGCTTGTATAGTTGTTATATAAAGGATGTCGGCTATAAGACTCAGAATAGCGGCTGTATTGTGGTTCTAGCAGCTTGTGTAGTTGTTATATAAAGGATGGCCGCTATAAGACTCAAAACGGCGGCAATATTATGGTTGCAGCAGTTTTTATAGCTGTTATGTAAAGGATGTCGGCTATAAGACTCGGAATAGCGGCTGTATTATGGTTCTAGCAGCTTGTGTAGCTGGTATATAAAGGATGGCCGCTATAAGACTCAAAATGGCGGCTATATTATGGTTGCAGCAGCTTGTATAGCTGTTATATAAAGGATGTCGGCTATAAGACTCCGAATAGCGGCTGTATTATGGTTCTAGCAGCTTGTGTAGCTGTTATATAAAGGATGGCCGCTATAAGACTCAAAATGGCGGCTGAATTATGGTTGCAGCAGCTTGTATAGCTGTTATATAAAGGATGTCGGCTATAAGACTCGGAATAGCGGCTGTATTATGGTTCTAGCAGCTTGTGTAGCTGTTATATAAAGGATGGCCGCTATAAGACTCAAAATGGCGGCTATATTATGGTTGCAGCAGCTTGTATAGCTGTTATATAAAGGATGTCGGCTATAAGACTCGAATAGCGGCTGTATTATGGTTCTAGCAGCTTGTGTAGCTGTTATATAAAGGATGGCCGCTATAAGACTCAAAATGGCGGCTATATTATGGTTGCAGCAGCTTGTATAGGTGTTATATAAAGGATGTCGGCTACAAGACTCAGAATAGCGGCTGTATTATGGTTCTAGCAGATTGTGTAGCTGTTATATAAAGGATGGCCGCTATAAGACTTAAAATGGCGGAAGTAGAACAGTTCCAGCAGCTTCTATAGCTGTAATATAAAAAATGGCGGCTTTAAGACTCAAAATGGCGGCAGTAGAACGGTTTCAGCAGCTTTTATAGTTGTTATCTACAGGATGGCGGCTATAATACTAAAAATGGCGGCAGTAGAACTGTTTCAGCAGCTTGTGTAGCTGTTATCTAAAGGATGGCCGCTATAAGACTTAAAATGGCGGCAGTAAAACGGTTCCAGCAGCATCTATAGCTGTTATCTGAAGGATGTCGGCAATAAGACTCCGAATAGCGTCTGTATTATGGTTCTAGCAGCTTGTGTAGCTGTTATATAAAGGATGGCCGCTATAAGACTCAAAATGGCGGCTATATTATGGTTGCAGCAGCTTGTATAGCTGTTATATGAAGGATGTCGGCTATAAGACTCCCAATAGCGGCTGTATTACGGTTCTAGCAGCTTGTGTAGCTGTTATATAAAGGATGGCCGCTATAAGACTTAAAATGGCGGCAGTAGAACAGTTCCAGCAGCTTCCATAGCTGTAATATAAAGGATTGCGGCTATAAGACTCAAAATGGCGGCAGTAGAACGGTTTCCGCAGCTTGTATAGCTGTTATCTAAAGGATGGCGGCTATAAGACTCAAAATGGCGACTATTTTATGTTTCCAGCAGCTTGTATAGTTGTTATTTAAAGGATTTCAGCTATAAGACTCAGATATCGGCTGTAATATGGTTCTAGCAGCTTGTGTAGCTGTTATCGAAAGGATGGCCGCTTTAAGACTCAAAATGGCGGCTATATTATGGTTGCAGCAGCTTGTATAGCTGTTATATAAAGGATGTCGGCTATAAGAGTCAGAATAGCGGCTGTATTATGGTTCTAGCAGCTTGTGTAGCTGTTATATAAAGGATGGCCGCTATAAGACTCAAAATGGCAGCTATATTATGGTTGCAGCAGCTTGTATAGCTGATATATAAAGGATGTCGGCTATAAGACTCCGAATAGCGGCTGTACTATGGTTCTAGCAGCTCGTGTATCTGTTATATAAAGGATGGCCGCTATAAGAGTTAACATGGCGGCAGTAGAACAGTTCCAGCAGCTTCTATAGCTGTTATCTAAAGAATGGCAGATATAAGACTTAAAATAGCGGCAGTAAAACGGTTTCAGCATCCTGTATAGCTGTTATTTAAAGGTTGGCGGCTATACGACTCAAAATGGCGACTATATTATGTTTCCAGCAGCTTGTATAGTTGTTATTTAAAGGATGTCAGCTATAAGACTCAGAATAGCGGCTCTATTATGGTTCTAGCAGCTTGTGTAGCTGTTATATAAAGGATGGCCGCTATAAGACTCAAAATGGTTGCAGCAGCTTGTATAGCTGTTATATAAAGGATGTCAGCTATAAGACTCAGAATAGCGGCTGTATTATGGTTCTAGCAGCTTGTGTAGCTGTTATATAAAGGATGGCCGCTATAAGACAGTAGAACGGTTTCAGCAGCTTGTATAGCGGTAATATAAAAACTGGCGGCATTAAGACTCAAAATGGCGGCAGTAGTACGGTTTCAGCAGCTTTTATAGCTGTTATCTACAGGATGCGGCTATAATACTCAAAATGGCGGCAGTAGAACGGTTTCAGCAGCTTGTATAGCTGTTATCTAAAGAATGGCAGATATAAGACTTAAAATGGCGGCAGTAAAGCGGTTCCAGCAGCTTCTATAGCTGTTATCTAAAGGATGTCGGCTATAAGACTCCGAATAGCGGCTGTATTATGGTTCTAGCAGCTTGTGTAGCTGTTATATAAAGGATGGCCGCTATAAGACTCAAAATGGCGGCTGTATTATGGTTGCAGCAGCTTGTACAGCTGTTATATGAAGGATTTTGGCTATAAGACTCCGAATAGCGGCTGTATTATGGTTCTAGCAGCTTGTGTAGCTGTTATTTAAGGATGGCCGCTATTAGACTTAAAATGGCGGCAGTAGCAAAGTTCCAGCAGCTTCTTTAGCTGTAATATAAAGGATTGCGGCTGTAAGACTCAAAATGGCGGCAGTAGAACGGTTTCAGCAGCTTGTATAGCTGTTATCTAAAGGATGGCGGCTATAAGACTCAAAATGGCGACTATATTATGTTTCCAGCAGCTTGTATAGTTGTTATATAAAGGATGTCGGCTATAAGACTCAGAATAGCGGCTGTATTGTGGTTCTAGCAGCTTGTGTAGTTGTTATATAAAGGATGGCCGCTATAAGACTCAAAACGGCGGCAATATTATGGTTGCAGCAGTTTTTATAGCTGTTATGTAAAGGATGGCGGCTATAAGACTTAAAAACTTCTGCTGTAGAATGGTTCCAGCAGTTTCTATAGCTTTAATATTAAAGATGGCGGCGGCTATAAGACTCAAAATGGCGGCTGTATTTTGGTTCCAGCAGTTTTTACAACTATTATAAAAAAGATGGCGGCTATAAGACTTCAAATGGTGGCTGTAGAATGGTTCCAGCAGTTTATATAGCTGTTATATAAAGTATGTCGGCTATAAGACTCAAAATGGCGGCTGTATTATGGTTTCAGCAGCTTTAATAGCTGTTATCTAAAGGTTGGCGGCTATAAGACCCAAAATGGCGACAATATTATGTTTCCAGCAGCTTATATAGTTGTTATATAAAGGATGTCGGCTATAAGACTCAGAATAGCGGCTGTATTATGGTTGCAGCAGCTTGTATAGCTGTTATATAAAGGATGTCGGCTATAAGACTCCGAATAGCGGCTGTATTATGGTTCTAGCAGCTTGTGTAGCTGTTATATAAAGGATGGCCGCTATAAGACTTAAAATGGCGGCAGTAAAACAGTTCCAGCAGCTTCTATAGCTGTAATATAAAGGATGGCGGCTATAAGACTCAAAATGGCGGCAGTAGAACGGTTTCAGCAGCTTGTATAGCTGTTACCTAAAGAATGGCAGATATAAGACTTAAAATGGCGGCAGTAGAACGGTTTCAGCAGCATGTATAGCTATTATCTAAAGGATGGCGGCTATAAGACTCAAAATGGCGACAATATTATGTTTCCAGCAGCTTGTATAGTTGTTATCTAAAGGTTGGCGGCTATAAGACTCAAAATGGCGACAATATTATGTTTCCAGCAGCTTGTATAGTTGTTATATAAAGAATGTCGGCTATAAGACTCAGAATAGCGGCTGTATTGTGGTTCTAGCAGCTTGTGTAGCTGTTATATAAAGGATGGCCGCTATAAGACTCAAAATGGCGGCTATATTATGGTTGCAGCAGCTTCTAAAGCTGTTATCTAAAGGATGTCGGCTATAAGACTCAGAATAGCGGCTGTATTATGGTTCTAGCAGCTTGTGTAGCTGTTACATAAAGGATGGCCGAAATAAGACTCAAATAGGTGGCTATATTATGGTTGCAGCAGCTTGTATAGGTGTTATATAAAGGATGTCGGCTACAAGACTCAGAATAGCGGCTGTATTATGGTTCTAGCAGCTTGTGTAGCTGTTATATAAAGGATGGCCGCTATAAGATTTAAAATGGCGGCAGTAGAACAGTTCCAGCAGCTTCTATAGCTGTAATATAAAAAATGGCGGCTTTAAGACTCAAAATGGCGGCAGTAGAACGGTTTCAGCAGCTTTTATAGCTGTTATCTACAGGATGGCGGCTATAATACTAAAAATGGCGGCAGTAGAACTGTTTCAGCAGCTTGTGTAGCTGTTATCTAAAGGATGGCCGCTATAAGACTTAAAATGGCGGCAGTAAAACGGTTCCAGCAGCATCTATAGCTGTTATCTAAAGGATGTCGGCTATAAGACTCCGAATAGCGGCTGTATTGTGGTTCTAGCAGCTTGTGTAGCTGTTATATAAAGGATGGCCGCTATAAGACTCAAAATGGCGGCTATATTACGGTTGCAGCAGCTTGTATAGCTGTTATATGAAGGATGTCGGCTATAAGACTCCGAATAGCGGCTGTATTATGGTTCTAGCAGCTTGTGTAGCTATTATATAAAGGATGGCCGCTATAGGACTTAAAATGGCGGCAGTAGAACAGTTCCAGCAGCTTCCATAGCTGTAATATAAAGGATTGCGGCTATAATACTCAAAATGGCGGCAGTAGAACGGTTTCCGCAGCTTGTATAGCTGTTATCTAAAGGATGGCGGCTATAAGACTCAAAATGGCGACTATATTATGTTTCCAGCAGCTTGTATAGTTGTTATTTAAAGGATTTCAGCTATAAGACTCAGATATCGGCTGTAATATGGTTCTAGCAGCTTGTGTAGCTGTTATCGAAAGGATGGCCGCTTTAAGACTCAAAATGGCGGCTATATTATGGTTGCAGCAGCTTGTATAGCTGTTATATAAAGGATGTCGGCTATAAGAGTCAGAATAGCGGCTGTATTATGGTTCTAGCAGCTTGTGTAGCTGTTATATAAAGGATGGCCGCTATAAGACTCAAAATGGCGGCTATATTATGGTTGCAGCAGCTTGTATAGCTGATATATAAAGGATGTCGGCTATAAGACTCCGAATAGCGGCTGTACTATGGTTCTAGCAGCTCGTGTATCTGTTATATAAAGGATGGCCGCTATAAGAGTTAACATGGCGGCAGTAGAACAGTTCCAGCAGCTTCTATAGCTGTTATCTAAAGAATGGCAGATATAAGACTTAAAATAGCGGTAGTAGAACGGTTTCAGCATCCTGTATAGCTGATATTTAAAGGTTGGCGGCTATACGACTCAAAATGGCGACTATATTATGTTTCCAGCAGCTTGTATAGTTGTTATTTAAAGGATGTCAGCTATAAGACTCAGAATAGCGGCTCTATTATGGTTCTAGCAGCTTGTGTAGCTGTTATATAAAGGATGGCCGCTGTAAGACTCAAAATGGCGGCTATATTATGGTTGCAGCAGCTTGTATAGCTGTTATATAAAGGATGTCGGCTATAAGACTCAGAATAGCGGCTGTATTATGGTTCTAGCAGCTTGTGTAGCTGTTATATAAAGGATGGCGGCTATAAGACTTAAAATGGCGGCAGTAGAACGGTTTCAGCAGCTTGTATAGCTGTTATCTAAAGGATGGCCGCTATAAGACTTAAAATGGCGGCAGTAAAACGGTTCCAGCAGCTTCTATAGCTGTTATCTAAAGGATGTCGGGTATAAGACTCAAAATGGCGGCAGTAGAACGGTCTCAGCATCCTGTATAGCTGTTATTTAAAGGTTGGCGGCTATACGACTCAAAATGGCGACTATATTATGTTTCCAGCAGCTTGTATAGTTGTTATTTAAAGGATGTCAGCTATAAGACTCAGAATAGCGGCTGTATTATGGTTCTAGCAGCTTGTGTAGCTGTTATATAAAGGATGGCCGCTGTAAGACTTCGAATAGCGGCTGTATTATGGTTCTAGCAGCTTGTGTAGCTGTTACATAAAGGATGGCCGAAATAAGACTCAAAATGGTGGCTATATTATGGTTGCAGCAGCTTGTATAGGTGTTATATAAAGGATGTCGGCTACAAGACTCAGAATAGCGGCTGTATTATGGTTCTAGCAGCTTGTGTAGCTGTTATATAAAGGATGGCCGCTATAAGACTTAAAATGGCGGCAGTAGAACAGTTCCAGCAGCTTCTATAGCTGTAATATAAAAAATGGCGGCTTTAAGACTCAAAATGGCGGCAGTAGAACGGTTTCAGCAGCTTTTATAGCTGTTATCTACAGGATGGCGGCTATAATACTAAAAATGGCGGCAGTAGAACTGTTTCAGCAGCTTGTGTAGCTGTTATCTAAAGAATGGCCGCTATAAGACTTAAAATGGCGGCAGTAAAACGGTTCCAGCAGCATCTATAGCTGTTATCTAAAGGATGTCGGCTATAAGACTCCGAATAGCGGCTGTATTATGGTTCTAGCAGCTTGTGTAGCTGTTATATAAAGGATGGCCGCTATAAGACTCAAAATGGCGGCTATATTACGGTTGCAGCAGCTTGTATAGCTGTTATATGAAGGATGTCGGCTATAAGACTCCGAATAGCGGCTGTATTATGGTTCTAGCAGCTTGTGTAGCTATTATATAAAGGATGGCCGCTATAAGACTTAAAATGGCGGCAGTAGAACAGTTCCAGCAGCTTCCATAGCTGTAATATAAAGGATTGCGGCTATAAGACTCAAAATGGCGGCAGTAGAACGGTTTCAGCAGCTTGTATAGCTGTTATCTAAAGGATGGCGGCTATAAGACTCAAAATGGCGACTATATTATGTTTCCAGCAGCTTGTATAGTTGTTATTTAAAGGATTTCAGCTATAAGACTCAGATATCGGCTGTAATATGGTTCTAGCAGCTTGTGTAGCTGTTATCGAAAGGATGGCCGCTTTAAGACTCAAAATGGCGGCTATATTATGGTTGCAGCAGCTTGTATAGCTGTTATATAAAGGATGTCGGCTATAAGACTCCGAATAGCGGCTGTATTATGGTTCTAGCAGCTTGTGTAGCTATTATATAAAGGATGGCCGCTATAAGACTTAAAATGGCGGCAGTAGAACAGTTCCAGCAGCTTCCATAGCTGTAATATAAAGGATTGCGGCTATAAGACTCAAAATGGCGGCAGTAGAACTGTTTCAGCAGCTTGTGTAGCTGTTATCTAAAGGATGGCCGCTATAAGACTTAAAATGGCGGCAGTAAAACGGTTCCAGCAGCATCTATAGCTGTTATCTGAAGGATGTCGACAATAAGACTCCGAATAGCGGCTGTATTATGGTTCTAGCAGCTTGTGTAGCTGTTATATAAAGGATGGCCGCTATAAGACTCAAAATGGCGGCTATATTATGGTTGCAGCAGCTTGTATAGCTGTTATATGAAGGATGTCGGCTATAAGACTCCCAATAGCGGCTGTATTACGGTTCTAGCAGCTTGTGTAGCTGTTATATAAAGGATGGCCGCTATAAGACTTAAAATGGCGGCAGTAGAACAGTTCCAGCAGCTTCCATAGCTGTAATATAAAGGACTGCGGCTATAAGACTCAAAATGGCGGCAGTAGAACGGTTTCCGCAGCTTGTATAGCTGTTATCTAAAGGATGGCAGATATAAGACTTAAAATGGCGGCTGTAGAACGGTTTCAGCAGCATGTATAGCTGTTATCTAAAGGATGGCGGCTATAAGACTCAAAATGGCGACTATATTATGATTCCAGCACCTTGCATAGTTGTTATTTTAAGTATGTCAGCTATAAGACTCAGAATAGCGGCTGTATTATGGTTCTAGCAGATTGTGTAGCTGGTATATAAAGGATGGCCGCTATAAGACTCAAAATGGCGGCTATATTATAGTTGCAGCAGCTTGTATAGCTGTTATATAAAGGATGTCGGCTATAAGACTCCGAATAGCGGCTGTATTATGGTTCTTGCAGCTTGTGTAGCTGTTATATAAAGGATGGCCGCTATAAGACTCAAAATGGCGGCTATATTATGGTTGCAGCAGCTTGTATAGCTGTTATATAAAGGATGTCGGCTATAAGACCCGAATAGCGGCTGTATTATGGTTCTAGCAGCTTGTGTAGCTGTTATATAAAGGATGGCCGCTATAAGACTCAAAATGGCGGCTATATTATGGTTGCAGCAGCTTGTATAGCTGTTATATAAAGGATGTCGGCTATAAGACTCAGAATAGCGGCTGTATTATGGTTCTAGCAGCTTGTGTAGCTGGTATATAAAGGATGGCCGCTATAAGACTCAAAATGGCGGCTATATTATGGTTGCAGCAGCTTGTATAGCTGTTATATAAAGGATGTCGGCTATAAGACTCCGAATAGCGGCTGTATTATGGTTCTAGCAGCTTGTGTAGCTGTTATATAAAGGATGGCCGCTATAAGACTCAAAATGGCGGCTATATTATGGTTGCAGCAGCTTGTAATTGTAAATGGCTTGTAAATGGCGGCAGTAGAACGGTTTCAGCAGCTTGTATATCTGTTATCTACAGGATGGCGGCTATAATACTCAAAATGGCGGCAGTAGAACGGTTTCAGCAGCTTGTATAGCTGTTATCTAAAGGATGGCGGCTATAAGACTCAAAATGGCGGCCGTAGAACGGTTTCAGCAGCTTGTGTAGCTGTTATCTAAAGAATGGCAGATATAAGACTTAAAATGGCGGCAGTAGAACAGTTCCAGCAGCTTCCATAGCTGTAATATAAAGGATGGCCGCTATAAGACTTAAAATGGCGGCAGTAGAACAGTTCCAGCAGCTTCCATAGCTGTTATCTAAAGAATGGCAGATATAACACTTAAAATGGCGGCAGTAGAAAGGTTTCAGCAGCCTGTATAGCTGTCATCTAAAGGACGGCGGCTATAAGACTCAAAATGGCGACTATATTATGTTTGCAGCAGCTTGCATAGTTGTTATTTAAAGGATGTCAGCTATAAGACTCAGAATAGCGGCTGTATTATGGTTCTAGCAGCTTGTGTAGCTGTTATATAAAGGATGGCCGCTATAAGACTTAAAATGGCGGCAGTAGAACAGTTCCAGCAGCTTCTATAGCTGTAATATAAAGGATGGCGGCTATAACATTCAAAATGGCGGCAGTAGAAAGGTTTCAGCGGCTTGTATAGCTGTTATCTAAAGAATGGCAGATATAAGACTTAAAATGGCGGCAGTATAACGGTTTCAGCAGCCGGTATAGCTGTCATCTAAAGGATGGCGGCTATAAGACTCAAAATGGCGACTATATTATGTTTCCAGCAGCTTGCATAGTTGTTATTTAAAGGATGTCAGCTATAATACTCAGAATAGCGGCTGTATTATGGTTCTATCAGCTTGTGTAGCTGTTATATAAAGGATGGCCGCTATAACACTCCAAATGGCGGCTATATTATGGTTGCAGCAGCTTGTATAGCTGTTATATAAAGGATGTCGGCTATAAGACTCAGAATAGCGGCTGTATTATGGTTCTAGCAGATTGTGTAGCTGGTATATAAAGGATGGCCGCTATAAGACTCAAAATGGCGGCTATATTATGTTTGCAGCAGCTTGTATAGCTGTTATATAAAGGATGTCGGCTATAAGACTCGAATAGCGGCTGTATTATGGTTCTAGCAGCTTGTGTATCTGTTATATAAAGGATGGCCGCTATAAGACTTCAAATGGCGGCACTAGAACAGTTCCAGCAGCTTCTATAGCTGTAATATAAAGGATGGCGGCTATAAGACTCAAAATGGCGGCAGTAGAACGGTTTCAGCAGCTTGTATATCTGTTATCTACAGGATGGCGGCTATAATACTCAAAATGGCGGCAGTAGAACGGTTTCAGCAGCTTGTATAGCTGTAATGTAATGGATGGCGGCTATAAGACTCAAAATGGCGGCAGTAGAACGGTTTCAGCAGCTTGTATATCTGTTATCTACAGGATGGCGGCTATAATACTCAAAATGGCGGCAGTAGAACGGTTTCAGCAGCTTGTATAGCTGTTATCTAAAGGATGGCGGCTATAAGACTCAAAATGGTGGCCGTAGAACGGTTTCAGCAGCTTGTGTAGCTGTTATCTAAAGAATGGCAGATATAAGACTTAAAATGGCGGCAGTAGAACGGTTTCAGCAGCCTGTATAGCTGTTATCTAAAGGATGGCGGCTATAAGACTAAAAATGGCGACTATATTATGTTTCCAGCAGCTTGCATAGTTGTTATTGAAAGGATGTCAGCTATAAGACTCAGAATAGCGGCTGTATTATGGTTCTAGCAGCTTGTGTAGCTGTTATATAAACGATGGCCGCTATAAGACTCAAAATGGCGGCTACATTATGGTTGCAGCAGCTGGTATAGCTGTTATATAAAGGATGTCGGCTATAAGACTCGGAATAGCGGCTGTATTATGGTTCTAGCAGCTTGTGTAGCTATTATATAAAGGATGGCCGCTATAAGACTCAAAATGGCGGCTATATTATAGTTGCAGCAGCTTGTATAGCTGTTATATAAAGGATGTCGGCTATAAGACTCCGAATAGCGGCTGTATTATGGTTCTTGCAGCTTGTGTAGCTGTTATATAAAGGATGGCCGCTATAAGACTCAAAATGGCGGCTATATTATGGTTGCAGCAGCTTGTATAGCTGTTATATAAAGGATGTCGGCTATAAGACTCAGAATAGCGGCTGTATTATGGTTCTAGCAGCTTGTGTAGCTGGTATATAAAGGATGGCCGCTATAAGACTCAAAATGGCGGCTATATTATGGTTGCAGCAGCTTGTATAGCTGTTATATAAAGGATGTCGGCTATAAGACTCCGAATAGCGGCTGTATTATGGTTCTAGCAGCTTGTGTAGCTGTTATATAAAGGATGGCCGCTATAAGACTTAAAATGGCGGCAGTAGAACGGTTTCAGCAGCCTGTATAGCTGTTATCTAAAGGATGGCGGCTATAAGACTAAAAATGGCGACTATATTATGTTTCCAGCAGCTTGCATAGTTGTTATTGAAAGGATGTCAGCTATAAGACTCAGAATAGCGGCTGTATTATGGTTCTAGCAGCTTGTGTAGCTGTTATATAAACGATGGCCGCTATAAGACTCAAAATGGCGGCTACATTATGGTTGCAGCAGCTGGTATAGCTGTTATATAAAGGATGTCGGCTATAAGACTCGGAATAGCGGCTGTATTATGGTTCTAGCAGCTTGTGTAGCTATTATATAAAGGATGGCCGCTATAAGACTCAAAATGGCGGCTATATTATAGTTGCAGCAGCTTGTATAGCTGTTATATAAAGGATGTCGGCTATAAGACTCCGAATAGCGGCTGTATTATGGTTCTTGCAGCTTGTGTAGCTGTTATATAAAGGATGGCCGCTATAAGACTCAAAATGGCGGCTATATTATGGTTGCAGCAGCTTGTATAGCTGTTATATAAAGGATGTCGGCTATAAGACTCCGAATAGCGGCTGTATTATGGTTCTAGCAGCTTGTGTAGCTGTTATATAAAGGATGGCCGCTATAAGACTTAAAATGGCGGCAGTAAAACAGTTCAAGCAGCTTCTATAGCTGTAATATAAAGGATGGCGGCTATAAGACTCAAAATGGCGGCAGTAGAACGGTTTCAGCAGCTTGTATAGCTGTTATCTAAAGAATGGCAGATATAAGACTTAAAATGGTGGCAGTAGAACGGTTTCAGCAGCCTGTATAGCTGTTATCTAAAGGATAGCGGCTATAAGACTCAAAATGGCGACTATATTATGTTTCCAGCACCTTGCATAGTTGTTATTTTAAGGATGTCAGCTATAAGACTCAGAATAGCGGCTGTATTATGGTTCTAGCAGCTTGAGTAGCTGTTATATAAAGGATGGCCGCTATAAGACTCAAAATGGCGGCTATATGATGGTTGCAGCAGCTTGTATAGCTGTTATATAAAGGATGGCGGCTATAAGACTCAAAATAGCGACTATATTACGTTTGCAGCAGCTTGCATAGTTGTTATTTAAAGGATGTCAGCTATAAGACTCAGAATAGCGGCTGTATTATGGTTGCAGCAGCTTGTATAGCTGTTATATAAAGGATGTCGGCTATAAGACTCCGAATAGCGGCTGTATTATGGTTCTAGCAGCTTGTGTAGCTGTTATATAAAGGATGGCCGCTATAAGACTCAAAATGGCGGCAGTAGAAAGGTTTCAGCGGCTTGTATAGCTGTTATCTAAAGGATGGCAGATATAAGACTTAAAATGGCGGCAGTAGAACGGTTTCAGCAGCCTGTACAGCTGTCATCTAAAGGATGGCGGCTATAAGACTCAAAATGGCGACTATATTATGTTTCCAGCAGCTTGCATAGCTGTTATATAAAGGATGTCGGCTATAAGACTCAGAATAGCGGCTGTATTTTGGTTCTAGCAGCTTGTGTAGCTGGTATATAAAGGATGGCCGCTATAAGACTCAAAATGGCGGCTATATTATGTTTGCAGCAGCTTGTATAGCTGTTATATAAAGGATGTCGGCAATAAGACTCCGAATAGCGGCTGTATTATGGTTCTAGCAGCTTGTGTAGCTGTTATATAAGGGATGGCCGCTATAAGACTCAAAATGGCGGCTGAATTATGGTTGCAGCAGCTTGTATAGCTGTTATATAAAGGATGTCGGCTATAAGACTCAGAATAGCGGCTGTATTATGGTTCTAGCAGATTGTGTAGCTGTTATATAAAGGATGGCCGCTATAAGACTCAAAATGGCGACTATATTATGGTTGCAGCAGCTTGTATAGCTGTTATATAAAGGATGTCGGCTATAAGACTCAGAATAGCGGCTGTATTTTGGTTCTAGCAGCTTGTGTAGCTGGTATATAAAGGATGGCCGCTATAAGACTCAAAATGGCGGCTATATTATGTTTGCAGCAGCTTGTATAGCTGTTATATAAAGGATGTCGGCAATAAGACTCCGAATAGCGGCTGTATTATGGTTCTAGCAGCTTGTGTAGCTGTTATATAAAGGATGGCCGCTATAAGACTCAAAATGGCGGCTGAATTATGGTTGCAGCAGCTTGTATAGCTGTTATATAAAGGATGTCGGCTATAAGACTCGGAATAGCGGCTGTATTATGGTTCTAGCAGCTTGTGTAGCTGTTATATAAAGGATGGCCGCTATAAGACTCAAAATGGCGGCTATATTATGGTTGCAGCAGCTTGTATAGCTGTTATATAAAGGATGTCGGCTATAAGACTCGAATAGCGGCTGTATTATGGTTCTAGCAGCTTGTGTAGCTGTTATATAAAGGATGGCCGCTATAAGACTCAAAATGGCGGCTATATTATGGTTGCAGCAGCTTGTATAGGTGTTATATAAAGGATGTCGGCTACAAGACTCAGAATAGCGGCTGTATTATGGTTCTAGCAGATTGTGTAGCTGTTATATAAAGGATGGCCGCTATAAGACTTAAAATGGCGGAAGTAGAACAGTTCCAGCAGCTTCTATAGCTGTAATATAAAAAATGGCGGCTTTAAGACTCAAAATGGCGGCAGTAGAACGGTTTCAGCAGCTTTTATAGCTGTTATCTACAGGATGGCGGCTATAATACTAAAAAATGGCGGCAGTAGAACTGTTTCAGCAGCTTGTGTAGCTGTTATCTAAAGGATGGCCGCTATAAGACTTAAAATGGCGGCAGTAAAACGGTTCCAGCAGCATCTATAGCTGTTATCTGAAGGATGTCGGCAATAAGACTCGAATAGCGTCTGTATTATGGTTCTAGCAGCTTGTGTAGCTGTTATATAAAGGATGGCCGCTATGAGACTCAAAATGGCGGCTATATTATGGTTGCAGCAGCTTGTATAGCTGTTATATGAAGGATGTCGGCTATAAGACTCCCAATAGCGGCTGTATTACGGTTCTAGCAGCTTGTGTAGCTGTTATATAAAGGATGGCCGCTATAAGACTTAAAATGGCGGCAGTAGAACAGTTCCAGCAGCTTCCATAGCTGTAATATAAAGGATTGCGGCTATAAGACTCAAAATGGCGGCAGTAGAACGGTTTCCGCAGCTTGTATAGCTGTTATCTAAAGGATGGCGGCTATAAGACTCAAAATGGCGACTATTTTATGTTTCCAGCAGCTTGTATAGTTGTTATTTAAAGGATTTCAGCTATAAGACTCAGATATCGGCTGTAATATGGTTCTAGCAGCTTGTGTAGCTGTTATCGAAAGGATGGCCGCTTTAAGACTCAAAATGGCGGCTATATTATGGTTGCAGCAGCTTGTATAGCTGTTATATAAAGGATGTCGGCTATAAGAGTCAGAATAGCGGCTGTATTATGGTTCTAGCAGCTTGTGTAGCTGTTATATAAAGGATGGCCGCTATAAGACTCAAAAATGGCAGCTATATTATGGTTGCAGCAGCTTGTATAGCTGATATATAAAGGATGTCGGCTATAAGACTCCGAATAGCGGCTGTACTATGGTTCTAGCAGCTCGTGTATCTGTTATATAAAGGATGGCCGCTATAAGAGTTAACATGGCGGCAGTAGAACAGTTCCAGCAGCTTCTATAGCTGTTATCTAAAGAATGGCAGATATAAGACTTAAAATAGCGGCAGTAAAACGGTTTCAGCATCCTGTATAGCTGTTATTTAAAGGTTGGCGGCTATACGACTCAAAATGGCGACTATATTATGTTTCCAGCAGCTTGTATAGTTGTTATTTAAAGGATGTCAGCTATAAGACTCAGAATAGCGGCTCTATTATGGTTCTAGCAGCTTGTGTAGCTGTTATATAAAGGATGGCCGCTATAAGACTCAAAATGGTTGCAGCAGCTTGTATAGCTGTTATATAAAGGATGTCAGCTATAAGACTCAGAATAGCGGCTGTATTATGGTTCTAGCAGCTTGTGTAGCTGTTATATAAAGGATGGCCGCTATAAGACAGTAGAACGGTTTCAGCAGCTTGTATAGCGGTAATATAAAAACTGGCGGCATTAAGACTCAAAATGGCGGCAGTAGTACGGTTTCAGCAGCTTCTATAGCTGTTATCTACAGGATGCGGCTATAATACTCAAAATGGCGGCAGTAGAACGGTTTCAGCAGCTTGTATAGCTGTTATCTAAAGAATGGCAGATATAAGACTTAAAATGGCGGCAGTAAAGCGGTTCCAGCAGCTTCTATAGCTGTTATCTAAAGGATGTCGGCTATAAGACTCCGAATAGCGGCTGTATTATGGTTCTAGCAGCTTGTGTAGCTGTTATATAAAGGATGGCCGCTATAAGACTCAAAATGGCGGCTGTATTATGGTTGCAGCAGCTTGTACAGCTGTTATATGAAGGATTTTGGCTATAAGACTCCGAATAGCGGCTGTATTATGGTTCTAGCAGCTTGTGTAGCTGTTATTTAAGGATGGCCGCTATTAGACTTAAAATGGCGGCAGTAGCAAAGTTCCAGCAGCTTCTTTAGCTGTAATATAAAGGATTGCGGCTGTAAGACTCAAAATGGCGGCAGTAGAACGGTTTCAGCAGCTTGTATAGCTGTTATCTAAAGGATGGCGGCTATAAGACTCAAAATGGCGACTATATTATGTTTCCAGCAGCTTGTATAGTTGTTATATAAAGGATGTCGGCTATAAGACTCAGAATAGCGGCTGTATTGTGGTTCTAGCAGCTTGTGTAGTTGTTATATAAAGGATGGCCGCTATAAGACTCAAAACGGCGGCAATATTATGGTTGCAGCAGTTTTTATAGCTGTTATGTAAAGGATGGCGGCTATAAGACTTAAAAACTTCTGCTGTAGAATGGTTCCAGCAGTTTCTATAGCTTTAATATTAAAGATGGCGGCGGCTATAAGACTCAAAATGGCGGCTGTATTTTGGTTCCAGCAGTTTTTACAACTATTATAAAAAAAGATGGCGGCTATAAGACTTCAAATGGTGGCTGTAGAATGGTTCCAGCAGTTTATATAGCTGTTATATAAAGTATGTCGGCTATAAGACTCAAAATGGCGGCTGTATTATGGTTTCAGCAGCTTTAATAGCGGTTATCTAAAGGTTGGCGGCTATAAGACCCAAAATGGCGACAATATTATGTTTCCAGCAGCTTATATAGTTGTTATATAAAGGATGTCGGCTATAAGACTCAGAATAGCGGCTGTATTATGGTTGCAGCAGCTTGTATAGCTGTTATATAAAGGATGTCGGCTATAAGACTCCGAATAGCGGCTGTATTATGGTTCTAGCAGCTTGTGTAGCTGTTATATAAAGGATGGCCGCTATAAGACTTAAAATGGCGGCAGTAAAACAGTTCCAGCAGCTTCTATAGCTGTAATATAAAGGATGGCGGCTATAAGACTCAAAATGGCGGCAGTAGAACGGTTTCAGCAGCTTGTATAGCTGTTACCTAAAGAATGGCAGATATAAGACTTAAAATGGCGGCAGTAGAACGGTTTCAGCAGCATGTATAGCTATTATCTAAAGGATGGCGGCTATAAGACTCAAAATGGCGACAATATTATGTTTCCAGCAGCTTGTATAGTTGTTATCTAAAGGTTGGCGGCTATAAGACTCAAAATGGCGACAATATTATGTTTCCAGCAGCTTGTATAGTTGTTATATAAAGAATGTCGGCTATAAGACTCAGAATAGCGGCTGTATTGTGGTTCTAGCAGCTTGTGTAGCTGTTATATAAAGGATGGCCGCTATAAGACTCAAAATGGCGGCTATATTATGGTTGCAGCAGCTTCTAAAGCTGTTATCTAAAGGATGTCGGCTATAAGACTCAGAATAGCGGCTGTATTATGGTTCTAGCAGCTTGTGTAGCTGTTACATAAAGGATGGCCGAAATAAGACTCAAATAGGTGGCTATATTATGGTTGCAGCAGCTTGTATAGGTGTTATATAAAGGATGTCGGCTACAAGACTCAGAATAGCGGCTGTATTATGGTTCTAGCAGCTTGTGTAGCTGTTATATAAAGGATGGCCGCTATAAGATTTAAAATGGCGGCAGTAGAACAGTTCCAGCAGCTTCTATAGCTGTAATATAAAAAATGGCGGCTTTAAGACTCAAAATGGCGGCAGTAGAACGGTTTCAGCAGCTTTTATAGCTGTTATCTACAGGATGGCGGCTATAATACTAAAAATGGCGGCAGTAGAACTGTTTCAGCAGCTTGTGTAGCTGTTATCTAAAGGATGGCCGCTATAAGACTTAAAATGGCGGCAGTAAAACGGTTCCAGCAGCATCTATAGCTGTTATCTAAAGGATGTCGGCTATAAGACTCCGAATAGCGGCTGTATTGTGGTTCTAGCAGCTTGTGTAGCTGTTATATAAAGGATGGCCGCTATAAGACTCAAAATGGCGGCTATATTACGGTTGCAGCAGCTTGTATAGCTGTTATATGAAGGATGTCGGCTATAAGACTCCGAATAGCGGCTGTATTATGGTTCTAGCAGCTTGTGTAGCTATTATATAAAGGATGGCCGCTATAAGACTTAAAATGGCGGCAGTAGAACAGTTCCAGCAGCTTCCATAGCTGTAATATAAAGGATTGCGGCTATAATACTCAAAATGGCGGCAGTAGAACGGTTTCCGCAGCTTGTATAGCTGTTATCTAAAGGATGGCGGCTATAAGACTCAAAATGGCGACTATATTATGTTTCCAGCAGCTTGTATAGTTGTTATTTAAAGGATTTCAGCTATAAGACTCAGATATCGGCTGTAATATGGTTCTAGCAGCTTGTGTAGCTGTTATCGAAAGGATGGCCGCTTTAAGACTCAAAATGGCGGCTATATTATGGTTGCAGCAGCTTGTATAGCTGTTATATAAAGGATGTCGGCTATAAGAGTCAGAATAGCGGCTGTATTATGGTTCTAGCAGCTTGTGTAGCTCTTATATAAAGGATGGCCGCTATAAGACTCAAAATGGCGGCTATATTATGGTTGCAGCAGCTTGTATAGCTGATATATAAAGGATGTCGGCTATAAGACTCCGAATAGCGGCTGTACTATGGTTCTAGCAGCTCGTGTATCTGTTATATAAAGGATGGCCGCTATAAGAGTTAACATGGCGGCAGTAGAACAGTTCCAGCAGCTTCTATAGCTGTTATCTAAAGAATGGCAGATATAAGACTTAAAATAGCGGTAGTAGAACGGTTTCAGCATCCTGTATAGCTGATATTTAAAGGTTGGCGGCTATACGACTCAAAATGGCGACTATATTATGTTTCCAGCAGCTTGTATAGTTGTTATTTAAAGGATGTCAGCTATAAGACTCAGAATAGCGGCTCTATTATGGTTCTAGCAGCTTGTGTAGCTGTTATATAAAGGATGGCCGCTGTAAGACTCAAAATGGCGGCTATATTATGGTTGCAGCAGCTTGTATAGCTGTTATATAAAGGATGTCGGCTATAAGACTCAGAATAGCGGCTGTATTATGGTTCTAGCAGCTTGTGTAGCTGTTATATAAAGGATGGCGGCTATAAGACTTAAAATGGCGGCAGTAGAACGGTTTCAGCAGCTTGTATAGCTGTTATCTAAAGGATGGCCGCTATAAGACTTAAAATGGCGGCAGTAAAACGGTTCCAGCAGCTTCTATAGCTGTTATCTAAAGGATGTCGGGTATAAGACTCAAAATGGCGGCAGTAGAACGGTCTCAGCATCCTGTATAGCTGTTATTTAAAGGTTGGCGGCTATACGACTCAAAATGGCGACTATATTATGTTTCCAGCAGCTTGTATAGTTGTTATTTAAAGGATGTCAGCTATAAGACTCAGAATAGCGGCTGTATTATGGTTCTAGCAGCTTGTGTAGCTGTTATATAAAGGATGGCCGCTGTAAGACTTCGAATAGCGGCTGTATTATGGTTCTAGCAGCTTGTGTAGCTGTTACATAAAGGATGGCCGAAATAAGACTCAAAATGGTGGCTATATTATGGTTGCAGCAGCTTGTATAGGTGTTATATAAAGGATGTCGGCTACAAGACTCAGAATAGCGGCTGTATTATGGTTCTAGCAGCTTGTGTAGCTGTTATATAAAGGATGGCCGCTATAAGACTTAAAATGGCGGCAGTAGAACAGTTCCAGCAGCTTCTATAGCTGTAATATAAAAAATGGCGGCTTTAAGACTCAAAATGGCGGCAGTAGAACGGTTTCAGCAGCTTTTATAGCTGTTATCTACAGGATGGCGGCTATAATACTAAAAATGGCGGCAGTAGAACTGTTTCAGCAGCTTGTGTAGCTGTTATCTAAAGAATGGCCGCTATAAGACTTAAAATGGCGGCAGTAAAACGGTTCCAGCAGCATCTATAGCTGTTATCTAAAGGATGTCGGCTATAAGACTCCGAATAGCGGCTGTATTATGGTTCTAGCAGCTTGTGTAGCTGTTATATAAAGGATGGCCGCTATAAGACTCAAAATGGCGGCTATATTACGGTTGCAGCAGCTTGTATAGCTGTTATATGAAGGATGTCGGCTATAAGACTCCGAATAGCGGCTGTATTATGGTTCTAGCAGCTTGTGTAGCTATTATATAAAGGATGGCCGCTATAAGACTTAAAATGGCGGCAGTAGAACAGTTCCAGCAGCTTCCATAGCTGTAATATAAAGGATTGCGGCTATAAGACTCAAAATGGCGGCAGTAGAACGGTTTCAGCAGCTTGTATAGCTGTTATCTAAAGGATGGCGGCTATAAGACTCAAAATGGCGACTATATTATGTTTCCAGCAGCTTGTATAGTTGTTATTTAAAGGATTTCAGCTATAAGACTCAGATATCGGCTGTAATATGGTTCTAGCAGCTTGTGTAGCTGTTATCGAAAGGATGGCCGCTTTAAGACTCAAAATGGCGGCTATATTATGGTTGCAGCAGCTTGTATAGCTGTTATATAAAGGATGTCGGCTATAAGAGTCAGAATAGCGGCTGTATTATGGTTCTAGCAGCTTGTGTAGCTGTTATATAAAGGATGGCCGCTATAAGACTCAAAATGGCGGCTATATTATGGTTGCAGCAGCTTGTATAGCTGATATATAAAGGATGTCGGCTATAAGACTCCGAATAGCGGCTGTACTATGGTTCTAGCAGCTCGTGTATCTGTTATATAAAGGATGGCCGCTATAAGAGTTAACATGGCGGCAGTAGAACAGTTCCAGCAGCTTCTATAGCTGTTATCTAAAGAATGGCAGATATAAGACTTAAAATAGCGGTAGTAGAACGGTTTCAGCATCCTGTATAGCTGTTATTTAAAGGATGGCGGCTATAAGACTCAAAATGGCGACTATATTATGTTTGCAGCAGCTTGCATAGTTGTTATTTTAAGGATGTCAGCTATAAGACTCAGAATAGCGGCTCTATTATGGTTCTAGCAGCTTGTGTAGCTGTTATATAAAGGATGGCCGCTGTAAGACTCAAAATGGCGGCTATATTATGGTTGCAGCAGCTTGTATAGCTGTTATATAAAGGATGTCGGCTATAAGACTCAGAATAGCGGCTGTATTATGGTTCTAGCAGCTTGTGTAGCTGTTATATAAAGGATGGCGGCTATAAGACTCAAAATGGCGGCAGTAGAACAGTTTCAGCAGCTTGTATAGCTGTTATCTAAAGGATGGCCGCTATAAGACTTAAAATGGCGGCAGTAAAACGGTTCCAGCAGCTTCTATAGCTGTTATCTAAAGGATGTCGGGTATAAGACTCAAAATGGCGGCAGTAGAACGGTCTCAGCAGCATGTATAGCTGTTATCTAAAGGATGGCGGCTATAAGACTCAAAATGGCGACTATATTATGTTTCCAGCAGCTTGTATAGTTGTTATTTAAAGGATGTCAGCTATAAGACTCAGAATAGCGGCTGTATTATGGTTCTAGCAGCTTGTGTAGCTGTTATATAAAGGATGGCCGCTAAAAGACTCAAAACGGCGGCTATATTATGGTTGCAGCAGCTTGTATAGCTGTTATATAAAGGATGTCGGCTATAAGACTCAGAATAGCGGCTGTATTATGGTTCTAGCAGCTTGTGTAGCTGTTATATAAAGGATGGCCGCTGTAAGACTTCGAATAGCGGCTGTATTATGGTTCTAGCAGCTTGTGTAGCTGTTATATAAAGGATGGTTGCTATAAGACTTAAAATGGCGGCAGTAGAACAGTTCCAACAGCTTCTATAGCTGTAATATAAAGGATGGCGGCTAAAAGACTCAAAATGGCGGCAGTAGGACGGTTTCAGCAGCATGTATAGCTGTTATCTAAAGGATGGCGGATGTAAGACTCAAAATGGCGACTATATTATGTTTGCAGCAGCTTGTATAGTTGTTATTTAAAGGATGTCAGCTATAAGACTCAGAATAGCGGCTGTATTATGGTTCTAGCAGCTTGTGTAGCTGTTATATAAAGGATGGCCGCTATGAGACAGTAGAACGGTTTCAGCAGCTTGTATAGCTGTTATCTAAAGAATGGCCGCTATAAGACTTAAAATGGCGGCAGTAGAACAGTTCCGGCAGCTTCTATAGCTGTAATATAAAGGATGGCCGCTATAAGACTTAAAATGGCGGCAGTAAAACAGTTCCAGCAGCTTCTATAGCTGTAATATAAAGGATGGCGGCTATAAGACTCAAAATGACGGCAGTAGAACGGTTTCAGCAGCTTGTATAGCTGTTATCTAAAGAATGGCAGATATAAGACTTAAAATGGCGACTTTATTATGTTTCCAGCACCTTGCATAGTTGTTATTTTAAGGATGTCAGCTATAAGACTCAGAATAGCGGCTGTATTATGGTTCTAGCAGCTTGTGTAGCTGTTACATAAAGGATGGCCGCTATAAGACTCAAAATGGCGGCTATATTATGGTTGCAGCAGCTTGTATAGGTGTTATATAAAGGATGCCGACTACAAGATTCAGAATAGCGGCTGTATTATGGTTCTAGCAGCTTGTGTAGCTGTTATATAAAGGATGGCCGCTATAAGACTTAAAATGGCGGCAGTAGAACAGTTCCAGCAGCTTCTAGAGCTGTAATATAAAAACTGGCGGCATTAAGACTCAAAATGGCGGCAGTAGTACGGTTTCAGCAGCTTGTATAGCTGTTATCTATAAGACTTAAAATGGAGGCAGTAAAACGGTTCCAGCAGCTTCTATAGCTGTTATCTAAAGGATGTCGGCTATAAGACTCCGAATAGCGGCTGTATTATGGTTCTAGCAGCTTGTGTAGCTGTTATATAAAGGATGGCCGCTATAAGACACAAAATGGCGGCTATATTATGGTTGCAGCAGCTTGTATAGCTGTTATATGAAGGATTTTGGCTATAAGACTCCGAATAGCGGCTGTATTATGGTTCTAGCAGCTTGTGTAGCTGTTATATAAGGATGGCCGCTATTAGACTTCTTCAGCTGTAATATAAAGGATTGCGGCTGTAAGACTCAAAATGGCGGCAGTAGAACGGTTTCAGCAGCTTGTATAGCTGTTATCTAAAGGATGGCGGCTATAAGACTCAAAATGGCGACTATATTATGTTTCCAGCAGCTTGTATAGTTGTTATATAAAGGATGTCGGCTAGAAGACTCAGAATAGCGGCTGTATTGTGGTTCTAGCAGCTTGTGTAGCTGTTATATAAAGGATGGCCGCTATAAGACCCAAAATGGCGGCAATATTATGGTTGCAGCAGTTTTTATAGCTGTTATGTAAAGGATGGCGGCTATAAGACTTAAAAACTTCTGCTGTAGAATGGTTGCAGCAGTTTCTATAGCTTTTATATTAAAGATGGCGGCGGCTATAAGACTCAAAATGGCGGCTGTATTTTGGTTCCTGCAGTTTGTACAACTATTATAAAAAAGATGGCGGCTATAAGACTTCAAATGGTGGCTGTAGAATGGTTCCAGCAGTTTATATTGCTGTTATATAAAGTATGTCGGCTATAAGACTCAAAATGGCGGCTGTATTATGGTTTCAGCAGCATTAATAGCTGTTATCTAAAGGTTGGCGGCTATAGGACTCAAAATGGCGACAATATTATGTTTCCAGCAGCTTGTATAGTTGTTATATAAAGGATGTCGGCTATAAGACTCAGAATAGCGGCTGTATTGTGGTTCTAGCAGCTTGTGTAGCTCTTATATAAAGGATGGCCGCTATAAGACTCAAAATGGCGGCAATATTATGGTTGCAGCAGCTTGTGTAGCTGTTATATAAAGGATGGCCGCTATAAGACTCAAAATGGAGGCTGTATATGGTTCTAGCAGCTTGTGTAGCTGTTATATAAAGGATGGCCGCTATAAGACTCAAAATGGCGGCTATATTATGGTTGCAGCAGCTTGTATAGCTGTTATATAAAGAATGTTGGCTATAAGACTCCGAATAGCGGCTATATTATGGTTCTAGCAGCTTGTGTAGCTGTTATATAAAGGATGGCGACTATAAGACTCAAAATGGCGGCAGTAGAACGGTTTCAGCAGCTTGTATAGCTGTTATCTAAAGGATGGCCGCTATAAGACTTGAAATGGCGGCAGTAAAACGGTTCCAGCAGCTTCTGTAGCTGTTATCTAAAGAATGGCAGATATAAGACTTAAAATAGCGGCAGTAGAGCGTTTTCAGCAGCCTGTATAGCTGTTATCTAAAGGATGGCGGCTATACGACTCAAAATGCCGACTATATTATGTTTCCAGCAGCTTGTATAGTTGTTATTTAAAGGATGTCAGCTATAAAACTCAGAGTAGCGGCTCTATTATGGTTCTAGCAGCTTGTGTAGCTGTTATATAAAGGATGGCCGCTATAAGACTCAAAATGGCGGCTATATTATGGTTGCAGCAGCTTGTATAGCAGTTATATAACGGATGTCGGCTATAAGACTCAGAATATCGGCTGTATTATGGTTCTAGCAGCTTGTGTAGCTGTTATATAAAGGATGGCGGCTATAAGACTCAAAATGGCGACTATATTATGTTTCCAGCAGCTTGTGTAGGTGTTATATAAAGGATGGCCGCTATAAGACTTAAAGTGGCGGCAGTAGAACAGTTCCAGCAGCTTCTATAGCTGTAATTTAAAGGATGGCTGCTATAAGACTCAAAATGGCTGCAGTAGAACGGTTTCAGTGGCTTGTATAGCTGTTATCTAAAGAATGGCAGATATAAGACTTAAAATGGCGGCAGTAGAACGGTTTCAGCAGCCTGTATAGCTGTTATATAAAGGATGGCGGCTATAAGACTCAAAATGGCGACTATATTATGTTTCCAGCAGCTTGTATAGTTGTTATTTAAAGGATGTCAGCTATAAGACTCAGAATAGGGGCTGTATTATGGTTCTAGCAGCTTGTGTAGCTGTTATATAAAGGATGGCCGCTATAAGACTCAAAATGGCGGCTATATTATGGTTGCAGCAGCTTGTATAGCTGTTATATAAAAGATGTCGGCTATAAGACTCCAAATGGCGGCAGTGGAACGGTTTCAGCAGCTTGTATAGCTGTTATCTACAGGATGGCGGCTATAAGACTCAAAATGGCGGCAGTAGAACGGTTTCAGCAGCTTGTATAGCTGTTATCGAAAGGATGGCCGCTATAAGACTTAAAATGGCGGCAGTAAAACGGTTCCGGCAGCTTCTATAGCTGTTATCTAAAGGATGTCGGCTATAAGACTCAAAATGGCGGCAGTAGAACGGTTTCAGCAGCATGTATAGCTGTTATCTAAATGATGGCGGCTATAAGACTCAAAATGGCGACTACATTATGTTTCCAGCAGCTTGTATAGTTGTTATTTAAAGGATGTCGGCTATAAGACTCAGAATAGCGGCTGTATTATGGTTCTAGCAGCTTGTGTAGCTGTTTTTTAAAGAATGGCTGCTATGAGACTAAAAATGGCGACAATGAAACGGTTCCAGTTGCTTCTTTAGCTGTTATTAAAAAGAACGGCGGCTATAAGACTCAAAATGGCAGCAGTAGAACGGATTCAGCAGTTTTTATAGCTGTTATGTAAAGGATGGCGGCTATAAGACTTAAAACTTCTGCTGTAGAATGGTTCCAGCAGTTTCTATAGCTTTTATATTAAAGATGGCGGCTATAAGACTCAAAATGGCGGCTGTATTTTGGTTCCAGCAGTTTGTATAACTATTATAAAAAAGATGGCGGCTATAAGACTTCAAATGGTGGCTATAGAATGGTTCCAGCAGCTTATATAGATGTTAAATAAAGTATGTCGGCTATAAGACTCAAAATGGCGGCTGTATTATGGTTTCAGCAGCTTTAATAGCTGTTATCTAAAGGATGGCGGCTAAAGGACTCAAAATGGCGACAATATTATGTTTCCAGCAGCTTGTATAGTTGTTATATAAAGGATGTCGGCTATAAGACTCAGAATTGCGGCTGTATTGTGGTTTTAGCAGCTTGTATAGCTGTTATATAAAGGATGGCCGCTATAAGACTCAAAATGGCGGCTATATTATGGTTGCAGCAGCTTGTATAGCTGTTATATAAAGGATGTCGGCTATAAGACTTAAAATGGCGGCAGTAGAAGACTTCCAGCAGCTTCTATAGCTGTAAAATAAAGGATGGCGACTGTAAGACTCAAAATGGCGGCAGTAGAACAGTTTCAGCAGCTTGTATAGCTGTTATCTACAGGATGGCGGCTATAAGACTCAAAATGGCGGCAGTAGAACGGTTCCAGCAGCTTGTATAACTATTATATAAAGGATGGCGGCTATAAGACTCAAAATGGCGGCAGTAGAACGGTTCCAGCAGCTTCTATAGCTGTGATTTAAGGATGGCGGCTGAGTCTTATAGCCGCCATCCTTTAGATAACAGCTATAGAAGCTGCTGGAACCGTTTTACCGGCGCCATTTAAAGTTTTATAGCGGCCATCCTTTATATAACAGCTACACAAGCTGCTAGAACCATAATACAGCCGCTATTCTGAGTCTTATAGCCGACATCCTTTATATAACAGCTATACAAGGTGCTGGAACCATAATATAGCCGCCATTTTGAGTCTTATAGCCGACATCCTTTATATAACAGCTATTAAAGCTGCTGAAACCATAATACATTAATTATTGGTCCAGCAGCTTGTATAATTGTCTTATAGGGGATGGCGGCTATAAGACTTCAAATGGTGGCAGTAGAACGGTTCCAGCAGCTTATATAACTATTATATAAAGGATGGCGGCTATAAGACTCAAAATGGCGCCTGTACTATAATTTCAGCAGCTTGTATAGCTCTTATTTAAAGAATGGCTGCTATGAGACTCAAAATGGCGACAATGAAACGGTTCCAGCTGCTTCTATAGCTGTGATTTAAAGAACGGCGGCTATAAGACTAAAAATGGCAGCAGTAGAACGGATTCAGCAGTTTTTATAGCTGTTATGTAAAGGATGGCGGCTGTAAGACTTAAAACTTCTGCTGTAGAATGGTTTCAGCAGCTTCTATAGCTTTTATAGAAAAGATGGCAGCTATAAGACTCAAAATGGTGGCTGTATTTTGTTTCCAGCAGTTTGTATAACTATTATACAAAGGATGGCAGCTATAATACTCAAAATGGGGGTTGTATTATGCTTCCTGCAGCTTCTATATCCGTTATATGAGGTATGGCTACTATAAGACTTCAAATGGCGGCTGTAGAATGGTTCCAGCAGCTTATATAGCTGTTATATAAAGTATGTCGGCTATAAGACTCAAAATGGCGGCTAGATTATGGTTCCAGCACCTTGTATAGCTGTTATATAAAGGATGTCCGCTATAAGACTCAGAATAGAGGCTGTATTATGGTTTTTGCAGCTTGTGTAGCTGTTATAAGAAGGATGGCCGCTACAAGACTTAAAATGACGGCAAAAGAACGGTTCCAGCAGCTTCTATAGCTGTTATCTAAAGGATAGCGGCTATAAGACTCAAATTGGCGGCTGTACTATGTTTCCAGCAGCTATAAAGGATGGCCGCTGTAAGACTTCGAATAGCGGCTGTATTTTGGTTCTAGCAGCTTGTGTAGCTGTTATATAAAGGATGGCCGCTATAAGACTTAAAATGGCGGCAGTAGAACAGTTCCAGCAGCTTCTATAGCTGTAATATAAAGGATGGCGGCTATAAGACTCAAAATGGCGGCAGTAGGACGGTTTCAGCAGCATGTATAGCTGTTATCTAAAGGATGGCGGATGTAAGACTCAAAATGGCGACTATATTATGTTTGCAGCAGCTTGTATAGTTGTTATTTAAAGGATGTCAGCTATAAGACTCAGAATAGCGGCTGTATTATGGTTCTAGCAGCTTGTGTAGCTGTTATATAAAGGATGGCCGCTATAAGACAGTAGAACGGTTTCAGCAGCTTGTATAGCTGTTATCTAAAGAATGGCCGCTATAAGACTTAAAATGGCGGCAGTAGAACAGTTCCGGCAGCTTCTATAGCTGTAATATAAAGGATGGCCGCTATAAGACTTAAAATGGCGGCAGTAAAACAGTTCCAGCAGCTTCTATAGCTGTAATATAAAGGATGGCGGCTATAAGACTCAAAATGACGGCAGTAGAACGGTTTCAGCAGCTTGTATAGCTGTTATCTAAAGAATGGCAGATATAAGACTTAAAATGGCGGCAGTAGAACGGTTTCAGCAGCCTGTATAGCTGTTATCTAAAGGATGGCGGCTATAAGACTCAAAATGGCGACTTTATTATGTTTCCAGCACCTTGCATAGTTGTTATTTTAAGGATGTCAGCTATTAGACTCAGAATAGCGGCTGTATTATGATTCTAGCAGCTTGTGTAGCTGTTACATAAAGGATGGCCGCTATAAGACTCAAAATGGCGGCTATATTATGGTTGCAGCAGCTTATATAGGTGTTATATAAAGGATGTCGACTACAAGATTCAGAATAGCGGCTGTATTATGGTTCTAGCAGCTTGTGTAGCTGTTATATAAAGGATGGCCGCTATAAGACTTAAAATAGCGGCAGTAGAACAGTTCCAGCAGCTTCTATAGCTGTAATATAAAAACTGGCGGCATTAAGACTCAAAATGGCGGCAGTAGTACGGTTTCAGCAGCTTGTATAGCTGTTATCTATAAGACTTAAAATGGCGGCAGTAAAACGGTTCCAGCAGCTTCTATAGCTGTTATCTAAAGGATGTCGGCTATAAGACTCCGAATAGCGGCTGTATTATGGTTCTAGCAGCTTGTGTAGCTGTTATATAAAGGATGCCCGCTATAAGACACAAAATGGCGGCTATATTATGGTTGCAGCAGCTTGTATAGCTGTTATATGAAGGATTTTGGCTATAAGACTCCGAATAGCGGCTGTATTATGGTTCTAGCAGCTTGTGTAGCTGTTATATAAGGATGGCCGCTATTAGACTTCTTTAGCTGTAATATAAAGGATTGCGGCTGTAAGACTCAAAATGGCGGCAGTAGAACGGTTTCAGCAGCTTGTATAGCTGTTATCTAAAGGATGGCGGCTATAAGACTCAAAATGGCGACTTTATTATGTTTCCAGCACCTTGCATAGTTGTTATTTTAAGGATGTCAGCTATTAGACTCAGAATAGCGGCTGTATTATGGTTCTAGCAGCTTGTGTAGCTGTTACATAAAGGATGGCCGCTATAAGACTCAAAATGGCGGCTATATTATGATTGCAGCAGCTTGTATAGGTGTTATATAAAGGATGTCGACTACAAGATTCAGAATAGCGGCTGTATTATGGTTCTAGCAGCTTGTGTAGCTGTTATATAAAGGATGGCCGCTATAAGACTTAAAATGGCGGCAGTAGAACAGTTCCAGCAGCTTCTATAGGTGTAATATAAAAACTGGCGGCATTAAGACTCAAAATGGCGGCAGTAGTACGGTTTCAGCAGCTTGTATAGCTGTTATCTATAAGACTTAAAATGGCGGCAGTAAAACGGTTCCAGCAGCTTCTATAGCTGTTATCTAAAGGATGTCGGCTATAAGACTCCGAATAGCGGCTGTATTATGGTTCTAGCAGCTTGTGTAGCTGTTATATAAAGGATGCCCGCTATAAGACACAAAATGGCGGCTATATTATGGTTGCAGCAGCTTGTATAGCTGTTATATGAAGGATTTTGGCTATAAGACTCGAATAGCGGCTGTATTATGGTTCTAGCAGCTTGTGTAGCTGTTATATAAGGATGGCCGCTATTAGACTTCTTTAGCTGTAATATAAAGGATTGCGGCTGTAAGACTCAAAATGGCGGCAGTAGAACGGTTTCAGCAGCTTGTATAGCTGTTATCTAAAGGATGGCGGCTATAAGACTCAAAATGGCGACTATATTATGTTTCCAGCAGCTTGTATAGTTGTTATATAAAGGATGTCGGCTAGAAGACTCAGAATAGCGGCTGTATTGTGGTTCTAGCAGCTTGTGTAGCTGTTATATAAAGGATGGCCGCTATAAGACCCAAAATGGCGGCAATATTATGGTTGCAGCAGTTTTTATAAAGGATGGCGGCTATAAGACTTAAAAACTTCTGCTGTAGAATGGTTGCAGCAGTTTCTATAGCTTTTATATTAAAGATGGCGGCGGCTATAAGACTCAAAATGGCGGCTGTATTTTGGTTCCAGCAGTTTGTACAACTATTATAAAAAAGATGGCGGCTATAAGACTTCAAATGGTGGCTGTAGAATGGTTCCAGCAGTTTATATTGCTGTTATATAAAGTATGTCGGCTATAAGACTCAAAATGGCGGCTGTATTATGGTTTTAGCAGCTTTAATAGCTGTTATCTAAAGGTTGGCGGCTATAGGACTCAAAATGGCGACAATATTATGTTTCCAGCAGCTTGTATAGTTGTTATATAAAGGATGTCGGCTATAAGACTCAGAATAGCGGCTGTATTGTGGTTCTAGCAGCTTGTGTAGCTCTTATATAAAGGATGGCCGCTATAAGACTCAAAATGGCGGCTATATTATGGTTGCAGCAGCTTGTATAGCTGTTATATAAAGGATGTTGGCTATAAGACTCCGAATAGCGGCTATATTATGGTTCTAGCAGCTTGTGTAGCTGTTATATAAAGGATGGCGGCTATAAGACTCAAAATGGCGGCAGTAGAACGGTTTCAGCAGCTTGTATAGCTGTTATCTAAAGGATGGCCGCTATAAGACTTAAAATGGCGGCAGTAAAACGGTTCCAGCAGCTTCTGTAGCTGTTATCTAAAGAATGGCAGATATAAGACTTAAAATAGCGGCAGTAGAGCGGTTTCAGCAGCCTGTATAGCTGTTATCTAAAGGATGGCGGCTATACGACTCAAAATGCCGACTATATTATGTTTCCAGCAGCTTGTATAGTTGTTATTTAAAGGATGTCAGCTATAAAACTCAGAATAGCGGCTCTATTATGGTTCTAGCAGCTTGTGTAGCTGTTATATAAAGGATGGCCGCTATAAGACACAAAATGGCGGCTATATTATGGTTGCAGCAGCTTGTATAGCTGTTATATAACGGATGTCGGCTATAAGACTCAGAATATCGGCTGTATTATGGTTCTAGCAGCTTGTGTAGCTGTTATATAAAGGATGGCGGCTATAAGACTCAAAATGGCGGCAGTAGAACGGTTTCAGCAGCTTGTATAGCTGTTATCTAAAGGATGTCGGCTATAAGACTCAAAATGGCGGCAGTAGAACGGCCTCAGCAGCATGTATAGCTGTTATCTAAAGGATGGCGGCTATAAGACTCAAAATGGCGACTATATTATGTTTCCAGCAGCTTGTATAGTTGTTATTTAAAGGATGTCAGCTATAAGACTCAAAATAGCGGCTGTATTATGGTTCTAGCAGCTTGTGTAGGTGTTATATAAGGGATGGCCGCTAAACGACTCAAAATGGCGGCTATATTATGGTTGCAGCAGCTTGTATAGCTGTTATATAAAGGATAAGACTCAGAATAGCGGCTGTATTATGGTTCTAGCAGCTTGTGTAGGTGTTATATAAAGGATGGCCGCTATAAGACTTAAAATGGCGGCAGTAGAACAGTTCCAGCAGCTTCTATAGCTGTAATTTAAAGGATGGCTGCTATAAGACTCAAAATGGCGGCTATAATATGTTTGCAGCAGCTTGTATAGCTGTTATATAAAAGATGTCGGATATAAGAGTCAGAATAGCGGCTGTATTGTGGTTCTAGCAGCTTGTGTAGCTGTTATATAAAGGATGGCCGCTATAAGACTCAAAATGGCGGCTATATTATTGTTGCAGCAGCTTGTATAGCTGTTATATAAAGGATGTAGGCTATAAGAACCGGATAGCGGCTGTATTATGGTTCTAGCAGCTTGTGTAGCTGTTATATAAAGGACGGCCGCTATAAGACTTAAAGTGGTGGCTGTAGAATGGTTCCAGCAGTTTTTATTGCTGTTATATAAAGTATGTCGGCTATAAGACTCAAAATGGCGGCTGTATTATGGTTTCAGCAGCTTTAATAGCTGTTATCTAAAGGTTGGCGGCTATAGGACTCAAAATGGCGACAATGTTATGTTTCCAGCAGCTTGTATAGTTGTTATATAAAGGATGTCGGCTATAAGACTCAGAATAGCGGCTGTATTATGGTTCTAGCAGCTTGTGTAGCTGTTATATAAGGGATGGCCGCTAAAAGACTCAAAATGGCGGCTATATTATGGTTGCAGCAGCTTGTATAGCTGTTATATAAAGGATAAGACTCAGAATAGCGGCTGTATTATGGTTCTAGCAGCTTGTGTAGGTGTTATATAAAGGATGGCCGCTATAAGACTTAAAATGGCGGCAGTAGAACAGTTCCAGCAGCTTCTATAGCTGTAATTTAAAGGATGGCTGCTATAAGACTCAAAATGGCGGCTATAATATGTTTGCAGCAGCTTGTATAGCTGTTATATAAAAGATGTCGGATATAAGACTCAGAATAACGGCTGTATTGTGGTTCTAGCAGCTTGTGTAGCTGTTATATAAAGGATGGCCGCTATAAGACTCAAAATGGCGGCTATATTATTGTTGCAGCAGCTTGTATAGCTGTTATATAAAGGATGTCGGCTATAAGACTCCGGATAGCGGCTGTATTATGGTTCTAGCAGCTTGTGTAGCTGTTATATAAAGGACGGCCGCTATAAGACTTAAAGTGGCGGCAGTAGAACAGTTCCAGCAGCTTCTATAGCTGTAATTTAAAGGATGGCTGCTATAAGACTCAAAATGGCTGCAGTAGAACGGTTTCAGTGGCTTGTATAGCTGTTATCTAAAGAATGGCAGATATAAGACTTAAAATGGCGGCAGTAGAACGGTTTCAGCAGCCTGTATAGCTGTTATATAAAGGATGGCGGCTATAAGACTCAAAATGGCGACTATATTATGTTTCCAGCAGCTTGTATAGTTGTTATTTAAAGGATGTCAGCTATAAGACTCAGAATAGGGGCTGAATTATGGTTCTAGCAGCTTGTGTAGCTGTTATATAAAGGATGGCCGCTATAAGACTCAAAATGGCGGCTATATTATGGTTGCAGCAGCTTGTATAGCTGTTATATAAAAGATGTCGGCTATAAGACTCCAAATGACGGCAGTGGAACGGTTTCCGCAGCTTGTATAGCTGTTATTTACAGGATGGCGGCTATAAGACTCAAAATGGCGGCAGTAGAACGGTTTCAGCAGCTTGTATAGCTGTTATCGAAAGGATGGCCGCTATAAGACTTAAAATGGCGGCAGTAAAACGGTTCCGGCAGCTTCTATAGCTGTTATCTAAAGGATGTCGGCTATAAGACTCAAAATGGCGGCAGTAGAACGGTTTCAGCAGCCTGTATAGCTGTTATTTAAAGGATGGCGGTTATAAGACTCAAAATGGCGACTATATTATGTTTCCAGCAGCTTGTATAGTTGTTATTTAAAGGATGTCAGCTATAAGACTCAGAATAGGGGCTGAATTATGGTTCTAGCAGCTTGTGTAGCTGTTATATAAAGGATGGCCGCTATAAGACTCAAAATGGCGGCTATATTATGGTTGCAGCAGCTTGTATAGCTGTTATATAAAAGATGTCGGCTATAAGACTCCAAATGACGGCAGTGGAACGGTTTCCGCAGCTTGTATAGCTGTTATTTACAGGATGGCGGCTATAAGACTCAAAATGGCGGCAGTAGAACGGTTTCAGCAGCTTGTATAGCTGTTATCGAAAGGATGGCCGCTATAAGACTTAAAATGGCGGCAGTAAAACGGATCCGGCAGCTTCTATAGCTGTTATCTAAAGGATGTCGGCTATAAGACTCAAAATGGCGGCAGTAGAACGGTTTCAGCAGCATGTATAGCTGTTATCTAAATGATGGCGGCTATAAGACTCAAAATGGCGACTACATTATGTTTCCAGCAGCTTGTATAGTTGTTATTTAAAGGATGTCGGCTATAAGACTCAGAATAGCGGCTGTATTATGGTTCTAGCAGCTTGTGTAGCTGTTTTTTAAAGAATGGCTGCTATGAGACTAAAAATGGCGACAATGAAACGGTTCCAGTTGCTTCTATAGCTGTTATTAAAAAGAACGGCGGCTATAAGACTCAAAATGGCAGCAGTAGAACGGATTCAGCAGTTTTTATAGCTGTTATGTAAAGGATGGCGGCTATAAGACTTAAAACTTCTGCTGTAGAATGGTTCCAGCAGTTTCTATAGCTTTTATATTAAAGATGGCGGCTATAAGACTCAAAATGGCGGCTGTATTTTGGTTCCAGCAGTTTGTATAACTATTATAAAAAAGATATCGGCTATAAGACTTCAAATGGTGGCTATAGAATGGTTCCAGCAGCTTATATAGCTGTTAAATAAAGTATGTCGGCTATAAGACTCAAAATGGCGGCTGTATTATGGTTTCAGCAGCTTTAATAGCTGTTATCTAAAGGATGGCGGCTATAAGACTCAAAATGGCGACAATATTATGTTTCCAGCAGCTTGTATAGTTGTTATATAAAGGATGTCGGCTATAAGACTCAGAATTGCGGCTGTATTGTGGTTTTAGCAGCTTGTATAGCTGTTATATAAAGGATGGCCGCTATAAGACTCAAAATGGCGGCTATATTATGGTTGCAGCAGCTTGTATAGCTGTTATATAAAGGATGTCGGCTATAAGACTTAAAATGGCGGCAGTAGAAGAGTTCCAGCAGCTTCTATAGCTGTAAAATAAAGGATGGCGACTGTAAGACTCAAAATGGCAGCAGTAGAACAGTTTCAGCAGCTTGTATAGCTGTTATCTACAGGATGGCGGCTATAAGACTCAAAATGGCGGCAGTAGAACGGTTCCAGCAGCTTCTATAGCTGTGATTTAAAGAACGGCGGCTATAAGACTAAAAATGGCAGCAGTAGAACGGATTCAGCAGTTTTTATAGCTGTTATGTAAAGGATGGCGGCTGTAAGACTTAAAACTTCTGCTGTAGAATGGTTTCAGCAGCTTCTATAGCTTTTATAGAAAAGATGGCGGCTATAAGACTCAAAATGGTGGCTGTATTTTGGTTCCAGCAGTTTGTATAGCTGTTATATAAAGGATGTCGGCTATAAGACTCAGAATGGGGGTTGTATTATGCTTCCTGCAGCTTCTATATCCGTTATATGAGGTATGGCAACTATAAGACTTCAAATGGCGGCTGTAGAATGGTTCCAGCATTTTATATAGCTGTTATATAAAGTATGTCGGCTATAAGACTCAAAATGGCGGCTAGATTATGGTTCCAGCACCTTGTATAGCTGTTATATAAAGGATGTCCGCTATAAGACTCAGAATAGAGGCTGTATTATGGTTTTTGCAGCTTGTGTAGCTGTTATAAGAAGGATGGCCGCTACAAGACTTAAAATGACGGCAGTAGAACGGTTCCAGCAGCTTCTATAGCTGTTATCTAAAGGATAGCGGCTATAAGACTCAAATTGGCGGCTGTACTATGTTTCCAGCAGCTTGTACAGCTGTTATTTAAAGAATATCTTCTATGAGACTTAAAATGGCGACAATGAAACGATTCCAGCTGCTTCTATAGCTGTTATATAAAGAATGTCGGCTATAAGACTCAGAATAGCGGCTGTATTATGGTTCTAGCAGCTTGTGTAACTGTTATATAAAGGATGGCCGCTATAAGACTTAAAATGGCGGCAGTAGAACGGTTGTCTGGACGTTGACGCGTACAATGCGTTCAAGTGGCCCTTACGACACCAGTACATAGCCTGTTTCGCGCGAGCCCAAGCAGAGCGCTGTCCACCTCCCGCCCGACCGACCGTGGGGCGCAGCCGTATATCGGACGACACGATCGCGTGGACAAATGTTTTAAAGATAGAGGAATAAAATTTCTAGTAGGTCTACGGGGTGCAGATAGGTTAAACTGGTTCAATAGTTCAGGAGAGTCTATTTCACCTATTAAAAGTTTATGAATAAAGATAGCACCAAGCATTACTCTACGATTAATTAATGAAGGAAGATTGATTAAAAGAAGCCTACTGGAGTATGATGGCAAATTGACATTGCGATCCCAATTTAGACCACGAAGAGCAAATAGCAGAAATTGCTTTTGAACAGATTCAATTTTACTTTGGTGCGTCTCATATTGAGGTGACCATATGCAAGATCAGTACTCTAAGATAGGACGGATTCATGAAGTATACAGAAGTTTGGTTGTGTACGGATCGTCAAACTCTTTTGACCATCGTTTCACAAACCCACGAACATTCATAGCTTCACTAACTTTAGCAGAAATATGAGGATTAAAGGTTAATTTATGGTCCACAAGAACACCTAAGTCATTGACAATATCTAACCGCTCTAAGGCAGTGTCGTTAAGATAATAAGTTGCTAAGTGTGGAGTGCATCTATAAAAAGACATAGCTATACATTTAGAGCCGTTAAGGTTTAATAGGTTGGTTTCACACCAACTCTGAAGATCATTAAGATCCGATTGAAGTAGGCAAGAGAACTGAGGTAAAGCTTAACATCATCCGCGTACATAAGCACCCGAGAATGTGACACTACCAATGGAAGATTTATAAAAAGAGTGAATAGCAATGGACCCAAATGACTACCCTGAGGTACTCCAGAAGTCACTTGGATGGTCTTAGAAAATGAAGACTTAAAGAGGACCTTTTGTGTACGCTTAGAACGATATTGAAGAATCCAATCTAGCAAAAGGCTGGGGATGCCAAGTGCATTTAACTTATATAAAAGCAGAGTGTGATTAACAGAGTCAAAGGCCTTGCTGAAGTCAGTATAAATGACATCAGTTTGCACGGCAGTCTTGAACCCTTTGATTGAGTGAGATGTAAATTCTAATAGGTTAGTAGTTGTCGATCTATGTTTTTTAAACCCATGTTGGGATGACGAAATGATTGAGCTACAAAAATGCTGCAATTGAGACGTTATTATTTTCTCAAATGCTTTGGGTATGGCAGACAATTTAGAAATACCCCTATAATTGGAGGCTTCGGACTTTTTCCCCTTTTTATGAAGAGGAATAATATATGATTCCTTCCAGATGGACGGGAAGGCGAAATATTTAACGGACAGTGTAAACAACTTAAGTATTGGCTTACATAGGACCTCTGCGCAAAACCTTAATACGCAGCCTGGTATTCCATCAGGGCCAGGTGCATTTTTTGGTTTGCCGGAACTAAGAACGCTAAAAATCGAACTTTCTTCAAAGACAGGGTCTAAAATGCAATTAGACGATTGCAAGTGATAAGGATAAGGAGAATTTGCTTGATAAATCGAAGAAGAATAAGTTGTTTTGAATCAGCTTTATTGTTTTCGAAAGACAAGTAAGACGGCTGCACTGATGTCTTACGTTTTCCATTGACGAATTTATAAAATTGCTTAGGATCGCGAGAAAAACCTAAGTTTACATCTCTGAAGATAATCCTTATAGCATTGTGAATTCAGCACCATAAAATTTGATCGAGCAACTACGTATAGGAAAAAATCCGATGCTTTACCGGATTTTTAAATCTTTTATAGCATCTCGATTTTACTTTCTTCAAGTTACATAACTCACGTGAGAACCAAGGAGGTTTATCAGACCATCCTTGAGTCACACGCGGGACACAAACATCAAAGAACGACTCAAGAGTTTTATAGAAGACAGAAATGGCAGAGTCCATATCCGTGCAAGTATACAGATATGTCCAATCATTAGTTAATAAGAGTTTTTTAAGTTTAGTAAAGTTTGTCTTGCGAAAACATCGGGTTGGAGGCATCGAATTATTATATCGAGGCATAAACCCGAAAGGAAGGTCAATGGTTACATCCAGAGTTGGATGAAAGTTGTCTTCAGGGATAACTAAGGGATCAGTCCTGGAAATATCGCAGTTGGAAGAATCCAACACAAATACCAGATCTAGTGATCTGTTCCGACTATTTCGGACAGGATTTATTTGAGTTAGGGACAACTCAAACAGACCATCTATGAAACAGTGTGACGAGGAGGGCAACAGTAATAAAGAATCATATGAAAGGGTCCAGCCAATCTCAGGTAAATTAAAATCTCCCAGAACAACGAACAAGTCTTTGTCAGAGATATATGATGAAACAAGTTGAATAGCTTCCAAATGGTGAATGTATACTGCCAAGTCGGAGTGTGGTGGAATATTCGAACAAGTAGTATAGGCAGAAAAAGAATTAAGAGATATTTTAACACAAACAAATTCAATCTCCTGATTGGAAGACTGTACAATTTCAGACGAGAACGCCGAATCAACAGCGATCAGAACACCACCACCATTACGGATAGTCCGATCATGTCTATATATTAAATATTTTGAGGGGAGAATTGAAGCATCGGCAATATCATTCTTCAGCCAAGTCTCAGTAAAGGCAAGAATATGAAAGTCAAAAGCTAAACTATCTACATAGAGTCTAGAGAGTTTAGACTTTAGTCCCCGTACGTTCTGATAGGCCAAAGTTAGGGACGAAATTAGTTTTTTGACTCGCCAACAGGTGCAGACGAGCCGGAAGGAACGTTATTAACAGAGGCAGGTAGCAGGCTAATCAGAGGCCGATTCTTCTTTTTTATTGTATACTCTTTTACAATGAGGTGTTCCGGCCAAAAGTCTTTATAACATATTTGCCCAAAAAGATCTGGGGAAACACTTATTTTAAAGGACGATATGTCCTTTTTGGGTGGAACTACAACAAGGGAACTAGAAGTGCCAGGCACAGCAGTAGCAGCAACAGCAGATGCAGCAGCAGCTGAAGCAGCCAACACTTTACTAGCTCCTCTTGTAACTACTTTATAGGGAATATTCCTGGAAACGGATGTTTGCCCGGACGGTTCGGAAACTACAACCAATATCGTGTTAGTAGGTGGGATACTGTCTCCAGGGGAAATGGGAAGAGACTCCACACCTTCCAACGCCGGACTCCTAAACGATATCAGCTGCTGTGCATTTGGTCACGTAGGGTCATTGTCGGGAGCCGGAACTGGTAGACAACGATGTGCCGACGGACTGAGGGACGCGCCCTGAAACCTGGCCCTCTTTCGGGTCGGAGATTCAATCAAAAGTTTAGAACTTCTGAATTGAACCTCCATCGCCAAAAGCTCTTCTTGGAGTTTATGAACGCCAGCTGACAGAGTTTTAAACGCATCCCCAGTCCGTTTCATAAAACTTCGCATCTCGAGCTTCAAGCCACGACACGAATCACAGCCCCATTTAAGGCCGCCACCCTGTGCAATACTATCCCGCACCTTGACTGTGTAACCAGCACATTTAAAGTGCATTACATTATCACACAGCCGACAGTAAAGAAAGTCTTCACTGGTCTTGCTGGGATTATTGCAATTATATTTGCAACAGACAGACATTATTAAATAATTGATTTATCACAATCAAATTATAACTCAAAATGTATGTAAATAAAAGGGAAAAATGTTAAATTAAGAGAGGCGTATAAAGACCAAAGCAAAAGCTAACTGCAATATGCAAATTAGAAAGAGAAGAAAAAGAGAATATTTATTATTTTTTGTATTACAACACACAACAACAAAAACTTGTCACAAGCGCGAAGTTAATCAAAAGAGAAAGAAGAAGAATAGAGAGCACCAACACCACACAAACAAAAACAAACTATGAACTGTAAATTGAGAGCGCGGGTGGGAGCAAAAAATAGAACGAAATCAGAAAGTAAGCATCGCAACAACAAAATTATATTTGCGTTTGTTAAAGTTTTGATATTAATAAATATAAATGTTAATAAATTTAACACAAACTTCGCGATGAGTATAGTGAATTATTAAAAATTTATAAAACAATGAATTTAAATTGAATATTATAGATTAACTTCACAAAAGAACGAAAGACAGTAATTAAGCGAGAGCGCAAAAAAAACACGACCGACTTCGATGAGTGACAATATATATTTTCCAGCAGCTTCTATAGCTGTTATCTAAAGAATGGCGGCTATAAGACTCAAATTGGCGGCAGTAGAACGGTTTCAGCAGCTTGTATAGCTGTTATCTAAAAAATGGCAGATATAGGACTAAAAATGGCGGCAGTAGAACGGTTTCAGCAGCTTGTATAGCTGTTATCTAAATGATGGCGGCTATAAGACTCAAAATGGCGATTATATTATGATTTAAGACTCAGAATAGCGGCTGTATTATGGTTCTAGCAGCTATAAGACTCAAAATGGCGGCTATATTATGGTTGCAGCAGCTTGTATAGCTATAAGACTCAAAATGGCGGCTGTATTATGGTTCCAGCAGCTTGTATAGCTGTTATATAAAGGATGGCCACTATTAGACTTAAAATTGCGGCTATATTATGGTTCCAGCAGCTTCTATAGCTGTTATCTAAAGGATGGGGGCTATAAGACTCAAAATGGCGTCAGTAGAACGGTTTCAGCAGCTTGTATAGTTGTAGCTAAAGGATGGCGGCTATAAGACTCAAAATGGCGGCAGTAGAACGGTTTAAGCAGCTTGTATAGCTTTAATCTAAAAGATGGCGGCTATACGACTCAAAATGGCGGCTATATTATGGGTCCAGCCGCTTGTATAGCTGTTATATAAAGGATGTTGGCTATAAGACTCAGAATAGCGGCTGTATAATGGTTCTAGCAGCTTTTGTAGCTGTTATATAAAGGATGGCCGCTATAAGACTTAAAATGGCGGCAGTAGAACGGTTTCAGCAGCTTCTATAGCTGTTATCTAAAGAATGGCGGCTATAAGACTCAAAATGGCGACAGTAAAACGGTTTCAGCAGCTTGTATAGCTGTTATCTAAAAAATGGCTGCTATAAGACTTAAAATGGCGGCAGTATAACTGTTTCAGCAGCTTGTATAGCTGTTATCTAAAGGATGGCCGCTATAAGACTTAAAATGGCGGCAGTAAAACGGTTCCTGCAGCTTCTGTAGCTGTTATCTAAAGGATGTCGGCTATAAGACTCAAAATGGCGGCAGTAGAACTGTTTCAGCAGCTTGTATAGCTGTTATATAAAGGATTGCCGCTATAAGACTTAAAATGGCGGCAAAAGAACGGTTCCAGCAGCTTCTATAGCTGTTATCTAAAGGATGGCCGCTATGAGACTTAAAGTGGCGGCAGTAGAACGGTTCCAGCAGCTTCTATAGCTGTTATCTAAGGGATGGCGGCTATAAGAATCAAAATGGCGACAGTAGAACGGTTTCAGCAGCTTGTATAGCTGTTATATAAAGGATGGCGTCTATAAGACTCAAAATGGCGGCAGTAGAACGGTTTCAGCGGTTTGTATTACTATTATATGAAGGTTGGCAGCCATAAGACTCAAAATGGCGGTTGTATTATGCTTCCTGCAGTTTCTATATCCGTTGTATGAGGTATGGCGGCTATAAGTCTTAAAATGGCGGCAGTAGAACGGTTCCAGCAGCTTCTATATCTGTTATCTAAAGGATGGCAGCTATAAGACTCAAATTGGCGTCAGTAGAACGGTTTCAGCAACTTGTATAACTATTATATAAAGGATGGCCGCTATAAGACTTAAAATTGCGGCAGTAGAAGGGTTCCAGCAGCTTCTATAGCTGTTATCTAAAGGATGGCGGCTATAAGACTCAAAATGGCGTCAGTAGAACGGTTTCAGCAGCTTGTATAGTTGTATCTAAAGGATGGCGGCTATAAGACTTAAAATGGCGCCAGTAGAACGGTTCCAGCAGCTTCTATAGCTGTTATATAAAGGATGGCAACTATAAGACTCAAAATGGCGGCAGTAGAACGGTTTCAGCAGTTGTATAGCTGTTATGTAAAGGATGGCCGCTATAAGACTTAAAATGGCGGCAGTAGAACGGTTCCAGCAGCTTGTATAGCTGTTATCTAAAAAATGGCGGCTATAAGACTGAAAATGGCGGCTGTATTATGGTTTCAGCAGCATTAATAGCTGTTATATAAAGGATTTCGGCTATAAGACCCAAAATGGCGCCTATATTATGGGTTCAGCAGCTTGTATAGCTGTTATCTAAAGGATGGCGGCTATAAGACTCAAAAGGGTGGATGTATTACGGTTCCAGCAGCTTGTATAGCTGTTATATAAAGGATGGCCGCTATTAGACTTAAAATTGCGGCAGTAGAAGGGTTCTAGCAGCTTCTATAGCTGTTATCTAAAGGATGGGGGCTATAAGACTCAAAATGGCGTCAGTAGAACGGTTTCAGCAGCTTGTATAGTTGTATCTAAAGGATGGCGGCTATAAGACTTAAAATGGCGGCAGTAGAACGGTTTAAGCAGCTTGTATAGCTTTAATCTAAAGGATGGCGGCTATACGACTCAAAATGGCGGCTATATTATGGTTCCAGCCGCTTGTATAGCTGTTATATAAAGGATGTTGGCTATAAGACTCAGAATAGCGGCTGTATAATGGTTCTAGCAGCTTTTGTAGCTGTTATATAAAGGATGGCCGCTATAAGACTCAAAGTGGCGGCAGTAGAACGGTTTCAGCAGCTTGTATAGCTGTTATCTAAAGGATGTCGGCTATAAGACTCAAAGTGGCGGCAGTAGAACGGTTTCAGCAGCTTGTATAACTATTATATAAAGGATGGCAGCTATAAGAATCATAATGGCGGTTGTATTATGCTTCCTGCAGCTTCTATATCCGTTATATGAGGTATGGCGGCTATAAGACTTCAAATGGCGGCTGTAGAATGGTTCCAGCAGCTTATATTGCTGTTATATAAAGTATGTCGGCTATAAGACTCAAAATGGCGGCTGTACTATGGTTTCAGCAGCTTGTATAGCTGTTATTTTAAGGATGGCCGCTATAAGACTTAAAATGGCGGCAGTAGAACGGTTCCAGCAGCTTCTGTAGATGTTATATAATGGATGGCGTCTATAAGACTCAAATGGCGGCAGTAGAACGGTTTCAGCAACTTTTGTAACTATTGTATAAAAGAAGGCAGCCATATGACTCAAAATGGCTGTTGTATTATTCTTCCTGCAGCTTCTATATCCGTTATATGAGGTATGGTGGCTATTAGACTTAAAATGGCGGCAGTAGAACGGTTCCAGCAGCTTCTTTATCTGTTATCTAAAGGATGGCGGCTATAAGACTCAAAAGGGCGGCTATATTATGGTTCCAGCAGCTTGTATAGCTGTTATATAAAGGATGTCGGCTATAAGACTCAGAATTGCGGCTGTTTTATGGTTCTAGCAGCTTCTATAGCTATTATCTAAAGGATGGCCGCTATGAGAC
>JAECXG010000622.1:0-19491 GCA_018152135.1 Drosophila paulistorum
AAAGGCTGGCGCCTATGACACTCAAAATAACGGCTGAAGAATGGTTCCAGCAGCTTGTAGAGCTACTATGTAAAGGCTGGCGGCTATGACACTCACAATAACGGCTGTAGAATGGTTCCAGCAGCTTTTATAGCTGTTATATAAAAGCTGGCAGCTATGACACTCAAAATAACGGCTGTAGAATGGTTCCAGCAGCTTGTAGAGCTACTATATAAAGCCTGGCGGCTATGGCACTGAAAATAACGGCTGTAGAATGGTTCCAGCAGCTTTTATAGATGTTATATAAAAGCTGGCGGCTATGACACTCAAAATAACGGCTGTAGAATGGTTCCAGCAGCTTGTAGAGCTACTATATAAGGGCTGGCGGCTATGACACTCAAAATAACGGCTGTAGAATGGTTTCAGCAGTTTGTATAGCTGTTATATAAAGGCTGGCGGCTATGACACTCAAAATGGGGACTGTAGAATGGTTTCAGCAGCTTGTAGAGCTACTATATAAAGACTGGCGACTATTACACTCAAAATAACGGCTGTAGAATGGTTCCAGCATCTTGTATAGCTGTTATATAAAGGCTGGCGGCTATGACACTCAAAACTAGCCCAAAATGGCGTCTGGTAGAATGGTTCCAGCAGCTTGTGGAGCTACTATATAAAGGCTGGCGGCTATGACACTCAAAGTAACGGCTGTAGAATGGTTCCAGCAGCTTGTGGAGCTTCTATATAAAGGCTGGCGGCTATGACACTCAAAATGGCGTCTGGTAGAATGGATCCAGCAGCTTGTAGAGCTGTTATATAAAGGCTGGCGGCTATGACATTAAAAATGGCGGCTGTAGAATGGTTCCACTACTATATAAAAGCTGGCGGCTATGACACTCAAAATAACGGCTGTAGAATGGTTCCAGCAGCTTGTAGAGCTACTATATAAAGGCTGGCGGCTATGACACTCAAAATGGCGGCTGTAGAATGGTTCCAGCATCTTGTATAGCTGTTATATAAAGGCTGGCGGCTATGACATTAGAAATGGCGGCTGTAGAATGGTTCCAGCAGCTTGTGGAGCTTCTATATAAAGGCTGGCGGCTATGACACTCAAAATGGCGTCTGGTAGAATGGATCCAGCAGCTTGTAGAGCTACTATATAAAGGCTGGCGGCTATGACACTCAAAATAACGGCTGTACAATGGTTCCAGCAGCTTGTATAGCTGTTATATAAAGGCTGGCGGCTATGACACTCAAAATGGCGGCTGTAGAATCGTTCCAGCATCTTGTATAGCTTTTATATGAAGGTTGGCGGCTATGACATTAAAAATGGCGGCTGTAGAATGGTCTCAGTAGCTTGTGGAGCTACTATATAAAGGCTGGCGGCTATGATACTCAAAATAACGGCTGTAGAATGGTTCCAGCAGCTTGTAGAGCTACTATATAAAAGCCTGGCGGCTATGGCACTGAAAATAACGGCTGTAGAATGGTTCCAGCAGCTTGTATAGCTGTTATATAAAGGCTGGCGGCTATGGCACTGAAAATAACGGCTATAGAATGGTTCCAGCAGCTTTTATAGCTGTTATATAAAGGCTGGCGGCTATGAAACTCAAAATGGCGGCTGTAGAATGGTTCCAGCAGCTTGTAGAGCTACTATATAAAGGCTGGCGGCTATGACACCCAAAATAACGGCTGTAGAATGGTTCCAGCAGCTTGTAAAACTACTGTATAAAGGCTGGCGGCTATGACACTCAAAATAACGGCTGAAGAATGGTTCCAGCAGCTTGTAGAGCTACTATGTAAAGGCTGGCGGCTATGACACCCAAAATAACGGCTGTAGAATGGTTCCAGCAGCTTGTAAAACTACTGTATAAAGGCTGGCGGCTATGACACTCAAAATAACGGCTGTAGAATGGTTCCAGCAGCTTGTATAGCTGTTATATAAGGACTGGCGGCTATGGCACTGAAAATAACGGCTATAGAATGGTTCCAGCAGCTTTTATAGCTGTTATATAAAAGCTGGCGGCTATGACACTCAAAATAACGGCTGTAGAATGGTTCCAGCAGCTTGTAGAGCTACTATATAAAGGCTGGCGGCTATGGCACTGAAAATAACGGCTGTAGAATGGTTCCAGCAGCTTTTATAGATGTTATATAAAGGCTGGCGGCTATGAAACTCAAAATGGCGGCTGTAGAATGCTTCCAGCAGCTTGTAGAGCTACTATATAAAGGCTGGCGGCTATGACACCCAAAATAACGGCTGTAGAATGGTTCCAGCAGCTTGTAAAACTACTGTATAAAGGCTGGCGGCTATGACACTCAAAATAACGGCTGTAGAATGGTTCCAGCAGCTTGTATAGCTGTTATATAAGGCCTGGCGGCTATGGCACTGAAAATAACGGCTATAGAATGGTTCCAGCAGCTTTTATAGCTGTTATATAAAGGCTGGCGGCTATGAAACTCAAAATAACGGCTGAAGAATGGTTCCAGCAGCTTGTAGAGCTACTATGTAAAGGCTGGCGGCTATGACACTCACAATAACGGCTGTAGAATGGTTCCAGCAGCTTTTATAGCTGTTATATAAAAGCTGGCGGCTATGACTCTCAAAATAACGGCTGTAGAATGGTTCCAGCAGCTTGTATAGCTGTTATATAAAGGCTGGCGGCTATGACACTCAAAATGGCGGCTGTAGAATGGTTCCAGCAGCTTGTAGAACAACTATATAAAGGCTGGCGCCTATGACACTCAAAATAACGGCTGAAGAATGGTTCCAGCAGCTTGTAGAGCTACTATGTAAAGGCTGGCGGCTATGACACTCACAATAACGGCTGTAGAATGGTTCCAGCAGCTTTTATAGCTGTTATATAAAAGCTGGCAGCTATGACACTCAAAATAACGGCTGTAGAATGGTTCCAGCAGCTTGTAGAGCTACTATATAAAGCCTGGCGGCTATGGCACTGAAAATAACGGCTGTAGAATGGTTCCAGCAGCTTTTATAGATGTTATATAAAAGCTGGCGGCTATGACACTCAAAATAACGGCTGTAGAATGGTTCCAGCAGCTTGTAGAGCTACTATATAAGGGCTGGCGGCTATGACACTCAAAATAACGGCTGTAGAATGGTTTCAGCAGTTTGTATAGCTGTTATATAAAGGCTGGCGGCTATGACACTCAAAATGGGGACTGTAGAATGGTTTCAGCAGCTTGTAGAGCTACTATATAAAGACTGGCGACTATTACACTCAAAATAACGGCTGTAGAATGGTTCCAGCATCTTGTATAGCTGTTATATAAAGGCTGGCGGCTATGACACTCAAAACTAGCCCAAAATGGCGTCTGGTAGAATGGTTCCAGCAGCTTGTGGAGCTACTATATAAAGGCTGGCGGCTATGACACTCAAAGTAACGGCTGTAGAATGGTTCCAGCAGCTTGTGGAGCTTCTATATAAAGGCTGGCGGCTATGACACTCAAAATGGCGTCTGGTAGAATGGATCCAGCAGCTTGTAGAGCTGTTATATAAAGGCTGGCGGCTATGACATTAAAAATGGCGGCTGTAGAATGGTTCCACTACTATATAAAAGCTGGCGGCTATGACACTCAAAATAACGGCTGTAGAATGGTTCCAGCAGCTTGTAGAGCTACTATATAAAGGCTGGCGGCTACGACACTCAAAATGGCGGCTGTAGAATGGTTCCAGCATCTTGTATAGCTGTTATATAAAGGCTGGCGGCTATGACATTAGAAATGGCGGCTGTAGAATGGTTCCAGCAGCTTGTGGAGCTTCTATATAAAGGCTGGCGGCTATGACACTCAAAATGGCGTCTGGTAGAATGGATCCAGCAGCTTGTAGAGCTACTATATAAAGGCTGGCGGCTATGACACTCAAAATAACGGCTGTACAATGGTTCCAGCAGCTTGTATAGCTGTTATATAAAGGCTGGCGGCTATGACACTCAAAATGGCGGCTGTAGAATCGTTCCAGCATCTTGTATAGCTTTTATATGAAGGTTGGCGGCTATGACATTAAAAATGGCGGCTGTAGAATGGTCTCAGTAGCTTGTGGAGCTACTATATAAAGGCTGGCGGCTATGATACTCAAAATAACGGCTGTAGAATGGTTCCAGCAGCTTGTAGAGCTACTATATAAAGCCTGGCGGCTATGGCACTGAAAATAACGGCTGTAGAATGGTTCCAGCAGCTTGTATAGCTGTTATATAAAGGCTGGCGGCTATGGCACTGAAAATAACGGCTATAGAATGGTTCCAGCAGCTTTTATAGCTGTTATATAAAGGCTGGCGGCTATGAAACTCAAAATGGCGGCTGTAGAATGGTTCCAGCAGCTTGTAGAGCTACTATATAAAGGCTGGCGGCTATGACACCCAAAATAACGGCTGTAGAATGGTTCCAGCAGCTTGTAAAACTACTGTATAAAGGCTGGCGGCTATGACACTCAAAATAACGGCTGAAGAATGGTTCCAGCAGCTTGTAGAGCTACTATGTAAAGGCTGGCGGCTATGACACCCAAAATAACGGCTGTAGAATGGTTCCAGCAGCTTGTAAAACTACTGTATAAAGGCTGGCGGCTATGACACTCAAAATAACGGCTGTAGAATGGTTCCAGCAGCTTGTATAGCTGTTATATAAGGACTGGCGGCTATGGCACTGAAAATAACGGCTATAGAATGGTTCCAGCAGCTTTTATAGCTGTTATATAAAAGCTGGCGGCTATGACACTCAAAATAACGGCTGTAGAATGGTTCCAGCAGCTTGTAGAGCTACTATATAAAGGCTGGCGGCTATGGCACTGAAAATAACGGCTGTAGAATGGTTCCAGCAGCTTTTATAGATGTTATATAAAAGCTGGCGGCTATGACACTCAAAATAACGGCTGTAGAATGGTTCCAGCAGCTTGTAGAGCTACTATATAAGGGCTGGCGGCTATGACACTCAAAATAACGGCTGTAGAATGGTTCCAGCAGTTTGTAAATCTACTATATAAAGGCTGGCGGCTATGACACTCAAAATGGCGGCTGTAGAATGGTTCCAGCAGCTTGTAGAACAACTATATAAAGGCTGGCGCCTATAACACTCAAAATAACGGCTGAAGAATGGTTCCAGCAGCTTGTAGAGCTACTATGTAAAGGCTGGCGGCTATGACACTCACAATAACGGCTGTAGAATGGTTCCAGCAGCTTTTATAGCTGTTATATAAAAGCTGGCGGCTATGACTCTCAAAATAACGGCTGTAGAATGGTTCCAGCAGCTTGTATTGCTGTTATATAAAGGCTGGCGGCTATGACACTCAAAATGGCGGCTGTAGAATGGTTCCAGCAGCTTGTAGAACAACTATATAAAGGCTGGCGCCTATGACACTCAAAATAACGGCTGAAGAATGGTTCCAGCAGCTTGTAGAGCTACTATGTAAAGGCTGGCGGCTATGACACTCACAATAACGGCTGTAGAATGGTTCCAGCAGCTTTTATAGCTGTTATATAAAAGCTGGCGGCTATGACACTCAAAATAACGGCTGTAGAATGGTTCCAGCAGCTTGTAGAGCTACTATATAAAGGCTGGCGGCTATGGCACTGAAAATAACGGCTGTAGAATGGTTCCAGCAGCTTTTATAGATGTTATATAAAAGCTGGCGGCTATGACACTCAAAATAACGGCTGTAGAATGGTTCCAGCAGCTTGTAGAGCTACTATATAAGGGCTGGCGGCTATGACACTCAAAATAACGGCTGTAGAATGGTTCCAGCAGTTTGTATAGCTGTTATATAAAGGCTGGCGGCTATGACACTCAAAATGGGGGCTGTAGAATGGTTTCAGCAGCTTGTAGAGCTACTATATAAAGACTGGCGACTATTACACTCAAAATAACGGGTGTAGAATGGTTCCAGCATCTTGTATATCTGTTATATAAAGGCTGGCGGCTATGACACTCAAAACTAGCCCAAAATGGCGTCTGGTAGAATGGTTCCAGCAGCTTGTGGAGCTACTATATAAAGGCTGGCGGCTATGACACTCAAAGTAACGGCTGTAGAATGGTTCCAGCAGCTTGTATAGCTGTTATATAAAGGCTGGCGGCTATGACTCTCAAAATGGCGACTGTTGAATGGTTCCAGCAGCTTGTATAGCTGTTATATAAAGGTTGGCGGCTATGACATTAAAAATGGCGGCTGTAGAATGGTTCCAGCAGCTTGTGGAGCTACTATATAAAGGCTGGCGGCTATGACACTCAAAATAACGGCTGTAGAATGGTTCCAGCAGCTTGTAGAGCTACTATATAAAAGCCTGGCGGCTATGGCACTGAAAATAACGGCTGTAGAATGGTTCCAGCAGCTTGTAGAGCTACTATATAAAGCCTGGCGGCTATGACACTCAAAATAACGGCTGTAGAATGGTTCCAGCAGCTTGTATAGCTGTTATATAAAGGCTGGCGGCTATGACTCTCAAAATGGCGACTGTTGAATGGTTCCAGCAGCTTGTATAGCTGTTATATAAAGGTTGGCGGCTATGACATTAAAATGGCGGCTGTAGAATGGTTCCAGCAGCTTGTGGAGCTACTATATAAAGGCTGGCGGCTATGACACTCAAAATAACGGCTGTAGAATGGTTCCAGCAGCTTGTATAGCTGTTATATAAAGGCTGGCGGCTATAACATTAGAAATGGCGGCTGAAGAATGGTTCCAGCAGCTTGTGGAGCTACTATATAAAGGCTGGCGGCTATGACACTCAAAATGGCGTCTGGTAGAATGGATCCAGCAGCTTGTAGAGCTACTATATAAATGCTGGCGGCTATGACACTCAAAATAACGGCTGTAGAATGGTACCAGCAGCTTGTATAGCTGTTATATAAAGGCTGGCGGCTATGACACTCAAAATGGCGGCTGTAGAATGGTTCCAGCATCTTGTATAGCTGTTATATAAAGGTTGGCGGCTATGACATTAAAAATGGCGGCTGTAGAATGGTTCCAGCAGCTTGTATTGCTGTTATATAAAGGCTGGCGGCTATGACACTCAAAATAACGGCTGTAGAATGGTTCCAGCAGCTTGTAGAGCTACTATATAAGGGCTGGCGGCTATGACACTCAAAATAACGGCTGTAGAATGGTTTCAGCAATTTGTAAATCTACTATATAAAGGCTGGCGGCTATGACACTCAAAATGGCGGCTGTAGAATGGTTCCAGCAGCTTGTAGAACAACTATATAAAGGCTGGCGCCTATAACACTCAAAATAACGGCTGAAGAATGGTTCCAGCAGCTTGTAGAGCTACTATGTAAAGGCTGGCGGCTATGACACTCACAATAACGGCTGTAGAATGGTTCCAGCAGCTTTTATAGCTGTTATATAAAAGCTGGCGGCTATGACTCTCAAAATAACGGCTGTAGAATGGTTCCAGCAGCTTGTATTGCTGTTATATAAAGGCTGGCGGCTATGACACTCAAAATGGCGGCTGTAGAATGGTTCCAGCAGCTTGTAGAACAACTATATAAAGGCTGGCGCCTATGACACTCAAAATAACGGCTGAAGAATGGTTCCAGCAGCTTGTAGAGCTACTATGTAAAGGCTGGCGGCTATGACACTCACAATAACGGCTGTAGAATGGTTCCAGCAGCTTTTATAGCTGTTATATAAAAGCTGGCGGCTATGACACTCAAAATAACGGCTGTAGAATGGTTCCAGCAGCTTGTAGAGCTACTATATAAAGGCTGGCGGCTATGGCACTGAAAATAACGGCTGTAGAATGGTTCCAGCAGCTTTTATAGATGTTATATAAAAGCTGGCGGCTATGACACTCAAAATAACGGCTGTAGAATGGTTCCAGCAGCTTGTAGAGCTACTATATAAGGGCTGGCGGCTATGACACTCAAAATAACGGCTGTAGAATGGTTCCAGCAGTTTGTATAGCTGTTATATAAAGGCTGGCGGCTATGACACTCAAAATGGGGGCTGTAGAATGGTTTCAGCAGCTTGTAGAGCTACTATATAAAGACTGGCGACTATTACACTCAAAATGACGGGTGTAGAATGGTTCCAGCATCTTGTATATCTGTTATATAAAGGCTGGCGGCTATGACACTCAAAACTAGCCCAAAATGGCGTCTGGTAGAATGGTTCCAGCAGCTTGTGGAGCTACTATATAAAGGCTGGCGGCTATGACACTCAAAGTAACGGCTGTAGAATGGTTCCAGCAGCTTGTAGAGCTACTATATAAAGGCTGGCGGCTATGACACTCAAAATAACGGCTGTAGAATGGTTCCAGCAGCTTGTATAGCTGTTATATAAAGGCTGGCGGCTATGACTCTCAAAATGGCGACTGTTGAATGGTTTCAGCAGCTTGTATAGCTGTTATATAAAGGTTGGCGGCTATGACATTAAAAATGGCGGCTGTAGAATGGTTCCAGCAGCTTGTGGAGCTACTATATAAAGGCTGGCGGCTATGACACTCAAAATAACGGCTGTAGAATGGTTCCAGCAGCTTGTAGAGCTACTATATAAAGCCTGGCGGCTATGGCACTGAAAATAACGGCTGTAGAATGGTTCCAGCAGCTTGTAGAGCTACTATATAAAGCCTGGCGGCTATGACACTCAAAATAACGGCTGTAGAATGGTTCCAGCAGCTTGTATAGCTGTTATATAAAGGCTGGCGGCTATGACTCTCAAAATGGCGACTGTTGAATGGTTCCAGCAGCTTGTATAGCTGTTATATAAAGGCTGGCGGCTATGACATTAAAATGGCGGCTGTAGAATGGTTCCAGCAGCTTGTGGAGCTACTATATAAAGGCTGGCGGCTATGACACTCAAAATAACGGCTGTAGAATGGTTCCAGCAGCTTGTATAGCTGTTATATAAAGGCTGGCGGCTATAACATTAGAAATGGCGGCTGTAGAATGGTTCCAGCAGCTTGTGGAGCTACTATATAAAGGCTGGCGGCTATGACACTCAAAATGGCGTCTGGTAGAATGGATCCAGCAGCTTGTAGAGCTACTATATAAAGGCTGGCGGCTATGACACTCAAAATAACGGCTGTAGAATGGTACCAGCAGCTTGTATAGCTGTTATATAAAGGCTGGCGGCTATGACACTCAAAATGGCGGCTGTAGAATGGTTCCAGCATCTTGTATAGCTGTTATATAAAGGTTGGCGGCTATGACATTAAAAATGGCGGCTGTAGAATGGTTCCAGCAGCTTGTGGAGCTACTATATAAAGGCTGGCGGCTATGACACTCAAAATAACGGCTGTAGAATGGTTCCAGCAGCTTGTAGAGCTACTATATAAAGCCTGGCGGCTGTGGCACTGAAAATAATGGCTGTAGAATGGTTCCAGCAGCTTGTATAGCTGTTATATAAAGTCTGGCGGCTATGGCACTGAAAATAACGGCTATAGAATGGTTCCAGCAGCTTTTATAGCTGTTATATAAAGGCTGGCGGCTATGAAACTCAAAATGGCGGCTGTAGAATGGTTCCAGCAGCTTGTAGAGCTACTGTATAAAGGCTGGCGGCTGTGACACCCAAAATAACGGCTGTAGAATGGTTCCAGCTGCTTGTATAGCTGTTATATAAAGGCTGGCGGCTATGAAACTCAAAATAACGGCTGTAGAATGGTTCCAGCAGCTTGTATAGCTGTTGTATAAAGGCTGGCGGCTATGACTCTCAAAATAACGGCTGTAGAATGGTTCCAGCAGCTTGTATTGCTGTTATATAAAGGCTGGCGGCTATGACACTCAAAATAACGGCTGTAGAATGGTACCAGCAGCTTGTATAGCTGTTATATAAAGGCTGGCGGCTATGACACTCAAAATGGCGGCTGTAGAATGGTTCCAGCATCTTGTATAGCTGTTATATAAAGGTTGGCGGCTATGACATTAAAAATGGCGGCTGTAGAATGGTTCCAGCAGCTTGTGGAGCTACTATATAAAGGCTGGCGGCTATGAAACTCACAATAACGGCTGTAGAATGGTTCCAGCAGCTTGTAGAGCTACTATATAAAGGCTGGCGGCTATGACACTCAAAATAACGGCTGTAGAATGGTTGCAGCAGCTTGTATAGCTGTTATATAAAGGCTGGCGGCTATGAAACTCAAAATAACGGCTGTAGAATGGTTCCAGCAGCTTGTATAGCTGTCATATAAAGGCTGGCGGCTATGACACTCAAAATGGCAGCTGTAGAATGGTTCCAGCAACTTGTATAGCTGTTATATAAAGGCTGGCGGCTATGACACTCAAAATGGCGGCTGTAGAATGGTTCCAGTAGCTTGTAAATCTACTATATAAAGGCTGGCGGCTATGACACTCAAAATAACGGCTGTAGAATGGTTCCAGCAGCTTGTATAGCTGTTGTATAAAGGCTGGCGGCTATGACTCTCAAAATAACGGCTGTAGAATGGTTCCAGCAGCTTGTATTGCTGTTATATAAAGGCTGGCGGCTATGACACTCAAAATGGCGGCTGTAGAATGGTTCCAGCAGCTTGTAGAGCTACTATATAAAGGCTGGCGCCTATGACACTCAAAATAATGGCTGTAGAATGCTTCCAGCAGCTTGTTGAGCTACTATTTAAAGGCTGGCGGCTATGACACTCAAAATAACGGCTGTAGAATGGTTCCAGCAGCTTGTATAGCTGTTATATAAAGGCTGGCGGCTATGGCACTGAAAATAACGGCTATAGAATGGTTCCAGCAGCTTTTATAGCTGTTATATAAAGGCTGGCGGCTATGAAACTCAAAATGGCGGCTGTAGAATGCTTCCAGCAGCTTGTAGAGCTACTATATAAAGGCTGGCGGCTATGACACCCAAAATAACGGCTGTAGAATGGTTCCAGCAGCTTGTAAAACTACTGTATAAAGGCTGGCGGCTATGACACTCAAAATAACGGCTGTAGAATGGTTCCAGCAGCTTGTATAGCTGTTATATAAGGCCTGGCGGCTATGGCACTGAAAATAACGGCTATAGAATGGTTCCAGCAGCTTTTATAGCTGTTATATAAAGGCTGGCGGCTATGAAACTCAAAATAACGGCTGAAGAATGGTTCCAGCAGCTTGTAGAGCTACTATGTAAAGGCTGGCGGCTATGACACTCACAATAACGGCTGTAGAATGGTGGAGTTCGATTCTGACAGCGGTGTGAAGCAGACGTGTCAAGAAATTAAGTGCTTAACAACCGGTGTTTCCGAAGTTTATTTTCTACAATTAATTATTTTTTGAGTGTTTAATACAAATACTAACTGCCCATAGAGGTAGCAGCTCGTAATTATGAGTGAGCATAATGCTCTCGACGATATGGACGTCAATTCTAATGATATGGACCTAGAAAATATACTAGGTAACTCCAGAAAAAGAAAAAGTGTTTGCTCTCCCACAAAGCATGAAAACAAAGCTCCGCGTAAATGCACTAACTACTACGAATTATTAGACATTGATTCGCAACGGTGCGACGAAGAAGTGCTTGAAAGCTTTACGCAGCATGTGCAATTACAAGCAGGTCTCAATAAAAGAATAAGTGCACAAAGCAAAAACTGCAATATAACAACAGAAACAACAACAGTTTCAACAGATGAGCCCATACCATCACCGTCAACATCCAAAGTTGCAAAAAACACCTCAACTATAACGGCGGGTACAGGGCCCAATGCAGAAAATATTAAAAAGTCCAACAAAAACAACAACAAACATATACCCCCAATAAATGTGTTTAACATTGAAGCAAAACAAATAATACAATTAATTAAAACTGGTTTAAAAATTACTCAATTTACTATCAGAGAACTAAACCAAAACAAAACTGCCGTTTTCTTGACAAACCTGAACGATTACATAAAAGTACGTGGCCACCTGGAAAAAGCCAACGCTCAATTTTTCTCCTATACACCTAGGAGCCTCAAAACCAAAACATACCTAATGAAAGGCCTAAGTGGGGATTCAGACGTGCAGGAAATTTTAAGTGATTTAAAAAGTTTTGAATCAGAAGCTCTAAAATTCATACAAGTAAAACCCTTCAACACAAAATCCTCTGTGGAACGGAAAATTGTCTTACCTATGTTTTTGGTTCAAATAAGTGCCGAAAGCAGCGCAAACGCTTTAAAAGCAATTAAAGCGATTCAACATCATTGCATTAAATGGGAACCACTGCGCCGAGCGGAGATTCCCCAATGTAGAAAGTGTCAACGTTTTTTCACAGTTCTGCTAACTGTAACCTTCCATCCAGATGTGTGAAATGTGGTGCCCATCACGGCGACGCACCCTGCCCCATCCTCAAAAACTTTGAGTGTAACAAGGAGAAACTGTTCTGTGTACTCTGCAAGAAGAGTGGCCACCCGGCCTCGTATAAAGGATGCGAGCGATACAAAGAACTCCAACAGCGGATAAGGGATAAAAAAAGACAAACACCATTAACCCAAATCTATTCTACTAAACTAATTAACCCTAATATAAGATACGCCGATGTATGCAAAGAAGCTAATATAGGTAATCTAAATTTAGACCTCCAAAGCGATTCAGTTCTTATAAATATCCAAAAATCTCTTTTAGCTTTAAGTAAACAAATTGAAAATCTTCAAAAACAACTCGAATTTCAAACCGCTCGGGTAGACACTATTTGTAATTTAGTAGACTCATCATGAATACTATCAGGCACTCCGCGAAGATTAAAAATACTTTAAAAATAATTTCAATTAACGTAAATTCACTAGTCAGTACATCCAAAAGAATTGAGCTCAATCAGTTTATTATTGAAAACAAGCCTGATATCCTTATGTTGAATGAAACCAAGCTCAATCGCATGCACAAATTATACATTAACGGATACGAAGTAATAAGAAAAGACAGAGACACTGGTTCCAGAGGGGGAGGCGTCGCAATACTAATAAAAAATAGCATAAAATATCAGAAACAATATAATCACAAATTAAACCTTTTCTCCCACATTGAGGCATGCGTGGTAAAGCTTTATTTACAGTCTAATAAATGCATATTTCTGATTGCCGTATACTGTCCTTCAGGAAATGAAAGCGGTTCATTTCAAAACGAACTTAACATTTTATTTGAAACACTTAAGCTTGACAACACTAGCCATCACTATATTATAGCTGGTGACATGAACTGTAAACATAAGAATTGGGGCAATTCATGCTGCAATCCAAAGGGTAACTCTCTTCAAAACTTCTTGTGTCGCAACGAAATCAGATATCGTTGTAATTTATATGCCTCCCAAACACCATCTTTCGAAAGCTCAAGCTCCTTCTTAGATATTTGCCTGTCAGATCATAACTTAATGATACACAAAACTAATAACTCTGTGAACTGCTTAGAATGCTTGGACTTTGATAGTGACCACCGTGCAATTGTAATAAATGTATCTTGCCAGGGTAGAGACGATTTTTTCCTTCTTTCTGAACCACGACAGTTATTAAAACACGATTTTAAAAGGACCAATTGGGTCTCATTTAAGAATAAATGTTCGTCCTTGCTTCAAGGTGAAATACCTACTCCCAATGATTATAATTTATCTAATACCGAAATAGACTATCACTTAATGAAGTTAGAAAATATCCTTACCACGGCAATCAATAAAAGTGTGCCAAAATACAAGAATACACATACACTAGACATACTCACTAAAAGTAGCGTTATCAAAAAACTACAAAAGGAAAAAAGCAAAGTCCTAACACTTATAAAAAACACAATAGACTAGAACAAATAGTTTCACTCTCTACTCTACAACTAGCAAAAACCAAGTTAAAACTTATTAAGAAACTTATGACAGATAACATTATATTGCACTACAACAAGATGGTGGAGTCTCAGCTTCTTAACTTAACTCCTTCTGATCCACTTAAATTTGCAAGAATTAAAAAATGTTTTCTTAAGGGTATTAGCCATCCTTTAGATCACATAACCATACCAGACACTGTCGATTTCAGAAATCTCCTGCAAAAGGCCAATACACACCCCGATTTCCTTTACAAAGAGCCCGGTTCAAACAATTTAGTGCTGGAAAATGAGCAAGCCATTCTTAACTTTATAGGTCATTTTTTTGAATTGGTCCACTCTGAAAAACAGAGTGCAGGGACCAATCCTGTCCATAGCAATGTAGAGCACTGTTTCAATCAATTTTTAGATATTAAAAATAGATTTGACAACTTACAATCTACACTTATTGACTTTAGCGAGAACAAAAGAGCCAACTGCCTAACAAAAAGCCAGACTGACGACTATTTTATTACAAGCAATGAACTAATTACAATATTCGTTAACTTAAAGCCTAAAACCTCATCAGGAATCGATGAAATCCCAAACATAATTCTGAAACATATACCGAAAGTCCTTCTTCTTGAATATTGTTCAATTTTTAACAACATGTTAAATAACGCATATTACCCCCCATTTTGGAAAACTGCTAAGCTAGTAGTCATACCAAAGAAAAAGTTAGATAAGAACGAAATAAATAACCTACGACCTATTAGTCTACTCCCTAATATAAGCAAAGTATTTGAAATACTAGTTAATTTAAACATACATAAAATTTGTGCCAAAAACAAAATCGTATGCAATAAACAGTTCGGATTTAAATCTAATCACTCAACTCTTCATGCAATGAACCTCTTAACATCTGAAATTAACTGGAATTGGAACAAAAAGAATGTTGTTGGCGCTTGTTTTATCGATCTTGAAAAAGCATTTGACACGGTTTGGATTAAAGGACTAATTGCAAAATTAATGAGCTTCAAATTCCCTTTACACCTTCTTATATCAATATACAATATGATATCATTTCGGAAGTTTGTGGTTCATTTAAATGGCACAACTAGTAGTTCACAGTTTAAAGCAATCAATGGTTTGCAGCAGGGCACCGTAAATGCACCTACATTGTTTACTATCTTTATACACGATTTACTTGAAAAAATTGAAAATATTATAGCCTACGCTGATGATATTGTTATCTACAATGCAGACAAAACAATAGCCAATATTAACAAAAACCTACAAAAAAGCTTCAATACACTAGAAGAATTCACACTAAACTGGCATCTTAAAATAAATATAAGTAAATGCGAAAGTATTCTTTTCCGACCTCCAATTAACAAATGCAATCATAATGTCAGCAAAAATTGGAAAAGATTCCTAGTTGTCTCTAACATGTCCAACGAACCCATTCCTCTCGTTAATAGGGTGAAATACTTGGGGGTACATTTTGACAAGTTCCTTTACTTTAATGATCACATCAATCTACAACTCTCCAAGGCAATGAGCGCATATCAACTGTACAGAAAGGCATTTAGCTCCAAAATACTCAGTAAAAAAGTGAAAGTCTTGCTATATAAAGTTGTCCTCAGGCCCATAATAACGTACGGTTGCCCAATATGGTACTTAATCTCACCATCATACATGGAAAGAATTAGAATGTTTGAAAGAAAGATACTCAGAGCTTGCACCTCATTATATAGAACTCCAGCCAGTAACTGGATAAGATTTTATTCTAACAATAAACTTTATAACGCTGCAAATATAATAAGGATTGATAATCAAATTATAAATCTAATTAGGAGGCACATCTGCCGCTGTCTGGAGAGCTCTAACGATCTTATTAAAGCTCCATTCTATGAAGATGATCTCTACTTAGAGCAAGCAATATGTAACGGGTTTTCACCCCCTGAAACATTCCTACTTCTAGATAAAAGAGGATTTATACAAGACAGTTACGGCACACCTATCCTTTATCACATACTGAGAAGAGCAAATAATAAGTCAATACAGTCAAAAAGCTTAACTGTTGAAAATAAAAGATTTGATACATCCCTATCGATCAGAGACAAAGAATTCCAGTTAGCATCAAGGAAGCTTTTCTGGTGGCTCATAGAAATTGATACTCGGTCTTAAAAATTGTTTTTTTTTTTTTTTTTTTTTTTTTTTTCTCCTATTTTATCTTAAACTACCCTACTTACGCAAACTTTTTCTTTACTTTTTGTTGCGATCGATTTTGGTTTCATTACACTAATTTAGCTTTTAAGTATATATACAAAAACAAATTTATTTTTGAAAAGAAAGCCTAATTTACAAACATCTATTTCTGCCGAGAGCTCGATGAGAGACTAGCATAAAAAAAAAAAAAAAAAAAAAAAAAAAATTATATACTGATATTTATTAAGTCAACCTAACTCAATTAACCAATAAATGATCTAAAAAAAAAAAAAAAAAAAGCTGTAGAATGGTTCCAGCAGCTTTTATAGCTGTTATATAAAAGCTGGCGGCTATGACTCTCAAAATAACGGCTGTAGAATGGTTCCAGCAGCTTGTATAGCTGTTATATAAAGGCTGGCGGCTATGACACTCAAAATGGCGGCTGTAGAATGGTTCCAGCAGCTTGTAGAACAACTATATAAAGGCTGGCGCCTATGACACTCAAAATAACGGCTGAAGAATGGTTCCAGCAGCTTGTAGAGCTACTATGTAAAGGCTGGCGGCTATGACACTCACAATAACGGCTGTAGAATGGTTCCAGCATCTTGTATAGCTTTTATATGAAGGTTGGCGGCTATGACATTAAAAATGGCGGCTGTAGAATGGTCTCAGCGGCTTGTGGAGCTACTATATAAAGGCTGGCGGCTATGACACTCAAAATAACGGCTGTAGAATGGTTCCAGCAGCTTGTAGAGCTACTATATAAAGCCTGGCGGCTATGGCACTGAAAATAACGGCTGTAGAATGGTTCCAGCAGCTTGTATAGCTGTTATATAAAGGCTGGCGGCTATGGCACTGAAAATAACGGCTATAGAATGGTTCCAGCAGCTTTTATAGCTGTTATATAAAGGCTGGCGGCTATGAAACTCAAAATGGCGGCTGTAGAATGGTTCCAGCAGCTTGTAGAGCTACTATATAAAGGCTGGCGGCTATGACACCCAAAATAACGGCTGTAGAATGGTTCCAGCAGCTTGTAAAACTACTGTATAAAGGCTGGCGGCTATGACACTCAAAATAACGGCTGTAGAATGGTTCCAGCAGCTTGTATAGCTGTTATATAAGGCCTGGCGGCTATGGCACTGAAAATAACGGCTAAAGAATGGTTCCAGCAGCTTTTATAGCTGTTATATAAAGGCTGGCGGCTATGAAACTCACAATAACGGCTGTAGAATGGTTCCAGCAGCTTGTAAATCTACTATATAAAGGCTGGCGGCTATGACACTCAAAATAACGGCTGTAGAATGGTTCCAGCAGCTTGTAAATCTACTATATAAAGGCTGGCGGCTATGACACTCAAAATAACGGCTGTAGAATGGTTCCAGCAGCTTGTAGAGCTACTATATAAAGGCTGGCGGCTATGACACCCAAAATAACGGCTGTAGAATGGTTCCAGCAGCTTGTAAAACTACTGTATAAAGGCTGGCGGCTATAACACTCAAAATAACGGCTGTAGAATGGTTCCAGCAGCTTGTATAGCTGTTATATAAGGCCTGGCGGCTATGGCACTGAAAATAACGGCTATAGAATGGTTCCAGCAGCTTGTATAGCTGTTATATAAAGGCTGGCGGCTATGGCACTGAAAATAACGGCTATAGAATGGTTCCAGCAGCTTGTATAGCTGTTATATAAAGGCTGGCGGCTATGAAACTCACAATAACGGCTGTAGAATGGTTCCAGCAGCTTGTAAATCCACTATATAAAGGCTGGCGGCTATGACACTCAAAATAACGGCTGTAGAATGGTTCCAGCAGCTTGTATAGCTGTTATATAAAGGCTGGCGGCTATGACACTCAAAATAACGGCTGTAGAATGGTTCCAGCAGCTTGTATAGCTGTTATATAAGGCCTGGCGGCTATGGCACTGAAAACTACGGCTATAGAATGGTTCCAGCAGCTTTTATAGCTGTTATATAAAGGCTGGCGGCTATGAAACTCACAATAACGGCTGTAGAATGGTTCCAGCAGCTTGTAAATCTACTATATAAAGGCTGGCGGCTATGACACTCAAAATAACGGCTGTAGAATGGTTCCAGCAGCTTGTATAGCTGTTATATAAGGCCTGGCGGCTATGGCACTGAAAATAACGGCTATAGAATGGTTCCAGCAGCTTTTATAGCTGTTATATAAAGGCTGGCGGCTATGAAACTCACAATAACGGCTGTAGAATGGTTCCAGCAGCTTGTAAATCTACTATATAAAGCCTGGCGGCTATGGCACTGAAAATAACGGCTGTAGAATGGTTCCAGCAGCTTGTATAGCTGTTATATAAAGGCTGGCGGCTATGGCACTGAAAATAACGGCTATAGAATGGTTCCAGCAGCTTTTATAGCTGTTATATAAAGGCTGGCGGCTATGAAACTCACAATAACGGCTGTAGAATGGTTCCAGCAGCTTGTAAATCTACTATATAAAGGCTGGCGGCTATGACACTCAAAATAACGGCTGTAGAATGGTTCCAGCATCTTGTATAGCTGTTATATAAAGGCTGGCGGCTATGACACTCAAAATGGCGGCTGTAGAATGGTTCCAGCAGCTTGTAGAGCTACTATGGCGCCTATGACACTCAAAATAATGGCTGTAGAATGCTTCCAGCAGTTTGTAGAGCTACTATGTAAAGGCTGGCGGCTATGACACTCAAAATAACGGCTGTAGAATGGTTCCAGCAGCTGTTATATAAAGGCTGGCTATGACACTCAAAATGGCGTCTGGTAGAATGGATCCAGCAGCTTGTAGAGCTACTATATAAAGGCTGGCGGCTATGACACTCAAAATAACGGCTGTAGAATGGTTCCAGCAGCTTGTATAGCTGTTATATAAAGGCTGGCGGCTATGACACTCAAAATGGCGGCTGTAGAATCGTTCCAGCATCTTGTATAGCTTTTATATGAAGGTTGGCGGCTATGACATTAAAAATGGCGGCTGTAGAATGGTCTCAGCAGCTTGTGGAGCTACTATATAAAGGCTGGCGGCTATGACACTCAAAATAACGGCTGTAGAATGGTTCCAGCAGCTTGTAGAGCTACTATATAAAGCCTGGCGGCTATGGCACTGAAAATAACGGCTGTAGAATGGTTCCAGCAGCTTGTATAGCTGTTATATAAGGCTGGCGGCTATGGCACTGAAAATAACGGCTATAGAATGGTTCCAGCAGCTTTTATAGCTGTTATATAAAGGCTGGCGGCTATGAAACTCAAAATGGCGGCTGTAGAATGCTTCCAGCAGCTTGTAGAGCTACTATATAAAGGCTGGCGGCTATGACACCCAAAATAACGGCTGTAGAATGGTTCCAGCAGCTTGTAAAACTACTGTATAAAGGCTGGCGGCTATGACACTCAAAATAACGGCTGTAGAATGGTTCCAGCAGCTTGTATAGCTGTTATATAAGGCCTGGCGGCTATGGCACTGAAAATAACGGCTATAGAATGGTTCCAGCAGCTTTTATAGCTGTTATATAAAGGCTGGCGGCTATGAAACTCAAAATAACGGCTGAAGAATGGTTCCAGCAGCTTGTAGAGCTACTATGTAAAGGCTGGCGGCTATGACACTCACAATAACGGCT
>JAECXG010000624.1:0-188101 GCA_018152135.1 Drosophila paulistorum
TACCAGGCCACCAGTTTTACCCATCTGTAAGTTATGATAAGATTATTGGTTTAAAATGACCGAACAAATTTGTAAACCACTCTATTACTTTGTCCCTAATTTCCGCAGAAATTTTCTGTAGATCTAGTCAGCGATAATAATAAAAATTTACGTTAAAAATATTAATTAAGAAACATTTGTTTCTATTCTTCTTTTCTTTCTGTAAAATATCATCAACACTGTTAACAAGGTACTAAAATTTGATTTCCTATCATGCCATCTCGCTCACTCTTATGATATTTGTATGGTGCTATGTATGCTTATATGGGAGCATCACACTGAAAACTTTAGATGAGTTCCGCGCCCATTAAACATTATCCGATCGGCCCCAAATTTTGTTGAGATTTTTTTTAGACTAAAAGGAAAAAAAAATGCCCGGCACTTAAAAAAATATTGATATTTTTTTTCCCCCATACAACGAAGAACACCCCTAATATACATACATATGCAACATTTAGTAGAGTACGAATTAAAGCGTTGTTAATAGTTACCATAGTTAATTGTATGCTCAGCGGATATTTTTCTATTTTGGACATTTAGTTTTACAGGTATTGGAAAGTTTATTTTTAATTTATACAGTGCACTGTGGTCCAGATGCCGTTTTTTTGGCATAAAGTCGATTTTTCGATGTTAATATATCGATGTTTTTTAATTTAAATCTTAAAATAAATTCATCATACATTATAAGAATTGTAATAAAAAGCTTTAAAAGCGCCACCAAAGCTTTTTGAGAGCTTTTAAAAGTGAGCTAGCGATCATCTGATTTCTGAATAGAAATTGGCGCCAAAATATTCAGTTGCTTTATGTTGTGCCACACGTGTCAAATGGGTCAGGAAAATTGAGCTAAAATATGGAAAGTAATCTTCAAGGTATGCACTATCTAATGTATCTTGTTATTTTATGTGTAGTTCCAGTGATTTAGTGTTGTGTAATGTCCAATTAATGTGTATTTTTTTTAGAAAATTAACATGCGTTCTCCGTGTTTCGTGGAATATAACTAATAAGCTGTTCCATGCTGAAAGCAACTGATTGGTCCAGGTAGTACTTGTGAGTGTTGTCTTTAGTCACAAACCAAAAACACATCCCTGTTCGTCTCCCTTTTCGCGAATTTCGGTAATATATAGGGACGTTCCAGTTTAGTAACAGCGAACTCATCGAAATATGGCGCAGCAACAACAGCAAAATTGAATGTGTATCGGATTGGATATACACCAAAATTAATAAAAGCACTCTGGATTCTACGATAAAGAAGGATATAGACAAAAAAATCAGTAATTTTAATAGTTACATTCATAAATATCTTCCAAAATGTAACTATATGCTTGAACGCTTCATGTCTAAGCATACTGTATGGTTGTTGTCTAAATTATCAATAACTATTGATGAATCCTGCAAGACACCACAGCAAATTGGACGTCCAACATTATCTTATACTAATGCGGGTGCAAGATTGAAAAGGAAATTGGCGTCTGATCTTGCAAATGAAAACAATTGTGACACAAATCTTCTTACACATGCTGCATCAGTCTCTGCAAGAAAAGAATGCAAGAAGGACGCGGCTTTTGTTCTTAAACAAACAATGACAACAGCCGAATACTCAACTGAATTGAGAAAGCAATTTGATAGTCAAAAACCTATTCCACTTACACCCGATGAAGCTTTGGCTTACCTTCTTGAAAATTCACTAACAAAACAGCAATACTTGAACAACAGACTTATGAATAAAAGTCACCACAGTAATATTTATCCAACCTATAGTCTAGTAATAGAATCTAAATTACAATGCCGTCCTGTGGATATAAAAGTAACGGAAACGTAAGCACAAGTATCGTTACAAAACCTTTTGGATCATACTGCGCACAGAATAATTAAAATGCAAGCCGATGTTTTCGATCAGTTTCCAAACAGTTCTGAAATCAAATTAATATGCAGCTATGGATTTGATGGCTCAACGGGTCATTCAAGCAGAAGTTCGCTACTGAAACACCTGACGAACAGCTTTCAGATCACTCCATGTTTGTAACTTCTGTTATACCCATAAAAATTATAGACTCTTTTAATCAAGACATATGGAATAATAGTACACCACAATCTATACGCTTTTGCAGGCCCCTGAAAATTGAACTTATAAAAGAAACAACGGCCCACATAATGATGGACAAGAACCTTTTAGATTCTCAAATTAATAATCTTAGCCCTTCTGTTTATAAACTGAATGAAAATCGAGACATAATAGTTACCTATGAAATGCATATGACACTTATTGATGGCAAAGTGCTCAACGTATTAACTGCAACTAAATCTACTCAATGTTGTCCAATCTGTGGTATCACTCCAACAAAAATCTTAGAAATAACAGATTTTAGTTCTCCATATTTTGTTCCAAAGCCTGGAGCTTTGCAGTTTGGAGTAAGTCCATTGCATGCTTGGATCCGGTTTTTAGAAGTTGTCTTGAACGTATCATATAAAATAGAATTTAAAAAATGGCATATAAAAGGTGATGATAAGATTGAAATGAGCAAACGGAAAAAATATCTTCAAGAAAAGTTTTGGAACGAAATGGGTCTACGGATAAGCATGCCAAAGCAGAATGGAAGCGGCAATAGCAACGACGGCAATACGGCAAGGAGAGCTTTTGCCAATACTAAGCTACTAGCTTCAATTACCAACTTCAGCGAAGATCTTTTAAATAAATTTCATGTAATTTTAATCGCAATTTCTTCCAACTTCTACATAAATTCGGAAAAATTTCGCTCTTTTTGTGAAACAACTTTTTTGTTATATATGCGTAGCTACCCATGGTATCCGATGTCACCAACAATTCATAAAATATTGGTTCACGGTTACCAAATTAATAATTCGAGCTTGATTCCACTAGGATCCTTAGGCGAAAATGCTTCTGAAGCGCGCAACAAAGTGTTCAAGAAAGACAGATTGTCGCATACAAGGAAAAATAGTCGGATAAATACTATGACTGATATATTTCACAGAGCTTTAGATTCTTTGGATCCATTGCTGTCGAGTATTTGTCTAAAGGCAAGGGTAAGAAAAATTAAAAAAAAAACCTTCCCAAAAGAGGTATTAAGCATTTTGAATCTTCCGTCTTCAGCTGCAAATGAAAGTCAATCGCAGTGCGATTCTGATGACGAAGAGGATATTTATAATATTGAATTAGATGAAGAAGATAAAAGCATTTAAACAAAAAAGTAAGTAATTAAATAGAACAGGAAATAATATACATTTTTTCTAATTGTATTATCAATCAGTTTGCAGGGGCTGCAAGAGTGGGCGTGGTCGCACTGGCCTAACTTTTTGTTTAAAAGTTAATAATACTATAACAATAAAATATGCGAAGTTTCAACCATGTAACTCAATTTTTCGACTTTATGCCAAAAAAACCTTATCTGGACCACTGTGCAGTGTTGGAAGAAAAACGGCATAGAATTTATTTTCTTTTGTGTCTGTCTTTGGCAAAATCCAATTTTTTTTAACACTGAATGGTTTAAAATCAATTTAAACCAAAATGCTTTGTATTTTTTAAAGTGTATTTAATGTAACAACGATGGCATTTATTTTCATTTCCTTGGAAAACAAAAAAATATAAAGTTCTTGTTCAAGGCACATAGCATTTTTTGTTTTCAACAAATATTTAATTTATTTTTCAAGACTTCCATTCAACCTAGATCTTTTCCTATAATTCTTGCTTTTTTTGGTTTATATCCAGCAATACCCTTTTTTAATATTCCCTAAAGATGTTCTATTAAGTTTAAGTCCGGGGACTAACTCGGCGTCCCCAAATCATAAACTTTATTTCCTTGAACCATGTTTTCGTCAGCTCGGACGAGTGTTTGGGATCGTTTTCCTGCTGAGATTCCCACTTTGAAAGCAATTCTTCTTCGGCATAAGGAAGCATAGTGTTGCTAAGAATATTTACTTTGTCGATCACGCACATTTTACCCTTTATCCAAAATAACGGACGGTCACTTGAGGACGAAAAGCATCCCCAAAAAATAATGTTGCCACCTCAGTGCCTAACGGTTTTTAAAGTGTGTTTTAGATCATAATCAGTAATTTTTTGCAGGAACTGTAAACATTATGAGTTTTTTAAAACTTGAAAATTAAACATTTTTAATTTTTAATCAATGGATTAAATATTAATCATTTTGAGCTGCAAGCCAGAAAATCATGTTGACTTTTTTAAGCAAAAAATTAAATTCATGGAATAATTATTATATTTTGAGCTTTAATTTTTTGCCCAAGTATAATTTTTATGTTGTCATAATTAAAATCGATTATTAATATTTAATCAATTGATTGTATATCGCTGATTTTTAAATCATTGTGAAAAGTCACAGTTTATGCATCGACGAGTATTGGTCTATTTTTGGCTCTTCTAATATAATTAGAAACGGATGATTTTTTGAATGAAAAGAAAACCAAAATAATCATTATTTACCGTCCCTGATTTTATGCCGTCTTACAAAAGCTTGCCATCAGATCCAAACAAATTCACCTTTGTTCCATCCCACCACAGTGCGTTTTTTTGAATAGGCCCATTAATTTGCAATATCTACAATTGAACGACTAGAGTTTCTTAGTCTTTTTATAATTTCCCTTTTTCATCTGAGAAGTGCGTGCCACGACCAATACTGCATATAATAATATTTAATTTAATGGACTTTAAAAACCTTTAATGTAGAATATTATATTAATCCCAACAATTTACTTTTTTTAGACAAAAAATCTGTTTTATTGAAGCGTTTCGATTTTTTCTATCATGATTCGCAAAAATAGGTGCCGAGAGGAATGAAAATAATGGAACTACTATCCCACATTCTTAAACACTGATTTTGAGACCGGCTAATTTCTCCAAAAAATTCTGACAAAAAATGATTTCAAAATCAAAATATAAAAGAAGCTAACTTCGGTAATGCCGAAGTTTATATTTTCCTTGCAGTCCTTGGCAACAATATTTATATACCCTTGCAGAGGGTTGTATAAAATTGGTCAGATGTTTGTTACTCACAGAAGGAGACGTTTCTGACCCCACGACGCACACTTGGGCCTCTGCTCGGATAGCGTTGCAAAAATACGTTTTTTCATGATCGCGTTTGGCAAAAATGATATATGCAATCGATAGGAAATACTTCAGAGAATCCGAAAAATTTTTGAAATCGGTTGAGATTCATGGGTGCTAGAGGCGTCCAAAGTTGAGACATTTTTAGTGAAAAGGAAAAAATGATAATTTTTAAAAAAAAGTCGCAACTTTAAAACTGAATATTGGGCGATTTCAACAATCGATCTTGGATTTTTTGGTTTTATCTGAAAAGTATGTTCTTTATTAATAGCATATTTCATAAATTTTAATAATTACTTAAATAGTTATTGAACTAGAAGCGTTTAAAAAATGTACTAAATATTGACATTTTTTGAACTTTGATGGAATAAAACGAACAAGACTCAACGAGTATCAATACCGGACTACATACACTAGGTAGGTGAAATATTTACCTATCAGATGTAAATAGTCCCAATATGCGAGACCTGCGACAGCGATGCGTAAGCCATAAAACTAAGGCAACCTCGCCTAAAAAATGCGCTGCAGGTATAAGGAAGAAGAAGATCGCATGCGTATTGGCCTGTAGCTTCTTAGTATTTAAATGGACACATTGCGTAATGCTGTTTTGCAAATACTACCTGTTTACATATATGCCTTTCTACAATGATAAATTTTATTCTGAAGCTAGCTTACACACTTCCTCGGCCAGGAGAAACAAAAACGGATAAAACATCTCGTGAGGATATTCAGAGCAGGAAGGAGATTATACAAGCTGAATTCTCTCGGAAGCTGGGACTGAAAGTTGACTGCCCAAAGTACGGATACGGAAACACGAATGATGGAAATACTTCAAGGAGATTTTTTCAAAATGATGAAGTGACATCTTTGATAACAGGTGTTAGTCAAGAGATCATTAAAAGGTTGGCTGTTATCTTGAATGTTATAAATTGCAAGGAAATGGTAAATGGTGAAAAATTTGCCGAATACACTTCAAAGACTGCTCAACTTTTGACTGAATTGTATCCGCAAAAAAAACTTACCCCAACGGTACATAGGATTTTGGCTCACGGAAAGGATTTAATAGAATATCAGTGTTTACCAATTGGAGAGCTATCCGAAGAAGCACAGGAATGTAAAAACAAGGACTACAATATTTTCAGATATACTAATACATTAAAAACTTCTCATCTTACAATTAGACAAAATGACGACCTTTTTAACATGCTAGCAGCCTCTTCGGACCCACTTATTGCATCTGAGACACGTGCGATCACGAAAGGATTTGGAAAATAGCAACTATAGTCCCAAAATGTTGAGTTTATTAGATATTGATGTAAATATTGAAAATTATTTTGAAGAAAATCAGCCATCAATAGCAAACTTTCAAAAACAACCTAAAAAAAAATTTTAAAAAAATGTAAAAAAAATTTTTTTTTTTTTTTTTTATAATTATGTTAAAAAATCAAATTAAAACATTAAAAAATGTTACATAGTCGTCTAAAACAATGAAAAATTCCATTTGCGATTGAAAAAAACCGGGTTTCGATCCATTTTTAAAAGAAAAACATGCTTGGAAATTTTTTCTGACTTTGACCTTGAATATTACAGCATCACGAACACCCAGCACTTTTGACAAACATTCATTTTGAAGCTCAAGCTTATTCTGTACCATTTGCTTTTTAAATTTTTGAAATCGCTTTATTGGTTTAGACGCTATGATTTTTGCAATGCTAAATGCCAGAAGGCCCCACTGTGCGACGCAGGCAGCTCTACGTCGCTTGTCATTTCGTTCTGTCTATGTATGTGTACACTCGTCGGTACATGCTCAGGCTTCGTAGTGTGTGTGTGACGTGAAGTTGTACAACACCGCATTTCAATCGCTCGCTCGACAAATAGTTTTCATTTTCGACAAAACAGCGACTAAGCGAATAAAACATGCCCCTGTGGAAAGAATATCAAGAAATACTGGCACTAATTTTGTATGTAGCTCGGTGGCTGTGTCGATAGAGTGCTCGCTTGGAGATCCGAATGGTCCCTGGTTCGGTTTCTAGCTCAGAATTGTCAAGTAAGGTTTTTTCTTTCTTTTCATACCCTTGCAGAGGGTATTATAAAATTGGTCAGATGTTTGTAACGCACAGAAGGAGGAGACGTTTCCGACCCCATAAAGTTATATATATTCTTGATCAGCTAGCTTGAGAAGCTGAGTCGATATAGCCATGTCCGTCTGTCCGTCCGTCCGTCTGTGCAAATCAACTTCACGCTGGCATCTTAAGAGCTATCGGAATGAAATTTGATATTTGAGCCACTTTTAGCCCGGACATGATAAAGTATGAAAATTGTCAGGATCGGACTATTATATCATACAGCTCTGGAAAAAAAAATTTTTGCAAAAATTGGAGTATCCCCATGAAATTTGCCAATATAATAGAATTTGATATAAAATCTCAGATCCCCAAATTTGAATCTCATCGGATAAATAGAACACAAGTTACAGTCAGTACAAATTGGTTCAAGCGCTGCCGGCAGCGCTCAAACAGAGCACATGCATACACATACACAGACGCAGCGCTACACGAACTGTATGTGTATGCGTGCCGCGTAGTAAAAAGAAAAATTATTTGAACGTTTTGTTTGTGTATTGAATGGAGCTGCAGGAAACAAATTTCAAAATGTAAAAAAATTATTGCCAAGGACTGCAAGGGTATAAAAACTTCGGCATTGCCAAAGTTAGCTTCTTTGATATTTCTTTTTGACAAACAGTATAAGGCTGGCAAATGGCGAACAGCTAGGCCGGATAATTTTTGACTCTATTAACTCCTCAATCCTACCCCTTACTATTTCTTTTTCATCTAAACTGAGCCGGTATGGTCGTCTCTGAACAGTTTTGTTTGGATCAATCAAACGAATTTCCAATTGGCCGGTTGTAACTCGACTCTTTGGAACTCCGTCAATAAAAAAACTTGAATATTCACCTAGAATGTTCAGTAAACGAGACTTATCAACGCCACACAACTCAGTATCGATATTAGCCGGATTTGAAGAGGTATCAGAGACAGCCACAGCACATACAGATATTGTTTTCAGAAATTCGACCTTATCACATGATAATATGACCTTAAAATTATGATAAAGAATTTCACGACCTATTATAGTGTCGTAATTTAAGCTATCGCTTAGAACAACATGAAACAGAACTTCAAGGAAATAATTACTTATTTTAACATTTGACAAAATTTACAAAGTACTAGTTACTGTATGGTTTCCAATGCGCTTCAAGAGGACTAAATTGTTAATTCGTTTTCCCGAAAGCTTATGTGATATTGGAATGGTCTTTCCTTTTACCAACAGCAAAGGCTTTTAACTCATTTAGCATCTCGTTGCGCGTCTTGGTGTTGGTTGTAAAAATTGTTCGTTGCAGCTTCGGCTCGACCTGAGCAGTGTGTGCTAAAATTACTGACATAGCAGCTTGCTCTCTAGTCATCCCTTTCCATTTTGACAGCAGTGACGTGAGTAGTCGGCTTCCGTACAATGACAAGCACTTTCCTTCGTTTGGACGGCCATTGAGAATGTTGAAAAGTGTGGCAGCAGGGGTTTCAGTGCCTTCAAAGTGCTGCAGAAACAATTCCTTGAATTGGTTCTACGTCATACCAGCAAAAGAAATTTGGGGTAGCCAATTGGACGCACTCCCTTCCAGCGATTTTCTTAGGGCCATAAGAAGTGCGCTGCCCTCCAACGAATTCTCTGCCAGTATTAGGTCCACAGTCGAGCACCATGCAGCAGCACTTGATCCCAAAGAGTCAAGGTCAAACTTTGGCAAGACAACTGATTTTGTACGACCTTGCTCCAGTCGTCCACTTTTAACTGCACTGATCTCCTCGATTAAACTACGGTGTTGCGCTTCCAAAATCATGCACAAGCGGTCGTCAGGCTTAATTTGCGGTAGAGACAATCCCACTTCTGATGTCGAATATCCATTGTTGTTCTTCGTATTTTCCATTTTCTTTACTTTGAATACTTTCTACTGTTCACTCTCACTTTGTATTAATAAACTGTTAGCGCAGCGAGTTTAGGTGTTATTCCGGCACGTCTGATTTTTCGACTGCTTATGCGGACTCCAATGACTTAACACGAAACCTCACTCGACAACATTTCCAATGTTGTCACGCTGTCAGGCTTGTCAACATATATCAACAATGCTTCTGCAAAGGCAACATCTCAAATCTGCCGAGTCATCCTGCAATCTCAACATACCAATTGTCAACCTGCAAAGGGCAGTGTTGGACATACCATAGTTACAGGTGACATACCTGTCAATTCACATATCAAACATTAACAAAAGATTAGCCTACTCTTAGGCACTCTAAATTCTCCGACATATGTATGTATGTATGTATGTACATATTTTGTGAAGTAATCCTTCTATATTACCATTTTCTTTTTTTCCTTTAAGTATTTAAGTTTTCTTGCTTTTTCATTTTTTTCCTAATTTTTTGTTATTAGAAAAATAAATTTTTTAAACTTTTTTTTTATTAAAAAAATAAACATAAAAAAAAAATAAAAAACCTTACTTGACATTTTTGAGCTAGGAATCGAACCAGGGACCATTCGGATCTCCAAGCGAGCACTCTATCAGTGCTGCAAAATGAAATTTTTTTTTATACGTAGCTTGAACTAAAAATCTACGTATTTTTACGTAGCCAAAATTTGGTCAAATACGTAGATCTACGTATTTTTTTTTAAAGTCAAACAAAGCCAATTATAAAGGGTATTTTAATTATATATATGCCATATTTGGTTACATATAAGTTTTTATTAATAAAACTAACATTTTTTTAATATTTAGGAGTGAATATTTTTATTAAAATAGCTTAGGTGCTCTTTCGATGGCTCAGATGATATTTGCTTTAAATGGTCTTTTGTGAATAATAATCCTTTTAGGGTTTCTGTGCCTAAACAATTCCTTTCATTCGTTTTAATTAAAGTTATCTCAGAAAAAATTCTTTCAACATTTGCGCTGCTATGCGGCAATGTTAAAATATTTTGAGCAAACTCTGACAAAAAAGGAAAAAGAAGGGAACCATCGCCTTTTTTAATATTTGCAATATACGCCCAAATCTCTACTTCCTTAGCATCTTCCCCAGTAAAGGGCAGATCTGTATTCCGTAAGATACGCCACTCTCTGTCGAGCTCATTGAAATTTCGCGTGCACAGTCCTGTCATGAAAATGCATGTTTATTAGAGGTTATATAAAACAATAAATTTTAAAGTAGTTACCTGGAAATGAAAGTGCAGCTTGTGTAATCGATGGTATGTTGCGTATTAATTTCTTGTTTAAGAATACCGCAGGATTTAAGAACTGCAATTGCTTCATTTTTTGCATGTGTTCGTTGTTAAATGGGAAGCGCTTTTTTCTTTGACGAAGACTCTCAATAAAAAACTTAAGACAATTTTGCCGAAATAATAATAAATTCGCACAATCAATGGTTACGCTTTTTTGAAGAGTTAGGGCAGCCACATTGCCTCCCAAATAAATGTCATTAAAGTCCAAGTGTAGATCGGAATTTTCAAATTCGCAATTCAAAATTTTTGATTCCAAAGCCGCTTTTTCGTTGCTATTTTGTTCAGGTTCCTCCTCAGACAATTCTATGTGTTCTGGCTTTATGAAACATTCCATTATTGTTTTATAGGCACGAAAAACGTTCTCGTAAAGCAAATACAGCTTGGGGCTTTCTGATTGCATCTCCAAATTCAGTTCGTTAAAAATTGGCAACACAAAATTCAGAAATTCTAAATAAAATTCAGTGGTTGGCTCGATGCACATTTTTAGAATAGGTTCGGCGGAACGTAATCGGTCGTTCAACACAGCTTCTTGAAAATATAACTTTAATGCCGGTAGTTGTTCCAACCGTCTTTTTACTACTTGCATCAAAGAAAGCCACCTTGTTTGACACGGTTTTAATAATTTGTGTGGCTTTACGTTCACAAAAGCTTGGAATTCTTGAAAGGCCGCAATACGTTTCGGACTGTTTTGTATAAATGTATACACTTCGCGAGCGAAGTCCTCAATATTGCGTGGAAGCTCCTTACAAGCATATGAGGCACAAAGATGAAAGGAGTGGCAAATGCACTTCATAAGAAATAAATCAGGAATATCGTCTGATAGCAATTTTGACAGAGAATGGTGTTGACCAAACATTGAATTCGTCCCATCTGCTGCAAAGCCAATCATGTTTTCTTTAAATGGAATGTTTTTTTCTTCGAAAAATGATACTAAGTCATTGTGCAAATCAGAGGCAGTGCTGCTGGAGACTTTTAAGAGGCCTACAAAATTATCTTTAACTTTAAAGTTGATTGCAGTTCTTGCAATAAGCGCCAAATGTTTTGTGGTAGACCTGTCGGTGCTCTCGTCAACGATTAACGAGAATTTGTTGTTTTTTAAACGGTTAATTATATGATCTTCTGCCACTTGTATTATAACATGTGTTATAATATCATGAGCTTTACAACGTCCGAATTGTAATTTTGCAGCTATTTTTGAGTCCTTGTCGATACTTTGAATTAGATCTTGTAAATCGGTGGTCAAGGAAAATGGCAAATTATGCTTTGCCAAAAATACATTTTTATTTCGGCGCTCTTTATGTTGTTTTTAAAAGTAGTTAAAGCTGTGTCAGGCAACATAGATAAAATTGTTGGTTGATGGACGCCTTGAAATTAATGTATTAAAAATATTTATATATATGCATTAAAAATATGTATAACGTTTGTTGAATAAACACTGGGTTTAGTTCCTCCTGCACAAGGACAGGATACAGGATACAAGGATACAGACATAACAAACTCGAAGACAGCAGACACAAATGAATAAACAAAATACATACATACTTCTCTCGTTGTTCTTATGTTTTGTACAATTTACGTGATTATCTAGAACTCTTGTACCTGCACCACATTTTAAGTCTATTTTGCAAAAGAAAAAATTGCTACCTTTGACGCTTCTTTTCAGCCAGCCGCAATATTTTTTGTCGTGCTCCCAACTATCCGAATATTTCATGTCATAGTGGCGTTTCCGTTTCTTTGTGGGAGTGGTGGATTGCTCCTTATCGCTTTCACTGCTTATAGAAGAGTAGTTTTCCACTTGAGATCAATATAAAAACAACCAAACTTTAGGAACTTTTTATCGCGACAAAAATTTACATGTGCTGCACAGCTGAGAATAATGAATATCGTTGCCAGCCTGTTCTTTCTGGCAACATTAGGTAACATCTTGACTAAAGCCTGCTGCTAGCACACTGTTAGTGTTGGTAAAAGGCAAATTACTCGTTTACTTTTAAATTAAACATTTAAATTCTTGTTTATATCTAAAAAAAATTTGCTAAAATTTGTTTTTGTACAATTTAAAAAAAATACGTAGATTTGGGAGCTCTATACGTAGATACGTAGATCGGAGCTGAAAATACGTAGATCTACGTAAAAATACGTAGATTTTGCAGCACTGCACTCTATCGACACAGCCACCGAGCTACATACAAAATTAGTGCCAGTATTTCTTGATATTCTTTCCACAGGGGCATGTTCTATTCGCTTAGTCGCTGTTTTGTCGAAAATGAAAACTATTTGTCGAGCGAGCGATTGAAATGCGGTGTTGTACAACTTCACGTCACACACACACTACGAAGCCTGAGCATGTACCGACGAGTGTACACATACATAGACAGAACGAAATGACAAGCGACATAGGGCTGTCTGCGTCGTTCGGTAGCCTGTGCCAGACTGTTCTCTGGGGTTCCACGCTCAGGCTAGCGTTTGTAGTCAAAATATCAAAGAAGCTAACTTCGGCAATGCCGAAGTTTATATACCCTTGCAGTCCTTGGCAATAATTTTTTTACATTTTGAAATTTCTTTCCTTGCAACTCAATTCATCAACACACAAACAAAACATTCAAATTATTTCTCTCTTTACTACAAATTTTTAAGCAAAGCACAACACGCATACACATACATACATACATACGTGTAGCGCTACGTCTGTGTGTGTGTATGCATGTGCTCTGTTTGATTTGCTGATGACGTAGAACCGATTTGTATTGACTGTAACTTGTGTTCTATTTATCCGATCAAACTCAAATTTTGGGATCTGAGATTTTATATCAAATTCTATTATATTGGTAAATTTCATGGGGATACTCCAATTTTTGCAAAAATTTTTGTTCTAAAGCTATATGATATAGTAGTCCGATCCTGACAATTTTCATACTCTATTATCTCCCGGCTAAAAGTAGCTCAAATATGAAATTTCATTCCGATAGCTCTTAAGATGACAGCGTGAAGTTGATTTGCACAGACGGACGGACGGACGGACGGACGGACATGGCTATATCGACTCAGCTTCTCATGCTGATCAAGAATATATATACTTTATGGGGTCGGAAACGTCTCCTTCTGTGCGTTACAAACATCTGACCAATTTTATAATACCCTCTGCAAGGGTATAAAAAACTACTTTGTCACTCGAATTTTTGAGCTCATTCAATTCCTTCTTTTGCATTTTAACATTGTGCGACTCGGTCCTATGCTAGAGCACTCAGTCGTTCCAACATGTTTGGCCTCGCACTCGAATTCACTCAACTCATTTTGAACATTGTCCCATCCAGATTGCGTTGATTCATTAGACAACCTTAATTTTCTAACAACATAGCTAGATATTCCATAGCGTCCTCCGTTAGTTCATCCAGGATGTACTCTGCAGCTATGTTGTTGGCAAACTCTATTTCGAACTCTTTCGACCACCCTTTCCACTTCCCTTCATCGGGCTTATTCTCCTTATTGCCATTTGGAGTTATGTTGAGATTGAGCCAGCTGTCGCAGTTGCCCTCGCCAACATTTCCGTTACCGGCTAACAACTCTGTATTCTTGGCTGAGCAATATTTAAGGGTTATTAATAAATGAAAATAATTAAATAAATAAATAAAACAGGACTAAACATAACTACCAACACTCACAATTCAAATTTTGCTGAAACATAAATCTAGACATTTGACAATTATTATTTTTATTTTTTTTTTTTTTTTTTTTTTTTAGCGGACGTTGACGATACTATGCGCAGTACGTTCAAGTGGCCCCTACGACACCAGGACAAAGCCTGTTACGCGCGAGCCCAAGCAGATGACTGCCCACCTCCCACCCGACCGACCGAGGGGTGCAGCCGTATAACGCACGGCACGAATCGCGTGGACAAATACACAATAGAAAAAACAGACAAACAAATAACTAAATAATACTATAGCTATCTATTAACTAAATGGGATAGGATAGAAGTTTTAATCATGTTAATAGAGAACTCTGAACCGATTACAAAGAATAGAAGGTTGTAATCAGAGCAGAGGACGCTAAAAGGTTCATGCAGGGCATACTTAGAAGAACAACGACTTAGGGATAAAGGAATCAAAGGATGTCTACTCCGTCTACATGGTACCGACAGATTTACCTGAGCTAATAACTCAGGCGAGTCGATATCACCAATTAGGAGCTTGTGAATAAAAATAACACCAAGCATAATTCTACGGTTAGTTAGGGAAGGAAGGTTAATCAAGAGAAGTCTACTAGAATACGAAGGCAAATTGACATTGCGATCCCAGCTTAAGCCACGAAGAGCAAATGGCAAGAACTGCTTTTGAACGGAGTCAAGTCTAATCTGGTGCGACTCATATTGAGGTTACCAAATGCAACATCCATACTCTAAAATAGGAGGGACAAGCGAAGTAAAAAAAACCTTAGTTGTATAGGGGTCTTCAAATTCTTTTGACCATCTTTTAATGAAACCCAGAACATTCATGGCCGTTGCGACCGTGGTGGAAATATGGGTATTAAAATTTAACTTGTGGTCCATAAGTACGCACAAATCATTCATATTATTTAGACGTTCTAAAGGAATATTGTTTAGAAAATAAGTGACCAGTTGAGAAGAGTTACGAAAAAAAGACATTACCTTACATTTGGTAGTGTTAAGATTTAGTAGATTAAACTGGAACCAGGATTGAATATTTTTAAGATCAGCTTGTAGCCGACTAAATGAATCTGTATCTTTATGAGTAAGACAAAGCTTGACATTGTCAGCATACATAAGCACACGCGAATTAACAATGACTGATGGAAGATCGTTATTGAATAATGTAAAAAGCAGAGGGCCAAGATGACTACCTTAAGGTACACCAGATATCACAGGAATGAAATCCGAAACAGAAGACTTAAAAAGTACCTTCTGTTTTCTATTTGTTAAATATTCTCGAACCCAAGAAAGAAAAAGAGGTGGAAACCCAATGTCGTTCAGTTTAGAAAGTAATAAAGTATGATTAACAGAATCAAAGGCTTTGTTGAAGTCAGTGTATATGACATAAGTTTATTTAGCATATTTGAACTCCTTGGCTTCGGACTTCTTGCCATTTTTATGCAGAGGAATGATATACATATGACTCCTTCCAAATAGATGGAAAAGAGCTTCTGCTCTCTGACGTGACGGTCGTGTTTTTGCATAGCTCCTGAGTTTTTATTAATATACATATGTATATTGTTTTCTCTCAATTTTTAATTGTGCTTGTTTGTTTTCGCTTTCGCTGGTGTCGTTTGCTTGACACCCTTGTGTTTTATTTGCATAATTCGCTAAATTAAACAGTTTTTTTTTCATTTTTGTGATTAGTGTTTGGTGCATTCAATTTTTTTTTATTATTGTTCTCTCTCGTCATTGCTTCTGCAGTTGCTCCCCTCATCGCCCCATCATACCATCAGTGCTATTTTGTTGTTCTCTCTGCTTTGTGCTTGTGCTCAGCTTCTCTCCCGCGTAATCACTTTTGTAAGGCCGCCTCTCAAAGCTCGTCTTATAACGGTGAAATGGTATTGTTTCGAAATGAGTGGACTGTATTAATCTTTATTCGGTTAGAGAGTAATTAAAGGTTGTTAACAATGAACGTGACTGGTCTGTGCCGATGTCAAAATGTAAGTGTTTTTGGTACGCATGCATTTGAAGCTAAGCAGCGTGGTTTGTGCAAATTGAGAATAACGGATGTACCAACGTTGCGTTCACAAACAAATGCATACGTAAAGAACAATAGAAAATATACAGTGGTTCGATGACATGAATATTGACTTAAACTATTAAATGTCGTTTAATTCCCAAACAGGTATATTAAAGTCGCCAAAATGTATGTAACAGGCAGAAGGAAGCTTTTCCGACCCCATAAAGTATATATATTCTTGATCAGTATCAACAGCCGAGTCGATCTAGCCATGTCCGTCTGTCCGTCCGTCCGTATGAACGCCTAGATCTCGGAGACTATAAGAGATAGAGTCACCAAATTTGGAATGTAGGCTCGTGTAGTATGTAGAGTGATCAAGTTTGTTTCAAATTTTTGCCACGCCCCTTTCCGCCCCCGCAATTCAAAAAAAACGTTTTTCTCAAAAACTATTACAGCTAGAGACACCATATTTGGTATGTATATTTGCTTAGTAAATGCGCTCATTTTGTATGTACAAAGATTTTGCCACGCCCCTTTCCGCCCCCGACATTTGAAATCGATTATCTCCCGTAATTTTTAACCTTGTGGAATCAAATTTGGCACACTTGAACTTGATACTAATACCCAGCAAAATACCAAATTTGATCAAAATCGGACAAACAATAGCCAAGTTATGCATATAAACGTTATTCCATAAGGCCGGAGTTGGCCGTTGGCGGGTGGTGGCGCTAGGGTGCTCATATGCATGAGTGAGTGAGATACTAAGATATGCTTGTAAAAAGCATGTGAACAGAATTTTTTTGAAATAGGCAAATGCATTTGTTATTACAAATTTGAAATATTTGTTTTACTGGTGTATGGTATACCTAAGTCGGCGAGACGACTTACTTACTTCATTTTATTTGCAATTATTGATTTTTTATCGATAATTATCTTTGTGCTGTGTATTTAAATTTTTCTATATATTCCTTTCCTCCAAATTTTCTGGTTTGTCTGTGTCTAAGCCTGAGCTTGGCTTAATGCGCTGGACTTGCCCATCTTGTGCCAGCCAGAAGCTTGATTTTAGCCGAATGTACAGGGATCTTCGTTTAAAGTTTCTTTCTTTAAATAAAATTGCCAAATAGCTGTCTAACGAGTGTGACTCTAGCATACATTTACTGTCGCAATTCAAGTTTGGTCCACCTTCTAAGGAATTGCACAAGAAATGTACCCATGAGTTGCTTCATAAGCAGTCGCCCGCACTCTCTATTACATCTTCTCCCATTTTACTTTCGCCTACACCATCTTCTTGTCCCTCTTTATGCTCTTCTTTTCAGATCGAAGTACCCAGTACAAGCCCTGGTGTACCTCAATCTATCCCTCACGGGAACTCTAATCAATTACAGGATCAGGCTGGCTCTCAATTACTTGCGGATCCCAATGCTCCTCCGCCTCCACTAACTGTAGTGCCTCATCGTAAGCAATTATTTATTTCTAGGCTTGCTCCTGAAACTTCTGAGTCCTCTGTGGCAGCTTACATTGGTAATATATGCCCTGCTAAAGTTTTAATTCAAAAGTTTAAGTCTTCTAGGCCTCGCGAAATCTCCTCGTTTAAAATTACAGTACCAAATGAGTATTTCTCAGCTATGGTTGACCCTAACTTTTGGCCAGAGGGCCTAGTTGTACACGAGTTTGCGGCCAATAGGCGCTCCCGTCCTTTGCCTGTCCACCTTTCTAATGCATCTTCTGCTTCAAAAAACTAATAACGTCTAGTCTTTGCATTCATTATCAAAATGTAATAGGACTTCTTACCAAGCTCTCGAAACTATTCTGCGATAGCCAAACCTTTTCGGCTGACATATTAGCTTTCTCTGAAACTTGGCTTAACTCCTCTGTTTTGGATAATGAAATTCTTTCTAATAACTTTATTTCTTATAGGCTTGATCGTGTTGGTTGTCGTGGCGGCGGAGTACTCATTGCAGTCAACTCGAATCTGTGCTCAAGTGTTGTGCCGATTGATCTCCCCTTAGGTGTTGAGTTTATTTGCGTCGAAGTTACATGTTCTAACTTTAGCTTATATATCTCTTGTTCATACATTCCTCCAGCTTCTGATATGATGATCTACATGCACCATGCAGATGCTTTGCGATCCATTTTTAGTCGTCTTAAAGATCGTGATTTTCTTTTAGTTTTAGGTGATTTTAACTTGCCCAATGTTTCTTGGCTTGTTGATGATAATCTATCTTTCTTAATTCCTTCATCTCAACATGTTTTTCTTGATAGCCTACTTGAATGTCCGCTATATCAATTGAATTCTTTTCTTAACTCTTCTAAAAGAATGCTCGATCTTGTTTTTGTCTCTGATCCCACTGTTAGTGCTGTATCACAAACACAGCCCCTAGTGAAGCCTGAAGATCCTTATCACCCTACCATTGAAGTTACTATTTCTTACAATTCCGTTAATAATTCATTTAAAAACATCTCAAATTCTCGTCGTAGATGTTTTCGTAAAACAAACTTCAATCTTCTTAACAGCCTCATTTTCTCTTTTGATTGGTCATTTCTATTTGAGTGCTGTGATATAGATTGTGCAGTGAATTTTTTCTACTCTGCTCTTAATTCTCTAATTGATAAATGCGTTCCTTATGTGAATGTCTCTACCGTTTCCAGTGCGCCAGTCTGGTTCACACGTAGGCTCTCTAATCTCCGTAACATTAAATCGAGATATTTTAAAAAATTTAAAAAAACAGGTTCGCGACTTGACTGTGCAAATTATTGTGTAGCCAAATCTCAATTTAGTCTTTTAAATACACAATGCTACAATAATTATATTGTTCGCTGTAAGGTTGAATTTTATAAGAACCCCAAAAGGTTTTACAACTTTGTTAATTCCAAAAGACGCTCTAATTTACTACCTTCCACCTTCAGACTTAATGACCAGACTGCTAATAATGATTCAGATATTGCAGATCTGTTTGCTAAATTCTTTCAGTCGACTTATTCTACTACTGCTTCGGATCCCACACCTTATCCCTTCTCAATTCCACATTTAAATTGTATGTTTCTTCCTAGTATTACTGAAGATTGTATTATCTCTAGCTTGTCATCTATGACGTCTTCCTTCGTACCCGGGCCTGATAATATACCTAGTTGCATCCTTAAAATGTGTTCGATTTCCCTATCTAAGCCTTTATCTCGGTTATTCTTTATATCGAGTGAGACTTGTAGGTTTCCTGGAAGAAGTCTTTTATTATTTCGCTTTTTGAAAAGGGTAGCAAATTGGATATTTCTAACTACCGTGGCATTGCCAAACTTTCGGCAATACCTAAGCTGTTTGAGAAAATTATTACGTCTTCCATTCAACACCTATCCACATCCACTATTTCTCCTTGTCAGCATGGCTTCATGAAAGGTCGTTCGTCACTTACCAACCTTTTAGAATTGACTACCCTTGTACACCATGGCTTCCGTAAAAAGTGTCAAACTGATGTTATTTATACTGACTTTAGTAAGGCTTTCGATACAGTTGATCATTCTATGCTTCTCACGAATCTTAACATCATGGGGTTTTCCCCGAAACTATTGGCTTGGTTAAAGTCGTATCTTATTGGCAGAACTCAAAAAACTGTTCGAGTTACGTCAGGTGTACCCCAAGGCAGTCATCTGGGCCCACTGTTACTTACCTTGTTTATAAATGATTTGCCTCTGGCCTTAGTTCATTCACGTGTGCTCATGTTTGCGGCTGACGTTAAGATTTGTTATTCATATAGTGATCCTTCTTTCCAACTACTTAAGATTAAACATCGTGTTCGGCTGAAATGGCTTCACCAAATCAGATTGACCAAAGAAATAGACAAAACGACACATAAATAAAAGTAAGTCATAAAATTCATATGACAGTTATTGCTCAAAACAAAAAAACATGCATCCGCACTCTGTCGACACTTAACACTTAAGACAAAAACGACCCATTATCAAGTCGCCAAACGCTGAGCATGAAATATAAACAAGTTTCAAACCCCGAAGACGTGGGGCATTAGAATAAGCATTTTTAAGAACATTTGTCGCTTCGAGTATCGAGCCTAGAGTTTAAGAGTTTTTAAATAAAATCAGTTCATATTTTTAATTCAACTAATGAACACTGGGTTATTTTCTTTCTCTTCGGAATATCTAATCATTTTGGTCCTTCGAAAAAAGGAACTCTGTAGTTTTCCCCCACCAGTGGTAAGACCTCAGAGTGTGAATCAACGCTTTTAAGTCTGAATTCTTATGCAAGTGTAAATGCTAAGATCAGCTAAAGGTAGCAAAAATAAAATAACTCTGTTCTCCCCCACCAGTGGTAAGAGACAGAGTATAAAACAAAAAAGCAAAATATTGCTTAATAAATAAACAAAAAATAAAAAGTGCGTGCGTCCGATTATAATGGCAGTCTGGCTAGTGGAGCAGCTGCGGTATTTTCGGCGACGGGAGTGGTTGTGTGTGACGTAAAAAAAAAAAGTTATCTTGTGTATATGTAGTTGCAAGTCGGCAACTACAAACAGCAGCAGAGCAACAAGATAGTTGCAACGAAGAGGCTGCTGAACGTACACTGCCGATACGAGAAAATCCTGTGCGAAGACCAGCACCGGCAACGTCTAGCGCGACAAGCTAGACCCTGAATGCATTAGGACCGGTAGCGCTACAAAGAGCGACCAACAATCAAATACATCATAAATGATAATTGTTTGAAAACAAAAAGCATTGTAAGAAATATTGCGAAATTGAGCGGAATTTTATCTGCCCGATAGCAGTATAGCTAGAAGATCACTGCGGTGATCGAGTAATAAAAAAATGAAGCAAGAAAGTCGTCTCGCCGACTTAGGTATACCATACACCAGCAAAACAAATATTTCAAATTTGTAATAACAAATGCATTTGCCTATTTCAAAAAAATTCTGTTCACGTGCTTTTTACAAGCATATCCAAGTATCTCGCTCACTCATGCATTTGAGCACCACCCGCCAACGGCCAACTCCGGCCTTATGGAAAAACGTTTATATGCATAACTTGGCTATTTTTTGTCCGATTTTGATCAAATTTGGAATTTTGCTGGGTATTAGTATCAATTTCAAGTGTGCCATTCCACAAGGTAAAAAATTGCGTGAGATAATCGAGTTTTTCAAATTTCGGGGGCGGAAAGGGGCGTGACAAAATCTTTATACATACAAAATGAGCGCATTTACTAAGCAAATATACATACCAAATATGGTGTCTCTAGCTGCAATAGTTTTTTAGATAAACGTTTTTTTAAATTGTGGGGGCGGAAAAGGGCGTGGCAAAAATTTGAAATAAACTTGATCACTCTACATACTACATGAGCCTATATACCAAATTTGGTGGTTTTATCTCGTATAGTCTCCGAGATCTACGCGTTCATACGGACGGACGGACGGACGGACAGACGGACATGGCTATATCGACTTGGCTGTTCTGTAATTCACCTGCAGTTTTTATCCGATATGTAACAAATGTTTTTCAACCGTTGTTACATGCTGACGTGTTGGATTTGTATGTGGATGATATTATAGTCCATGCAACGACAGCAGAAGAATGCTTCAAAAAGATGATGAAAGTTTTTGACACAGCAGCAGCGGTTGGACTTAAAATTAAATGGAAGAAGTGTCACTTTCTACAGAACTCTGTTGATTTTTTTGGCCATACGATCTACGATGGACAAATTAAGCCAGGACAAGAAAAGACCAAAGCTGTCAGCAAGTTTAAAGTACCAGAAAACATAAAGGCAGTTCAAGCATCTGGGCTTAACTGGATTTTTCCGCAAGTTTATTAAGGGGTATTCATTTATTGCCCGACCACTGACTGATCTTTTGCGTAAAGACGTTGCTTTTAGGATGAATGCGGTTGCACTCAAGGCTTTTAAGGAATTAAAAAGAGCTCTCACTGTCGAACCAGTACTTAAATTATATGATCGAAATGCCAACACAGAAATTCACACAGACGCATCAAAAATGGAATTTGGAGCAGCATTGTTGCAATGGAAAGATGGCCTGTTGCATCCAGTATGGTTCATTTTGGAAGCGAAAGCAGTATACCTTACCTGCCAAAAGTTTAGGCAATACGTTTTGGACATCAAGTTTAAAGTTGTAACGGATTGCGCAGCCTTTAAGCATACAATAAACAAGAAGGATGTACCTAGAGATGTGGCGCGATGGATTGTTTATTTGCAGGATTTTAACTTTGATGTGGAGCATAGAGCTGGAGCGAGACTTAAACATGTGGATTGTCTCAGTCGCTATCCACAAGGGATTATGATTATAAGATCGGAAACGTCGGCACGATTTAAAAAAACGCAACAAGAGGATACAATGTCAAAAGCTCTGATTGAATTGTTACAGAATCAACCTTATGAAGATTTTAAATTAAAAGGCGGTGTTTTATACAAATCGGTTGGCGGTAATGAACTTTTGGTTGTGCCGAAACAAATGGAAAAAGAGATCATTGTCGAAGCCCACAATGTTGGTCACTATGCGTTACAAAAGATGATGCACGCAATTCAGCAGTCTCATTGGATGCCGTATTTAGAGTCAAAAGTGGCCCGAATTATTAAGAAACTGCGTCAAATGCATAATCTATAACAAAAAATTCGGCAAAAAGGAAGGATTAATGCAGGTGATAGACAAAGGAGATAGACCATTGGAAACAGTAAATGTGTATCATCTTGGGCCATTAGATGCAACTTCAAAGCAATATAAGTATATTTTTGCTATGGTCGACGCCTTCACGAAATTTGTTTGGTTATATCCAACAAAAACAACAGGTTGCGGGGAAGTACTACGAGAGCTAAAGGAGTGGTCTGCTATATTTGGTAACGTTGGTCGAATTATCAGTGACAGAGGATCTGCATTTATAGCCAAGGATTTCGAGGAATATATCAAGTCGAACGGAATCCACAATGTTTTGACAACAACGGGCGTCCCAAGAGGCAACGGTCAGATCGAACGTGTAAACAGATCTATCATTACGATTATTTCCAAGCTGTCTGCGGATGAACCGGCTAAATGGTTTAAGTATGTATGTGCCAAATGTGCAAAGGGCTATTAACTCTCATGTCAATGTATCAACAAAAAGATCGCCGTTTGAACTAATGCTGGGTGTTTAATAAATAATGGGCCAGAAAATCTGATTTCTATCAGAAAATCTGATTGTTAGAAGAGGAAATATGCGACAAATTTGATGAAGGGAGACAGTCAATGAGAGCTTCTGCCAAACGAGAAATTACTAACGCCCAGGAAGCATACAAGAAATAATATGATTCAAAACGCAAGATTGATAATGTATGTATATAAAGTTGGAGATCTGGTAGCGTTTCGGCATACGCAGTTTGTAGCGGATCGTAAGCTTGCGAGTGAATATCTTGGACCGTACGAGGTTATAGCAGCTAAACGATGCGGAAGATACGATGTTAAGAGAGCAGCAGTGGATATCGAGTGGCCAATCCTCACAGCTACTAGCTCAGACAATATGAAGTATTGGAGGAACAATCAGGATTCAGACGAGTTGTCATCGGGGTCGGATGACTAATATCAGATGTAAGATGTGTGCTGGGTTGCTGGTCGTTTTTGTAGCCCTGGCTAGTTGAGAGTGTGTCCAGTCAGTAGAAGTCAGTTGGATTGAGTCGAGAAGTAGAGTCATCGTCGAAAAGTTGCCAGCGAAAAAGTCGAAAGTCGTTGGAACAATTAAGTTGAAAAGTCAAGTCGTTTTAAGTCGAACATTACACGTTGTAATTAATAAGGAATAATTTGTGAACTCATCTATTACATTTGGACTCATTGATACTCTTTGTTTTTGTAAATCTTTAAAACTTTCTATTGGTTTATATACGAATAAATCTCTTAAATACATACATACATATGTACATATGTATATCCCCAGAGAATTTTAAGATATTTAAGAATATTAAGATGCATTAAGCTACGTTTTTTTAAGTTTACTTAAACTTTTTTGGTTAGATTTTTTATGAATTTGCTTTTTTTTTTTTATTCTGTATGTTAAAATGGATTAACATCAAGGCTTTAATGTTGCCAAATATTAAATAAATTATATCTTAGCACATTCATTTTCATTTCATTTCAATTACTTTTGTTTTAGCCCTATTTCATCAAAATTTGTCAAAAAATCTTCTTTTACTTAAACTTTTTTTGCTGACTGTACATGTATATGTATACTTTCTGGGGTCGGAAACGTCTCCTTCTGTGCGTTACAAACATCTGACCTCTGCAAGGGTATAAAAAGAGAGGAAAACAAATAAAACAATAAGGGAAATTGAGGAGAAAACGTTTTGCATAAATTAATCAGCCTTGACTGCTCCTTTTGCAAAAGTAATACACAGACACACACTCGCTTGCACCGATTGTTATTACCCTTCAATACCGGTCGCCGGGGCTTCCCCGGGGACATGTCGCTTGTCCCCGCGGACAATCTAGCGACACTCCCAATGGTTTGTCCTATGGACGAGAGGGACAATTTCCCTAGATTCTCCTAGGGACTAGAAGGACAATTTCCCTATTTTGTCCTAGGGATTAGAGGAACAATGCAAATTACATAAAAAATATAAAATAATTGAATTTATTTTATTTTATTTATTTTTTATTAAGCTAATTTGGCAGCTGCTGCTTCAATTTTCTGCTTTTGGTTTTGTTTTCCGTATTTTTGCCTCAGGCCATCGCATTCTGAAGCCCAACTTCCGGTGGCTGCCATGGGGAAGTGTTTTGAACTGAAAATTTGTGATAATATTAGAAATGGAATAAATTATAATGTCAAAACTAACGTTTTTGCTATCATTAATTATTTAATTAATTTTACTTACCGATTAAAATGTTCGAAACATTTAGACAGGTTCTAAGGATCAGCTTTTGTCTTTTCTCTTCCAAGTTCCGGCTCTTCACAAGAGAGTTGTCTCCAGCCACTTGAGAGGTCTGGAAATATAAAAAAGAATTAAAATTTTGAACATTTCATATAACAGATGTATACTTACATTGCTTTTTTGACTTTGCGACGTAATGCTGATCTTGAAGTCAATTATTTCTGAATCAGTAAGTTGCTAGTATTTTTTTTTTAGAAAAAAATATTAAATTATTACAAAATAAATTAATAATAATGCGGGGTCGAACCCGCATTTAATTTTGTTGGCAAAATACTTTGTTTTCCTTTTACTCCCTGTTCTCATACATATTTCTCCACTTATTTTCTCATTCTATTGATTTGCATTCAATTATAAATAATGCTATTAATTTTTGCTTATTTATCAAACAATAACAACATATAGTGTTGTATTTCAAAGTAAAAATAAAACACTTTGCAAACAAAATTACTATTCACTATTTGTGTATATTATACATAATATTTAAATAGCTCTTACCTTTAATTCTATCTAAATTCAATTAGAAAACACTAAAAGATTATATTTTCACTGCTTGGTCAGAAAAACGACAAGTACAAAGCGACGCGTACAGAAATACAAAAGAAAATAAATTTTTTTTTCGGCAAGTTTTTTTTCGGCATCCGATTGGGTTTCGATAACGAAATTATTTCGTTCGTGTGTCGTCGGCTAACGTCAGCATGAAAACGCTGGCAGAATTTTTTCCTGCCGACGTCGGTGGCTCGGACAATTGGGCGAAATTGTCAGCGGCGAAAATTTGGTACTGAAGGATGTATGTACATATATGTACAGTCAAGGAAAAAAGTCAACATACACCTCCAATTTTGGCATAATTCGGCTTTTTGCTCTAAAAATTAAAAATGTAATTATGCCATAATTTAGAGGACCAAAAGTTAACTCTATGTGAGAAAACAAAATTTCAAAAAATTTTAAACAATCAAAGTTATTGGCAAACCAGAGGGCCTGGGCTAACTTCGACCGCGTTAAAGTTTGTATACCCTTGCAAGTTTGTTAGTAACTCTTTTATCTAAACTAACTGTTTTATCTAAAAAGGGTAATGTTTGCGAAAGAACGGCCTTCAATCTTAGCATAGGATATAACGAACTTTCTGATGAAAGTCACTGTTTTCCACCGATCCTTCCTATGGGAGCTATATGATATAGTTACCCTATCTTTACCGAATTCGGCGTAGTCATTAACAGGTATATTTAACTATCAAATGTTTAATTTGAAAGCAATCGCATTAAAAGTAATAAAGTTATTGACCAAAGTCACTGTTTTCGACCGATTGTTCCTATGGGAGGTATATGATATAGTCATCCGATCTCGACCAAATTTGGCACAGTCATTTATAGCTACAATAAACTTACTTATATTAAATTTTACGACAATAGCTTAAAAAGTTACGAAGTTATTGAGAAAAGTCACTGTTCGTGACTTTGACGTTTGTATGGGAGCTATATGATATAGTGGTCCGATCCGGCTGAATCCGAGATATACAACCCCTGCAGTATATACAAGCCTACATGCAGCTCTAGTCTAGGAGGAGTTTGCGTTGATCCAGACGACGGACAAGGCTATTTGAACTCGTCTCGTCGTGCTGATCAGGAATATACATATATACTTTATATGGTCGGAGATGCTTCCTTCTATGCGTTGCACACTTCTGGCCAAAATTAATATACCCTTTTTGCAAGGGTATAAAAATTATTAATTGCTGCTAAACATGTACAAATTGATAATAATGTAAAACAATTTTATTTTAAAACTAGAATTTGTTTTAGACTTAAATATTTAAACAAAAAAAATACCTATTAAAAATCAGAAACAACGTTTAGTTAGAAATTCAAAATTATTAAAAATAAAATTATAAACACAAAAATAACATCGTCTCAATTTATTATTGTAGACTATTTTCCACCCCAACAGGCAACAAGAGGTTAATCAACTCACAGCAGTGCCTTTCAGTCGCACCCATGTACTATGTGCCGTTTCACTCGCACTCATTGCAATCATTCAAGAGCTAGTTTGGGAGCCGAGTAGACCTGGGTGAGGCTCAGTGCTGCCAGATGGGTGTATTTTTACATGAATACATATATTTCAGGCCTTTATCTTGTAAAACTTGTAAACGTCCTCAAAATTCATGTATTTTTGTATAGAAATTGCAAAATATTACAAATTTTATAATTTTAATTTGGAACTTCGAAAAAATTTATTTATTGATTAAGTTTAATTTGAACGGCTCTCATAAGCATAAAATATGGTAGCGCCTTTACCAGCTGTGCTTGAGATTTTCGATAAATTAACACTGATATTTATCAGTATTTGAATTTCCAAAGTCATGCAATACTACTTGCCGAAATTTACAAAGACTTTATATTGGTGACGATTTTCGCGTAAATTTTTAATAAAATTATCATGGAAGTCTCTTCAAGCAGTGACAGCGAAGAGGAAAAGCGAAACGCACTTTTTAACAAAAAAAAGAAAGTTATACGAAGCAAAATATTCGCTTTCGCGGGAAAAAATTCACAAATATGCCGCTTGGACACAAAAAAACGGGCCCTTTAACAAGGAAGACGATATTTCAGTAATTGAATTTTGGCACCATATATCAAAGATAAAATATCAAAGAAGCTAACTTCGGCAATGCCGAAGTTTTTATACCCTTGCAGTCCTTGGCAATAATATTTTTACATTTTGAAATTTCTTTCCCTGCAACTCAATTCATCAATACACAAACAAAACATTCAAATTATTTCTCTTTTTACTACAAATTTTTCTTCTTCTTCCATCATTCCCTAAGCAAAGCACAACACGCATATCCGTACAGCTCGTGTATCGCTGCGTCTGTGTGTGTGTATGCATGAGCTCTGTTTGATTTGCTGATGACGTAGTAGCTGCCGTCAGCGCTTGAACCGATTTGTACTGTCTGTAACTTGTGTTCTATTTATCCGATCAGATTCAAATTTTGGGATCTGAGATTTTATATCAAATTCTATTATATTGGTAAATTTCATGGGAATACTCCAATTTTTGCAAAAATTTTTGCTCTAGAGCTATATGATATAGTAGTCCGATCCTGACAATTTTCATACTTTATCATCTCCGGGGCAAAAGTAGCTCAAATATGAGCTATTTCATTCCGATAGCTCTTAAGATGCCAGCGTGAAGTTGATTTGCACAGACGGACGGACGTACGGACGGACAGACGTACATGGCTATATCGACTCAGCTTCTCATGCTGATCAAGAATATATATACTTTATGGGGTCGGAAACATCTCCTTCTGTGCGTTACAAACATCTGACCAATTTTATAATACCCTCTGCAAGGGTACAAAAAGGCGATAATTCACAAGTGTTCCCATTATTGGCTGAATTTGCACAAAATTTATTAACACTACCTCACAGTAGTGCAAACGTTGAGAGGCTGTTTTCGGACATAAATAATATAAAAAACCAGAGGGCCGGGGCTAACTTCGACCGCGTCAAAGTTTGTATACCCTTGCAAGTTTGTTAGTAACTCTTTTATCTAAACTAACTGTTTTATCTAAAAAGGGTAATGTTTGCGAAAGAACGGCCTTCAATCTTAGCATAGGATATAACGAACTTTCTGATGAAAGTCACTGTTTTCCACCGATCCTTCCTATGGGAGCTATATGATATAGTTACCCTATCTTTACCAAATTCGGCGTAGTCATTAACAGGTATATTTAACTATCAAATGTTTAATTTGAAAGCAATCGCATTAAAAGTAACGAAGTTATTGACAAAAGTCACTGTTTTCGACCGATCGTTTCTATGGGAGGTATATGATATAGATCCGATGACCAATTTTGGCCTAGTCGTTTATAACTATAATAAACTTACTTATATTAAATTTCACGACAATAGCTTAAAAAGGTACGAAGTTATTGAGAAAAATCACTGTTCGTGACTTTGCCGTTTGTATGGGAGCTATATGATATAGTGGTCCGATCCGACTGAATCCGAGATATACAAACCCTGCAGTATATACAAGCGTACGTGCAAAATTTCAGCTCTGTAGCTCTTACGGTCTAGGAGGAGTTCGCATCGATCCAGACGGACGGACAGACGGGCGGACGGACGGACATGGTTATTTGAACTCGTCTCGTCGTGCTGATCAAGAATATATATACTTTATATGGTCGGAGATGCTTCCTTCTATGCGTTGCACACTTCTGACCAAAATTAATATACCCTTTTTGCAAGGGTATATTAACAAAAGAAAAGCGCTTTGTACCGAATCGTTAACGGGCTTACTTTTCACTAAAGAAGGCTTAAAGCTGAGTTCTAAGCCATCGAAAGAGCATATGAAATATTTTACTTCTAGTATTTATAAAATGAAGTAAAAATTAACAAGTATCGTCGACAAATATTCATAAATCTAGAATTAATGCTATTTTTATACCATACACCCATAGGGTGAAATGGTATATTAAAGTCGCCAAAATGTATCTAACAGGCAGAAGGAAGCTTTTCCGACCCCATAAAGTATATATATTCTTGATCGGGATCAACAGGCGAGTCGATATAGACATGTCCGTCCGTCCGTCCGTCCGTCTGTCCGTATGAACACGTAGATCTCAGAGACTATAAGAGCTAGAGTCACCAAATTTGGTACGTAGACTCGTGTATAACCTACGGTGGTCAAGTTTATTTCAAATTTTTGCCACGCCCCCCTCCGCCCACGGAATTTAAACAAATTTGATTTTCTTAAAGACTATAATAGCTAAAGACATCAAATTTGGTATGATTAATCCTTTAGTAAGCGCGCACAAATTTGTTGCAAAAAAAAATTGCCACGCCCTTTCCGCCCACGAAATTTAAACAAATTTGATTTTCTTAAAGACTATAATAGCTAGAGACACCAAATTGTGTATGTGTATTTGCTTAATAAATGCGCATATATTGTATATGCAAAGATTTTGCCACGCCCCTTTCCGCCCCCGTAATTTGGGAAAACTCGATTATCTCACGTAATTTTCTACCTTTTGTAATCAATTTTGGCACACTTGAATTTGATACTAATACCCAGCAAAACACCAAATTTGATCAAAATCGGACAAAAAACAACCAAGTTATGCATATAAACGTTTTTCCATAAGGCCGTAGTTGGCCGTTGGCTGGTGGGGGCGCTAGGGTGCTCGTATACTTGAGTGAGGGAGATTCTAAGATATGCTTGTAATAAAAAGCATGTGAAAATGCATTGGTTTAATAAACTTGAAATATTTGTTTTACTGGTGTATGGTATACCTAAATCGGCGAGACGACTTACTTACTTCATTCAATCAATACAAATAAGAAAAGCATAGTTTTTGATTTAAAAAAATTATCTTAGTTAAAATAAAAAATACATGTAAAAATACATGAATTTTGGCGGTTGGCCATGTATTTAAAAATTTTTCATCTGGCAGCACTGGTGAGGCTCCCATAGCCCGTAGGGCACTTTTGCTCGGCAATCGCTCGTGCGGTCGTCTGTATGCATGCCGATGTGAGCACCAAGTACAAGTTGAGACCGTAAAAAAAACAACACGCAGAAAAATGAATGCTTCACTTTCTTACATGTGCACATATATACATATAAAGTATGAAAAATATGTGTAATAGCCGATACAAAGTATGCATTCATTTTTATGACATTTAGGTAGAAGGAACCCTAGGCTCATAACTTTACTTTGTTTTAATTTTTTATTCGTTTCTTCACATACGATTTGCGCAGTGTAAAGCAGCTTACGCACACAAGCAAGCGCACGCATACATTGACAGTTTGAGCTGCCTCTCTTTGTGCCTACCCTTGTTGTAAAGCAGGGTGAGGCAAAAAGAGAGCCAACGAAAACTGTCGATGTATGCGTTTCTTTTTTTTTTTAATTTATTTATTAAGTTATAGAATTATATACAAGAAGGATAGAAAATTTGGAAAAAAGTTTGCGAGGGGAAGTAGCTTGTGTGGTACTGCCAGCGAGGGTATTGCTTCACACAGGCGTGCTTCCACCCGCTTCCTGCTCTCAAGTCATTCGACTCGAATCAGCTGCTCCACTCTGCGGAGCTCGGTCATGGCGATGGCCGCGAACTTGTTAAATGCCTCCCAGTTTTCCCTGCGACGAATGATCCTTGGGACCAAGTTGGATACTGTGATTTGCTCCCCGAGTTCCGCCTCGAGGTGTTCTCTCTCGATGTCGAAGCGTCCGCACCTGAAGAGGACATGTTCAGCCGTCTCGTCTTCTCCGTTGGCGCACCATGCGCACTCTGGGCTTGTTGCGTGTCTGAACCGGTGTAGGTAGCCACGGAAGCAGACGTGACCGCTCAGAAGTTGCGTCGAGAAGAAGTTGACTTCTTCATGGTCCCTGGCCAAATAGTCTTTTAGGCTTGGGATTAGCCGATGGGTCCATCTGCCTTTTTGCGACATATCCCATAGCGATTGCCACCTTGATATACTTATTTCGCGCGCCTGAACCCGTAGCAATTCTTTTTCGGTTGGCACTAAGTTTGGCTCTTTTAGTGGCTCTCTTAGAGTCTTTTGGATTCATCGGCCAGGATTCCGACTGGGATTGCGCCTGCTAGTACCATGGCTCCATGACCCTTAGTGCGCTGATTCTAAATATTGAGTCCAATTCTCGGGCGTATGATTTTGTGGACACTGCTTCTGCCCAAACGGGCGCGTCGTAAAGCATGGTTGCCTTGATTACACCATGCCACAGCGTTTTTCGGCTCTGGCTTGGTCCTCTTGTGTTGGGCATCAATCGTGATAAGGCAGAGCAAGTTATTCTGGCCTTTTTGGCCGTTGCCGAGAGGTGATCTTTGAAATTGAGCCTTGTATCGATGAGTACTCCAAGGTACTTTATTGCCATTATTGTTTTTATTTGCGTGCCGCCGACCTGTGTGCTTGCTGTCTCCACCTTTTTCCTACTGCTTACAAGAACAGCTTCTGTTTTATTTTCGGCCAGGAGAAGGCCCGTTGTAGCCAGCCATTGTTGCACTCGAGCGAGCCCGTTCGAGCACATTGTCTCCACTTCGCTCAGATTTTTTGTCACACTTACTACGGCTACATCATCAGCAAAGCCTACAATCTCGACCCCAGCAGGCAATTCCAAGTTTAGAACGCCGTTATACATGGCATTCCAAAGCAAGGGTCCCAGAACCGAACCCTGTGGGACACCTCCAGTGATGTTGTATGTTTTCTCTCCTTCAAGTGTGTCTGCGTGGAGACTTCTATTGGAAAAGTAACTACTTATTACCTTCCATAGATAGTGTGGTATGCCGAAATTTCGCAGGGCATCTAGAATGCAAGGCCACCTTGCCGAATTAAATGCATTTTTTGGATTCGCCCCTTTCGGAAGCCAAATTGATTATCCGACAGTGCGTTGGCAGAATGTAGTGCCTCATCTAGTCTATCCGCTAGAATTCTTTCAAGCACTTTGCCTGTCGTGTCCAGAAGGCATATAGGTCTGTATGCTATGGATTCGCCGGCTTGCTTTCTTCGCTTTGGTAGCAGCACAAGCTTTTGTCTCTTGTAAAGATCTGGGAACACTCCGTCATTAATGCATTTGTTGAATACACACGCGAATATATCCGGGTGCTGGTACGCCGCAATTTTTAGAGCTTCGTTGGGGATGCAATCGAGGCCCGGGGACGACATGACTCTGGTTCGCGCAACAGCTGCCAGTATCTCCCGTACACCTATTGGAGGTATAGTTTCCACATCCATTGGTGCAGCGGGACTGGGTGGCTGGGAGGGGAAAAGTTCTCCTACTATGTGGTCCATGTCAGCAACAGAGTGGGGCTCTGTCCTTTGGTTAGTTTTTAGCCTCTTCATTACGATTTTGTACGGTCTGCCCCATACATCGTTTTCCGCTTCTACAAGAAGGTCATTAAAGCATCTCTTTTTGCTGCGGCGAATTGCCAGTTTGAGGTCCCTGCGCTTCTGCTCGAATTCTGTGCGGAGAGTTTCTGAATCATCGCTAACTCCGTTGGTGTCTCCTTCTGGCTATATGACATTGCTTGCGAAGGTTGGCGATCTCATCATTCCACCAGTATGTCCGTATGTGTTCCCTTGGGCAGGTATTTTTACTCGGCATGCTGGACTCGCACGCGTTACGCAGCCATTCGAATAGTCCTCTTGCCGACGTGGCGGTGTTGACATTCTGAACTAATGTGCTGGTGAAGTTTTGCATGTCCATACGTTTTGTGTTGTACCGTTGGGATCTTGCTGTTGGTCTGTCGTATCTACGCCGGCCGTCGATAGTGCAGAGAATTGCTTTGTGATCACTGGCCATGTAGACATCGCTCACTTCCCACCGTGCGTAAGGGCATAGTACATTGCTTACAAAAGTAAGGTCAATCGTCGAGCCGATATTGCCCCGTTGAAATGTGTATTCCTCGCCTGTGTTTAGAAGTGCCAGATCAAGTGTGGCAAAAGCTTCTAATAGTGTTTGGCCTATTGCATTGGTTGATGCACTACCCCATTCTGATGCCCAGGCGTTAAAATCTCCGGCAACAATTGCCGGCCTGTGGCTGCGAGTCTGGTCTGCCAATTCGTCCATCACGGCGCTAAACTCTCCGAAGCTATAAGAGGGAGGGAGGTAGCAGCTGAAGATCCAGTAATTGAATACTTTGGATATCACAAAACCATTGAAAGACTCTGGGGATTGTACTTGTGCCGGTGCAGGCCCGCACGACCAAATCGCAGACTTTCCAGAGTTGTTTTGGACCCATTGGGAAGACGATAGGTTTCTATAAGGCTCGCCTATAATGGCAATGTCTGTGCGTAGGTCTCTGAGGGTTTGGACTAGTAAGTCCTGCGCCGCCTCGCAGTGATTGAGGTTTATTTGAATTAATCTAATCATGGCGAGAGGAAATCCCTCCTCTTGGACCATGAACACATTTCTGGCTGCCTGCTATGTGGCCGATGTTCTGCTCGCCGCTGGCGATACATAGCCAGCACGAGGGGCTTTTGACGCACTCACTTATTTGTGGCCGCTTTTGCCGCACTTCAGACAGAGTCCCGTTCTGTCGATTTTGCTGGAGCATTTCGACGCAATATGGCCGTACTCTAGGCATCTTTTTGGAGCGTTATTGATCCTAATTGGGCAAACGTTCCAACGAACTTTTATTTTACTGGCTTTGAAGATTTCCTTGACTGTCAATGCTGGGACGCTCACTGTGGCCCGCTAGTAGCCTGAGTACATTGGGCGGAGACTTTTTATTGCCAGAGATTGTATTTAAATCTGGCGTTCTGCCCAAAATGCCGATACAATGTCGTCTCTGGTTACCTCCTCGTCGAGATCCTTGATATCGAGTCTGATCTCCTCAGTTAGGGGTTTGGCCTCAAACTGGCTTCCAAGCGCCGCGCCGATGTCTACGCTCATTTGCTGGAGATTGTTACCCATGGGTTTTTCTATATCAAGCAAGAGATCATCTTTTGCGGTACGTCGTACCTTTTTTACGTTCGCTCCGATAGCCTTTAGATTCTCATCCTCGCTACGAGTGACCATTTTAAGCATTTTGCTGTACGTTAGGCTGCCCTTGTTTGCTATTAGAATAGCGTCTGACATGTGTCTTGGTATTTTTTGCCTTGGCGCAGGCGTCCGTTTGGCCCTTCTGACCGTGACTTGCTGCCAGTCTGCACTATTATCCTCTGGCTTTTTGGAATCGGCATGTTGGGGGCTGGCTACCCGCTCTTCATGAAACTGAGGGGCTCCTCGCTTTTTCTTTGGCGGCGTCTTTCGTTGCGTTGCCGAGTCTTATCGTAAGCGTTTAGGTGTGTCTCTGCGCTCTGGCTCTGCTGTTTGCTTGCCCAGGAATATTGCCGCTGGAGAGGTTGGCAGAGCAACTCTTGGAGTTCTTTCAGCCTTACGATGGCTTGTTTTGTGCTCATATTGATATGACGCACTGGCTTTTTGTTGTCGTCCCGCTTGTTAAACAAGTGATCTAACTGCCATACTAACACGCCAAGTTCGTCCAGCTCAGCGATGCGAGAGATCACTGGGGGACTGGGGGCTAAAGACGTTACGTCTGGGCTATTAAGCACTGCTTGTGCACACGCTAAGGGTGTTTTGGCTGCGTTGCCATGTACTGGAGGAGAAGATATTCCGATCAACGGACGTCGGCCAAATACGACTTCCTCGCTCATGTTAACCAATGGATCACTCTCTGGCTGGGAATGGTGATCCAACGATGCCTTAAATTTATCCATTGGTTCAAGAAACCCAGTTCGGAGGCAAAATCCAAACACAAAATTGCGGTAATGGTTACAATTTTGAATTTGAATTCAAATCCGGGCGGATAGTCGGAGGCGCCACCTGCCGATTTTATGGCTAGGGGCTCCCCTTGTCTTTCTCCGTTTTTCAACACTGGAGCGAGCAGATGTTTGTGCCGGTGTGAAGAAGAGGAAGAAATTGTGCAACAACAATGAAAATTCGCAGAAAACTGGATAAAAACTCTCACCCACACCACGAAAAAAAACGGGGCCAATACTGAGAGGCGGGAAAAGTAAATGGAGAGGTGACTGGCTCCTCCCCTCGCCACCGTCCGCCACAGTGGGCCAACCGGCTGGGCTATAAAACTGGAGTAGGATCGGCAGTGGTTGCGGCCGACGAATCCCAGAAGCGTGGTATGTAACCAAGTCTGCAGAGGTCCTCCTTGACTAGAATTTTTCAATCTACAGGCCTTTAGTATACCCGAATTTGGAGATAACAACGGAGCACCCGCGGATAAAGATACGTTCTCCCTGTTGTTGTCTGTGTTCTGTCGATGTATGCGTGCGCTTGCTTGTGTGCGTAAGCTGCTTTACACTGCGCAAATCGTATGTGAAGAAACGAATAAAAAATTAAAACAAAGTAAAGTTATGAGCCTAGGGTTCCTTCTACCTAAATGTCATAAAAATGAATGCATACTTTGTATCGGCTATTACACATATTTTTCATACTTTATATGTATATATGTGCACATGTAAGAAAGTGAAGCATTCATTTTTCTGCGTGTTGTTTTTTTACGGTCTCAACTTGTACTTCGTGCTCACATCGGCATACACACAGACACGAGCAATTGCCGGGCTATGGGTGCCTCACCCTGGAGTAGACTGCCTTATAACTACACAAGCACTTATATTGCCATGGAAACAACGAGCCTCTGCTGCCGACGAGACTACCTTATGTTATTGTATCATGGTTAGAAGCAGAAGTCAGCCAACCGTGAGCGTCTCCAAGTACAAGCGTGTCACGACGGCGCTGCCGAAGTAGGCGCCAGAAGCCCAGACATTGCCGACAGTGACAGCAGAGGCGCGCAGAAAAATGACGAGCAACAAAAGGGGTCGTTTGCGCTAGCGAAAGAAATAGCTGTTGACGTTGATGGACAAGACTGTGCATGCAACTGGATTGGACAATTGAACAGCATTGCGCAGGTTTTCGAGTTGAACGAAAGTTGTATGCGCATGTTGTTTGTGGCAAAACTAAAGGGTGCCGCAAAACGTTGGATTCAAGCGAACCCAGCACGTTTGATCGAACCTTTCAAGCAGCTGTGCGGTAATTTTAGCATATTTTGGAGTTAATAAAAAACCATTAAAAATACGTGGCAAAATTTTCTGTTTCATACATAGTTAAGAATAAAGAAAAAATTAATTTTGAGTTAATTGTGGTTGCTGAAGAGTCTATGAGTCAAGATGCAATATTGGGGCGTAATTTTTTTAAAGCCTGTGGCTTGCGTATACATACATACATACATATGTACATACATACCTCAATATGAGTCGCACCAGATTAGACTTGAATCCGTTCAAAAGAAGTTCTTGCTATTTGCTCTTCGTGGCTTAATCTGGGATCGAAATGTCAATTTGCCTTCGTACTCTAGTAGACTTCTTTCGATTAACCTTCCTTCCTTAATGAACCGTAGAATTATGCTTGGTGTTATTTTTAAGCACAAGCTTCTAATTGGTGATATTGACTCGCCTGAGTTATTGGCTCAGGTAAATTTGTCGGTACCATGTAGACAGAGTATACATCCTATTCTACCTTTAACCCTTAGTCGTTGTTCTTCTAACTATGCCCTGCATGAACCTTTTAGTGTCCTCTGCTATGATTACAACCTTTTATTCCCTGTAATCTGCTCAGAGTCTTCTATTAACACACTTAAAACATCTATCCCTTCCTATTTAGTTAATAGATAGCTATAGTATTATTTGTTTGTCTGTTTTTTCCATTGTGTATCTGCCCACGCGATTCGTGCCGTGCGTTATACGGCTGCACCCCTCGGTCGGTCGGGTGGGAGGTGGGCAGCTATCGGCTTGGGCTCGCGCGAGTTATGCCATTAGCAACACTTCCCATAACAGCCGACCCAAGAGGTCTACACTCCACATTAATGTAAACATAAACAATACCATTCCAGTAAACATAGAGTGTCACAAGATAAGTGACAGTTTCCCTAAACATAGAGTGTCACAAGATAAGTGACAGTTTCCCTAAAACATAGTGTCACAAGAAAAGTGACCAGAAGAAAACATTATAAACACTTAGATGTAAGCCAAACCAGAATATGATTTGATTCAATAAAACTGTCTTGATTTAACGCTCAACCAGAACAGACTCAATCTTAATTGGCGCAGTCGGTACTCGAGTTCACAGTTAAAATATTGTGGAAACTTTGAACGCAATCAAAGAAAACGAAACAATATAATACTGTGGAAAACAAAACATTTAGTGACAAAATAAATTATATATATTGTGGAAACTTTGGAGAAAATCTAAGTCAACGAAACAATATAATATTATAAAAGCATTTTGTGACAAATAACGAAACAATATAATATTGTAAAAACACTTTGTGCAAACAAACAGAATTATTGTGGAAACTTAAAAAAAAAAAAAGTTAACGAAACAATAAAACATACACCATTAAAATGGCACAAATTAACGAAATACAACAATGCATTCAAATGCTAACATCAATAATAATATCCAATCAAGAGATGCATTCTAATCCAACAACAAGGGAGAGAAACAGCATTGAGAAGGAAACAAGGTACTTGCTGGTGTTCACTGGACAGGAGGGAACGTTACATGGTTTCATTTCGGCAGTCAACCAAATCATGGAGGAGTATGATGATAACGACCAGGTCTTCACTGTTATATTCAACACCAAAATTCAAGGTCAGGCTAGAACTATGCTTAATATTAACCCCCCTACATCTTGGGCTGATTGCAAAACTCGTCTTCGACATCATTATCGCCCAAGAACGGATCAAATGGGTCTAACCAGAAAAATTAATAACTTAAGGGTAACTACCGTTCGAGATCTTGATTTTAAAGTAAGAGCAATTGTTGAGGAAATTACTGATTTTTCGGTCTTTGAAAACAATAGCAGATTAGTTGACATATTAAGTGGTCTCTTAATTCAAAGAGTAAAAGAATTATCTTGTGGTCCAATGGCCATTGCCTTAATGAATAAAACAACATTAACAGATATAAGAATTGAACTTGCAAATTATATTGGTCTGAATTATGGAAATTTAAATAAAAAACTATTATTAACCAAAAATGACAATGACCATAGTACATATAACAAACAGACAACTAATAAAAATACAAACCAAAATACTGAACAGAGTCAAAGTGTAAAACAGTCTCAAAATCCCAATAGACAACAGAGTCAAAATACGAGACAGTATCAAAATCCGAATAGACAACAGAGTCAGAATGTAAGACAAAATCAAAATTATCAGCAACCACAAAATTATCAGCAACCACCAGTAGAAGCAATGAGTGTAGATAATATAAATGAGGAAGTAGTAAACAGCACAGATAATCAAGAGTTTTTTACCAACTAGCCTTGGATGAAAAAAAAATTTTTATAAAAGGAACAATAGAGGAAGATACTTATATTATTTTAGTAGATACAGGATCAACCATAAGCATTTTAAACACAACTAAGGTACATAATTCCAAATACAAAATAATTGAAAAATATTCAAAAACCATACATACAATAAAGGGAAAAATAGAAAGTGACAGTTACTTAGTGAAAACAAAAGTGCCAAGGGAGTTTAAATATATAAATTATGCAAGAACAAGATGGGTGGCTATGCCCCTGGAAAAATCATATGATTTTCTATTGGGCATGGACTTCATTCAAAGGAATTTTGCAAATATTGATTTTCAAAACAAAATTATTAAACTTAACAATGGGGTCGAAATTCCATTCCTTTCCAAACAATCAGAAGATGTTTGCGTAATGGAAGTAAGTGAAATTGATGATCTTAAGTTAAAAGAACTCAATACTGAGGAAGAACAAATAATAAGAAATCTTTCAAAAAAGTACGAAAAGTTATGTTTCAAAGAAGGGGATCACTTAACCAATAGTAACAGTAGTTCATAGCATAAAAACTACTACAGACCAACCTATTAATTCAAAACTCTATCGGGTCTCCCCAAAATATGAAGAAGAAATAAAGAAACAAATAATTTATATGGAAAACAATGGAATTATAAGAAAAAGCAAAAGCAAATATAGTTCTCCAATATGTGTCATACCTAAAAAAGAGATAGCTCTGGAATTCAAAAGTATCGTATTTGTGTAGACTATAGGCGTTTAAACCAAGTAACCGTTCCAGATAAGTACCCAATACCTATCATGGACGCTGTATTAGACAAACTCGGTAAAGCCCAATATTTTACTACATTAGATTTAGCAAATCACATTTCAACGTTTAATGAATGAAATACTGAGGGATTATATAAACAAAAGTTGTGTTGTATACATGGACGATATTTTGATATTTTCAACAACACTTGAGGAACATAAGATTGCTCTAGAAAACATTTTCAAAATACTTAGAAATCATAACTTAAAAATTCAACCAGACAAATGTTCCTTCATGAAACAATATACTGAATATTTAGGACACATTCTCACAAAGCAAGGGATTAAACCCAATCCACATAAAATAGAAGCAATAAAAGCAATGCAGCTACCTAAAACAGAAAAGCAATTGAAAGGATTTCTTGGTATGACAGGATTTTACAGAAAATTTATTAAGGACTATTCCAAAATATCTTACCCAATGATCAGATATTTACAAAAAGGCATACAAATTAATACAAATGACCCACAGTTTATAGATGCCTTTGAAAACCTTAAAACTTATAAGCTCACATCCAATCTTAAAATATCCAGAGTTTGATAAACCATTTACCATTACAACAGATGCCAGTGATTTCGCAATAGGTGCAGTATTGTCTCAACAAGGGCAACCAGTTGCATTCGTTTCAAGAACTCTAAATAAACACGAAAAAAACTACAGTACAATTGATAAAGAATTTTTATCTATTATACATGCAGTAAACTATTTTAAACATTATTTGATAGGTAATAAATTCCAAATTATAACAGATCATGCTCCGATAAAATATCTAAACTCAAAATACAAAGGGAAAGAATTGACAGCAAGACACCAAAGATGGATTTTAAAATTACAAGAATTCGATTATGACATAATATATCTGAAAGGAAAAGACAATAAAGTGGCAGATTTTTTAAGTAGACAGGAAACAGCTGAACTAATAAACAAGGATAAAACAAATGAGTCAAACTTTGAACTATCAGATACACAGCATTCAGCAGAGGAAGGAGGATTTACAAATTTCTATATAAAAGACGATATTGTAAACAAATATAGAACTCAGATAATAGTAACTTATACAACAACGGACAATATTAATATTCAGCATGGTAGAAAAATAATAGAAGTAAGCCCAGCAGAAACAGAAATTGAAATCGAAATCAAAATGCAAAATAATACAAATAAAGGAACAGTAGGAATTTTTTCAGAAGTTCCAGACTCAGAATATTATAAGATACAATGTATCTTAATGAACATTTTTTCACACTGTAATAATATAAAATTTTTTAAATGTACTAAGAGAGCTCAGGAAATTTCAAGCGAGGAAGAGTTACACAAACAAATAGCTATTTACCACACCAAAGATTCATTACATAGCGGAATAAATGAAGCTTTTAATTCCTTAAAGAACAAAATATATTTTCCAAAGCTAAGAGACCATATTCAGTTGATAATTTCAAATTGTAAAAAATGTAAGGAAATTAAATATGATAGAAAACCAATCAAACCTAAGTTTCAATTCACAGAAACACCGGATGTTAAAAATCAAATTATACATTTAGACATATTTCACATAAAACACAAATCGTTTGTTACAATCATAGACAAGCTCACAAAATTCGCAGTCGCTTATAATATAACAGATAGAAACTGGAAAACTAAAATGGAAATTATGATTGAACACTTTGCCAAATTCAATAAGCCACATAAAATAATAATGGATAATGAATTTCGATCAGAACAGATAAAACAATACTTAAACCAAGAACAAATAGAAATCCATTATACAAAGCCAAATTCACATACAGGAAATGCAGACATAGAAAGACTACATTCTACTCTCATTGAAATAATAGCAGGAATAGATGATGATGTATCAATTTCATCCAAAATGCAATTAGCAATAACAGCTTATAATAACCGTTATCACTCTACAATAAAATGTACACCGAATTATGCAAAAAACATAAAAGATGAGGAAAAACTAAAAAACACTATTATCAAGCACAAAGAAAAAATTTTGAGCAAACAAAATAATACAAGAGAAGATTATGAGGAGGAAAGACAGGAGGGACCAATTAAAAACTATAAACGAGTTAGGCATAAGGATGAACCTTATTTTAGAATTACAACATTAAATAATATTCATCCATGTAATATAAAAAGACCGTCAAAGCAGGAAAAAATTAATTTCCAACAAAATACAGATTGACATCCTTGAAACAAAAATTTTTTTCTCTTATCCTCAGATTTTCATAATTTTTTACGTTATAATGTGTGTTCAAGGCAGATTACAAATTGAACCAATTCAATCAAATGCAGGATATGCACCTATACAAACTTATTCCACGGAAATAGTTAATGAAACAGTAATTATACTACACATTATTAATATCGACCCTTTAAATAATATAATAAATCAAATGGAGACAAACATTAAAAATATTAACATCACAGGAAAAAAGGAGCTATTAGCTGAAATAAATCTAATTAGAGCTAAAATAAAATCCATAACCCCAAACAACAGAATAAAAAGAGGAATGTTAAATATTGTAGGAACAACATACAAATGGCTTTTTGGAATTATGGACGATGAAGATAGAAAAGATATTTTAGACCACCTTAACAATATTGACCAAAACAACCATAATATTATACAAGACATGAACCAACAAATTGTTATAAATACACATTTTAATAAAACAATACACAACTTAGCAGAAACAATTAAACAAGACAGAACAATAATCAAGGACATACTTACAAGCATGGACAATCAAAATCAAGAAATAGAAATGAAAATACTTCATAATGACCAAATGGGGAAATTAAAAAATATAGAATTCAAAATAAATTATATTCAGGAAAACATAGCATCAGCAAAAAATAATATAATCGTACCAGAAATTTTATCAGAAGAGGAAATAAATAAATTTGACATTGATTTTTATAAATTAAAGCTAATCCGTATGGGCATTTTAAAATATAAGAATAATTGCATCATAATCGCAATTAAAATCCCAAAATCATTTATAACCATAGATGTTAAGTTAATTATTCCTATACCAAATATGGATTATATACAAATAGACCAAGAAAATCAGTTAATTGCAGAAATAAATAATAAAACATTTACATATGAACCCAACAAAATTTTAAAAGAATTAAAATTAAGTAAAAGTTGTACCATTAATAATAATTGCAAATTTATATTCAACAATATAACGAGTATCGAAGAAATTGACGATGATACAATTATAATCAAAAATGCCAAGAATACAAAAATATATCAAAATTGCGATAAAAGAAATATTATACTTAAGGGAAGTAACTTAATTCAATTCGGTAACTGTAAAATTCAAATTCTAAATGAAATATTTTTTAATGAAAAAACAGAATTTCATGAAAAATTTTTTTATCCAACAGAACTATTGAATCAAACCTATAAAAACACAATTAACTTTGATCATGTAACAATAGATAATTTTGACAATTTAAAAGAAATCACAGAACTTAAATACGAAAAGAAAATGACAAATGGCATATTTTTAACACTTTTTATACCATACACCCATAGGGTGAAATGGTATATTAAAGTCGCCAAAATGTATGTAACAGGCAGAAGGAAGCTTTTCCGACCCCATAAAGTATATATATTCTTGATCAGTATCAACAGCCGAGTCGATATAGACATGTCCGTCCGTCCGTCCGTCCGTCCGTCCGTCTGTCCGTATGAACACGTAGATCTCAGAGACTATAAGAGCTAGAGTCACCAAATTTGGTACGTAGACTCGTGTATAACCTACGGTGGTCAAGTTTATTTCAAATTTTTGCCACGCCCCCCTCCGCCCACGGAATTTAAACAAATTTGATTTTCTTAAAGACTATAATAGCTAAAGACATCAAATTTGGTATGATTAATCCTTTAGTAAGCGCGCACAAATTTGTTGCAAAAAAAATTTGCCACGCCCCCCTCCGCCCACGAAATTTAAACAAATTTGATTTTCTTAAAGACTATAATAGCTAGAGGCACCAAATTTGGTTTGTGTATTTGTTTAATAAATGCGCATATATTGTATATGCAACAATTTTGCCACGCCCCTTTCCGCCCCCGTAATTTGGAAAAACTCGATTATCTCACGTAATTTTCTACCTTTTGTAATCAAATTTGGCACACTTGAATTTGATACTAATACCCAGCAAAACACAAAATTTTATTAAAATCGGACAAAAAACAACCAAGTTATGCATATAAACGTTTTTCCATAAGGCCGTAGTTGGTCGTTGGCTGGTGGGGGCGCTAGGGTGCTCGTATACTTGAGTGAGGGAGATTCTAAGATTTGCTTGTAATAAAAAGCATGTGAAAATGCATTTGTTTAATAAATTTAAAATATTTGCTTTACTGGTGTATGGTATACCTAAGCCGGCGAGACGACTTACTTACTTCATTATTATTATTATTATATGTTTATCCATTTATATACATATATACTGTAAAAAGAAAAGTATAAACATTAATGTAAACAGAATTCAGGAGAATTCATACTCTCAGAGGGGAGGAGTTATGCCATTAGCAACACTTCCCATAACAGCCGACCCAAGAGGTCTACACTCCACATTAATGTAAACATAAACAATACCATTCCAGTAAACATAGAGTGTCACAAGATAAGTGACAGTTTCCCTAAACATAGAGTGTCACAAGATAAGTGACAGTTTCCCTAAAACATAGAGTGTCACAAGAAAAGTGACCAGAAGAAAACATTATAAACACTTAGATGTAAGCCAAACCAGAATATGATTTGATTCAATAAAACAGTCTTGATTTAACGCTCAACCAGAACAGACTCAATCTTAATTCGCGTAACAGGCTTTGCCCTGGTGTCGTAGGGGCCACTTGAACGTACTGCGCATAGTATCATCAACGTCCGCTAAGAAATAGTCCCAAAAGAAAGGTCAATGGTTACATCCAGAGTTGGATGAAAGTTGTCTTCAGATCTATTGATCTGTTACGACTATTCCGTACAGGATTTATTTGAGTTAGGGACAACTCAAGCAGACCATCTATGAAACAATGTGACGAGGAGGGCAACAGTAATAAATAATCATATGAGAGGGTCCAGGCCATCTCAGGTAAATTAAAATCTCCCAGAACAACGAGCAAGTCTTTGTCTAGCTTCCAAATGGTGAATGTACACTGCCAAGAATGAGTAAGTTATATATGTACATATGTACATGCCGCTGTTGCACTGCAGTGCATGCTTTTCGGCGTACTCTGGTTGGTCCATTGTTATAGTACAGCATACCTTGTTTCACAGCACCATACCAGAAGCGAAGTTTTGCGCTTTTCAACATTATTTGAAGACAGTAGGGGCTTATTATTCCAACAGTGAAATTTGGAAAACTTTCCGCCATGGTTTGGGGGTGTTTAATAACACTGTTTATCCAGTCCAGGAGTCCGTGAACTGGCATTTATTGATAATACCATGAACGCCGAGCAGTATCTGGCAATATTGAAGACGTATTTAGCACAAAGTGCCACCAAATTTGGATTCATAAGCGACAAAAAAGCGAATTTCAAATTGTACCAAGACAACGACCCCAAACATAAGGAGTACAATATCCAGTTTTGGCTCCTTTACAACTGTGGCAATTGTTTTTCTTGATACCGAAAACATTTCTAGGAGTTCTGGAACAGATTTTCCTAATTGGCGATTATATAGAATCTACTAGCTGACCCGGCAAACGTTGTTTTGCCTTTTTCAAATATCTAATATCTAAGTTACTATAAGTGTATGGGGATGAAGTTATAGTCGAAAACGTTATAAACAACTGAAGTACTATTTATTTATTGTTAAAAATGACAGTTAATAAAAATACAGATTATTCGCTAAGCGCAATAGAGTGCACAATATTTTTTGTTAGGCCATCTTTAGCCAATATAAACAAACTTGATGGTTTCCCGACGCGAGAACATGCCACATATAGTTGTCCGTGGGAAAAGCATGGTGTTTCCAAATCTAAACCACATACAGACAACGTTTGGCCTTGCGACTTATTGATTGTCATCGCGAATGCCAATCTAATTGGGAATTGAATGCGTTTGAATTCAATTGGCACATCTGTAGGAATCATGGGGATTCGTGGCAACAATATATTTTCACCTTGAAACTTGCCATTTAAAATGGTGGCCTCAATCACGTTCTTCATTAATTTTTTAATAACCAATCGTGTGCCATTGCACAGCCGTGGTGGGTTCAAGTTACGGAGCAAAATCACCGGAGATCCTACTTTCAATTGTAAGTGGTGCGGTGGCATGCCTGGCAAATCCAAGGAATTCAAAAATTCTACTGGGTAATTTACAGCTTCGATAGTATTGCAAACTGTATCAACAGATTTGTATGACACAGAGTCTGTTGGCAACAATTGTTGTATCTTGAAATTTAATCCATGAACGTCCACATTTTTCGCTGCTAAAATGGCTCTTTCTGCCAGCCACTCAAGATTTATATGTTGTGTGTGTACATCGGGAAATATACAGTCGATGAGTCTTGCGAGTGGACGATTGTGCAAAAACCGGTTGGTAATTTTATTGATCCAGTATTTTCATGTACGGCAACTTTCCCATTGCCAATATCTAATAGCTGTTTCGAAAAAGTTTCGGCGGATGGATCCTGAAGCGTTTGAACGCGCATGTTCACCGTCAGTTGTACTCGTTCAACATTACGCCACAGTCGGGACGATTTGAGGCAAGCATTAATTTCATCAGCGTATGTTGATCGTGGAATAACGGGAAGTGTTTGTCTGAAATCACCTGAAAGGAGTAACAAAGTGCCTCCAAATAGTTTGTCGTTGTTTTTTATATCTTTCATTGTCCTATCCAATGCCTCCAGCGAATGCTTATGTGCCATGGTGCATTCATCCCAGATAATAATTTTACACTGTTTCAGCACAGTGGCCATGGATGATTGTTTTTTAATGTTACAAACTGCATCTGGGTTATTTTGAATATTCAGTGGCAGCTTAAATGCCGAATGAGCTGTTCTGCCTCCATCTAATAAAGTAGCTGCAATGCCAGATGATGCAACAGCTAATGCGATGCCTTTTTTTGCTCGTATCTCGGCAAGAAGTAACGAAATAAGGAATGTTTTGCCAGTTCCTCCTGGTGTATCCAAAAAAAAGAGTCCCCCTTGTCCTGCCGAAACTCCCTCCATAATGCGGTTGTAAATTACTTTTTGTGCATCATTTAATAGTGGAACATTGCGAGTAACAATCGCTGCCATTTCAGTAGAATTGTACTGCAGTTCACGATTCATATCTGTGTCAATTAAATGAGATGCACTTCGATTTGGTGAACTCATACCGAAATGACTGATTGGTAAATTCGCAATGACAATGCAAAGATCCTCAATAGCAATCAATGCTTCATTGTACATTTCGTCACTGAATGATATCGTAAGGTCATTCCGTCTTGTACGATGTTGATACAATATATCATCAGTCATTGAATCTTTATGATTATCCCACAAAATTTGTGCTCGGGCCGGGAAACATGTAGTCAGTACAATAGCAAATAGTAATCGAATTTGTATTCCTGTGCAGTTTAGTGCTGCTTCAGCAAGCATACTGTCCCAATGATTGTCGTCTTCCAGCAAGCCTAGTGCAAGACATGCATCTTTATACGTTGGATACTGTTGTCCGTTTACTTCACGTATAGCTTGAAATGACAATGGTCCGGTGACATTAACCAACAACAGTTGTAGATAAAAGCATTCGGTCTGCCTTGGACGGACTGTATATACACGACCCAAATTATTTGACTTAAATAAGCCGGGGCACGCCTCAACTGGTGTGCCTTGCTTGCGGGGCATCCATTTTTTCGATTGAGCCCATGTAAAATATTGAAGTATTTCTGAATACTTCAGTGTTTGTGCGAAGGCACCAAAAGCATCTGCACGATTACACAATGCAAAAAATTCGGTGAGCGTAGTTTTTGGTGGATTTACAGCTTGATGAAGCGTTGTTTCGTTCGTAAAAAATACGCGCTGACCGTTTTCAAGGTGGACAGCTAAATGCATAACTGCTGGATCTCGTTCATGAATCGGGAAACCGAAGATACGCCAGACAGCTTCATTGGAGCTGATATACCGGCCAGTTTGGTAATTCGTTATTTCGTCATTTTGATTTAACGGAGGAGCACTGTTATTAGTATTTTCAATTCTAAATACAGCCATATCACTTCCTTTATTTACATACTTGCAAATATACTTAATGCTCTTCACCGAACTGCAGAACTCAACATTTATATGAGCACTGTATGTTTTGCTCAGTAGAGGTGAATATGGCACCACCCACCGATTATCAATATCAATATCTACGTTGTTGATAGTTTTAATGAATGATTGTCCGCCATTTTCGGTACTCCTTCGACGATATATTGGATATCCGTCTACATTTGTAGTTGATGAAATCTTTAGGAAAACGCTTTGTACATTTTCCGTCTACCATGCAAGGCGATGAACGATTCAGATCTCCGCAAGGGCCATGTATCATATTTGCAGTAACAATATCAAACAGTAATTGATCAGTGGATGGATCTGGAATCTCTGCAGAAATTAAACTATCGATGTCATCAGGGCGTATTTTATGGATAAACCAAATCAAGATGTGAGCATGAGGTAATCCTCGCTTTTGCCACTCAACCGAATACATCCAACAACGTGTAGGGCCAAATACATGCAATTTTGTAATAAAGCTTATTAGAGACTTTATTTTTGTTTGAACACACGTGCTGTAATGTCATGAGGATGTATTGCACTTTGTCCAGGTAATAATAACGATGTAATTTCCTGCCATTTTGGATTACATGTAAAAGTAATAAAAATGCACGGTCGTCCATATTCACGTACGAAGGTCATAGCATCCTGTATGTATTCTTGCATGTGACGTGGACTACCTATGTACGATGATGGTAGGATGACAGAGTTACCGATTTCGGCAGTATCAGCGTTGCTGGCAATAGCATCTCGCAAGTGAATGTATTCTTCCGCACGCAGCTTCTGTTGGTTAAATCGCAAGTATCGTAGTCGTTCACTCTCTATCTTGACGTACATATCGACCATAAATTGTTGGCAAAGCTCACGACATCGTAGAATGATATTATCCTGACCACGTCTAATCATCAACCGAAACGAATAGAAATCCTTTGAGCTAATATTCTTGTTTGTTTCGGTTCCTATAATAGTATATCCATGTATTAATTGAAGAGTTTTCATATTCTTAATGAATGAATTACCTGTTACCGGATCTCGTTGCTTAAGGTTTATGCAATATCCGTCTTGTCCCTTTCAAAAAATGAGTGGATATTGGAGAGCATCATATAAACGATGGGTATTAGGAATGGACTAAAGAGAATTATTTCTTCTTCGAATCACGATTTGTCGCGTAGCTGTATGGTCGCCAACCATGATTCCAGCCACGTCGTCAACAACAGGTGCGTTGAATCGACGTATATGCCCTCCAGCTGGTGTTCTATCAGGATTGATGAAAATAGCGTGATTGTCACTTTGTAGCTTATGCATATGTTATTTGAATAATTTCAACAATTCGTTGTGCTCATTTAACAGAGCGTCCAGCTCGCTGACAATGCGCGTTGCAAATGGTGAATTGAGGTGATTATAGTTGCAACGTGTATTCACGCGATTGGCGAGTGCCCGTTCGGAGTCCTCGCCACCCATAAAGTAAATTTGTAAAAATTTATAAGGTTCGTTTGGCATTGGTAGTAATGAGCCGACTTTGTGGTAAATTTGGCCTTTGATTTTGAATGTGGAATTAAATTGTTGACCATTTGCAGCAGTATTTTTAACTATTTCCGTTGCTCCGAACGATGTCATTTGAAAACATGAATTGAATTGCCGAATTGAACGCAAGAACAGCGAAGAATTTGGATCAGTACCAATAAGGAGGCCGTGCAATGGTTCCGGCGATGTTTCAATTTCTGGAAGTTTCACTTTTCCTGATGAGCAACACATCCCAATTGGCTCATTTTTAAATTTAAGGGCTTGACAGTGCGGGCATTCCTTGTCCAATGTACCAATTACCACTTTGGAATGAGCGTAATATTCAACATCAGGCTCATACTGAAATGCTAGTCGAAGAAATGAATGTGATGTAAATGCTCGAAGTACTTGTTGATGTTGGTCAATCCCTCTACGTCTGTTGGCTACGAATCTGCGAGCTTCTCTTCGTTCCAATTGTCTTTGTTGGTTTCGCTCATCTCGTACCTCTTGTAATTGTGATGCACGTAACTGCGCCATTCTTACACGGACATCTGCATTACTTTGTTGCCTTTCTGCATCTGATCTTATTGCTCTTCTATCTTGCATGCCTCTAGATCTGTTTGTTTGACGACTCAATTTAGCCCCCCTGCGTGTTCGTGGCATTGTTGTAATCAATAAAGTTGGAAAACTGATTGGTGTATAACGTGTATTATTTTCTTGATCAATAATTAGCGCAGCGAGTTCGGTCGCACTCGAGTTGTAACAACGACTGAACTCGAGACGCACAATTCTTGTGCGCGCCTTCCACCGAACCACACTCGGCGACAGCGACAGAACGCTGGCGCCCCGCTAAAACGGTTCTTCTTAAACCAAATGCGCCGCCATAATGATGAAATTACTATTATTGTGAAATACCCGAAAACACAAACACACACTCTCACACTCACGCACCGACATATATGTATTTTGCTCATAACATGAGAACACTGAAAGCTGAGTGAAAAATTGTGAGAGGACAACGCATGCGACAGAAGCCGATTTTTGCATTCTTCTTCCTGTCGCATCCGCAAACGTTTCTTGCTTGTATGCAAGTATTAGTGTGTTAAACAAATAAACATTTATTAAAATTATTTAATTATTTATTATTTGGGTATAAAAAATAGATGTTGGCCGATTCTCAGTCCTACACGATCTGCATAAAAAATTTCGTGAGAATCGGTCGAGCCGTTTCGGAGTAGTTTGGTAACAAACACCACACTCGAGAATTTTATATATATAGATAGTATATTAAATTACTTAAAAAACATGAACATAAGTATTAAAAAACTTGACTTGTTCTATGTCATAACCAATTGAAACTTTTCAAAATAATTAAATTATTAATTATAAAACGTTTTCGGTATAGATCAAAGTAAATTTTTGTGTAATTGTGTGCAAAAATAGTATTAAATTTGTTCTCTCATTTTCTAGTTAAAAGTGGTTATTAATATTGAAACCTGGCTATTTTTATTTGAATCCTGTAAGATAATTTCGCGACTCTTTCCAATGAAATGATTGGGTTACAGTGAACCTTGGTTTGTTTATGTTTACATTTATGTAGAAGTATCCGTCATTTTGTGAGTAGTTCCTATATAACCTAAGCCACCACCCTAGTTTTGTGGCACAATTAATTTTACCCATATAGTATTTCAGCCGCCACGCCCACTGAAAGAGCAAAAAGAAACACTGATGGTTGCTTTTGATGTTAGAGACACCATTCCAGCAGATACATAAATGAGTCCCTGGTGCGTATTTAAGATGCTCAAGCGACAATACCCAAACAAAATAAAGAAAAAAATAAATAAAAATCCAAAACCAACTAGTTTTGGGCGGGGTTTGAACCTGTGTTTCTCCAACTTTAGTCTTACTTATCCAGACGAAAAGCAAAAGTTAGTTGATGATCAAGTGGTATAATTTGGATTTGGTGTGCACTGCATTATTTGCTATCAAATTCGTTTAAAGCTGGTTATAATGCATTAAATAATAATTTTACATTACCTTGATGACCTAATTATAATGCATTTAAAAATTTTTCGAAACATTTTAATCTAATTATTTTAGCTAAACAGTTTTAAACATATTTGATTGTATGCGTGTTTACCCCTGATATATGTAGACGTAGGAGGCTAAGAAGAAATAGAATGTACGTGTGGAGAAGAAATAGATTTTATTACGAAAAGTCGGTTTTTGAAAATATTTAGAGGGAATTATGTTGATGCTAAGAGTCCACAGGACCCAATGGCTAGCAGTGAATTGAGGATTTGTCTATAAACGTCAAAACCGTTCAGTTGCTCACATCGGAGACTTTCTATGAGGAGAAAGAACACCTTCAGAAAATGTTAGACGAATACTTGAAAGAAGGAATAATTCGCGCTAGTAAGTCAGAATATGCCTCTCCAATTGTGTTAGTGAAGAAAAAAACGGGAGGTTTAAGATTATGCATCGATTTTAGGAAACTGAACAAAAATACATTGAAAGATAATTACCCGGTTGCCCTTAATCAATGACTTGCTAGATAACTAAGTTAATAAAACGGTTTTTACGAAGCTAGATTTGCAAAATGGGTACTTTCATGTCTTTATGAACAAGAATTCAGTGAAATATACGTCATTTGTTACGCCTTTAGGTCAGTTTGAATTTATACGAATGCCGATGGGGCTGAAGACTCCACCAGCCGTTTTTCACCGATTTGTAAATAAAATTTTTGCTTTGAAAAGAGAAAATTAGGTTATTGTCTTTACGGACGATATTATGATAGCAAGTCTAGATCTGGAGGAGCATCATAAAGTTTTGAAAGAAGCTTTTGCAAGATTGGTACAAAATAAGTATTAGTTATGGTTAGACAAGTGTGAATTGTTACAATCGAAAACCAAATATTTTAGGAAGGCGAGTAAAATACGTCGTTCACTTCAATTGTCACTCACAGAATGTCTCTTTCTTTGATGTACATATCTCGTGATTGAAGATTATCTCTCCCTTTGTGAGAGAGAGCTTTATCTTAAGATCTATCTACAATGGACGCTATTGGAGTTTATCATTAGGGATACTTATCTGTACTTAGCTTAAATATTACTACGATTCGGCCGTCCTGACCTCCCATGATACTCGCTGCTTTAGTTCTTGTTACAATATTACTCAGAATTTTCATTTAATTCTATGTTTTCGTTTAATTCTACATTTTTACCTAATTCTACGTTTTCATTTAACTCATTTAATTCTATATTTTTACTTAACTCTACGTTTCTATTGTTTTTTTTCTGTAAGCCATAGCTTCATATTATGAGATAGCTGAAAATTCTCCACATCTTCTATAAAATATTGATAATTTTCAAATAGTTTTGAAACTACATGCAGTCATATATCCAACGTCAATACCCAATAACATTATATAAATTTTTCGCCCCCTAAAGTATATAACTTTAAAGTAAACATCCGTTTTATAGACAATTGCAATAACAATTGTCCGCCTCAAAATCAAAGCGTGTGAACGCTAATTCAGAATTAAAATTCGGGCCAATCAAATCGTGTCAATATCGATCACGTCCAACGAATAAAGTCCCCGCTTTCAACTCAAACAAAACAATATCTTTTTTTCCCCTTTTGGAAAGACAAGATATTAAATTGGCGCAGTCGGTAGGATCGGTAAAAGTGAACTTGTTATTCTATCCGTGTGACACATAGAATTATTATTCGTGTATTACATATAATTAGTGAATAATCACTATAAAACTCCCATCCGACATCAAGAACTAACGGGGACCGCTCAAAAGCCTACAACAGTGAAAAATATTTACTCCAACTGTGCGCGAAAATATCAACTGTGTGGTCCAACCATAAACTGTGGAACAAAAACGTCAACTTGTGTGCGTACAAAACACAAAAAAAAAAAAAAAAATAAACCACTAAAAAACAAAAATGGCCGTAGAACTCACCGAAGCCCACCTCAATCAAGCACTGTCTTCGTTAAGACAGGTGGCAAATTATAATGGAGCACCAGAGAATCTGACGTCATTCAAAAGGAGGATAAATTTCATCATGCACTTATATCCAACCCATGATATAAGGCAACATAACATATGGTTCAGCGCAATCGAGATGCAGCTCACCGGAGAGGCAACAAAAAATTACCTGATAGATTATTTATGATGTTAGCTAGATATGATATAACCACAGTTAGCAAGCTAAACCAAGTACCTCTAAGAGAAGGGTTACACGAGAATAGTATAACACAAAACAGAAAATCAAACCAAAGCCAAAATCAAAACCAAAAAGGTGGAAAACCTTTTGTACCCAATAGTACAACTACGTCTCAAACAAAATAGTCCGATGCACTTTGTAGTGCATCTTTTCCAAGAATTTCAAGAAAAATTAAATATTGACAGTGCTCAAAATCCAATAAATGATCAACAGCAAAATAAGTATCCAAAAAATAATGCAGCAAGGTAATAATACAAAAAGGCAAAGAGGAAGTAATAGTGGAATTAGCAAAATCATCAGAAAATTTTCATCAGAATGCCTAGGATCAATCGGAAGAAGAGATAGGGACAAGTCCTTTATCAGAATAATAATGAACAATAAACCTTTGAGATGTGTTGTCAACTCAGGATATTCAATAAATATAATGTCCGAAAACTTTTTTAATTTCAAAACCTATTTAGGAGATTCCAAAATTCACATGATTGAAGGAGCAGTAGAATTAAAATAAATAATTTTCCTTGCACCTAGAAAACTTTGTCCAACAGAACAAAAATTGTATATCCATAAATTTTCAAATAAATACGACATGTTGATAGGCAGAACTTTTCTAAAAGCCTGCAAAGCCCAAATAAATTATGAAGAAGAATACGCAAAACTAGGAAACTATACATTTTATCTCAGAGATATTGAAGAAATAGAAGAAGAACATAACATAGAATGCTTGGACCCACCTACAGAGAGGTACACCGACACAAATTTTGCTATTGAAAATGAAATAATAGAAAGTAATCAGTATAGACTCGACCATTTAAACAACGAAGAGACACAAAAACTTAAAAAATTCTTGTACGAATTCAGTGACATTCAGTACCGCGAAGGTGAAAATTTGACTTTCACGAGTACAATAAAGCATGCTATTCACACAAAACATGAGGACGCAATTTATAAAACTCCATACAAATATCCCCAAACATTTAATATAGAAATCAACAAACAGATAAATGAAATGATTGAACAGGGTATCATTCGAAAATCGAACTCACCCTACTGTTCACCCATTTGGATCGTTCCAAAGAAAGGAGATGCTTCCAACAAACAAACATTCAGATTAGTCATTGACTATCAAAATTTAAGTGAAGTCACAATAGATGACGAATTCCCGTTTCCAGTCATGGATGAAATTCTCGACAAACTGGGAAAATGCCAATACTTCACCACCATTGACTTAGCTAAGGGATTTCATCAAATTCAAATGGATCCTGAATCTATTGCAAAAACAGCTTTCTCAACTAAACATGGCCATTACGAATACACACGTATGCCATTTGGTCTTAAAAATGCCCCGGCAACATTCCAAAGATGCATGAATAATCTTTTGGAAGACCTTATTTACAAGGATTGTCTTGTTTATCTGGATGACATTATAGTGTACTCCACTTCATTGGAGGAACACATACTATCACTCAGAAAGGTATTTAAAAAACTAAGAGAAGCTAATCTTAAACTCCAACTCGACAAATGCGAATTCATGAAAAAAGAAACAGAATTCCTTGGTCATATAATTACAACAGAAGGTATAAAACCTAACCCAAATAAAATCAAAGCAATTCAAAATTTTCCGATCCCTAAAACCCCAAAAGAAATTAAATCATTCTCAGATTATGTTTCATCCTTTGAAAAATTAAAATATCTTCTTATCAACGACCCCATACTTGCATACCCCGATTTAAAAAAACCATTTTTTCTAACCGCAGATGCTAGCAATATAGCTTTAGGTGCGTTCATCTCACAGGACCATAGACCTATTTCTTACGCAAGCAGAACGTTGAACGAACATGAGATCAATTATTCAGCTGTAGAAAAAGAATTACTAGCGATAGTTTGGGCAACAAAGTATTTCAGACCATACCTTTTCAGTAGAAAGTTCGAAATTCTAAGCGACTATAAAAATAACATACAAAGAAATGACCAATGCTTACGCAAGGGATATAATTAAAAGATATCTTTGCGGTAAGAAAACTGTACTATATTTTCATAATGAACAAGATTATCCCATATTTCAACAAGCCTTTATTGAAATAATACGATCAAACGCAAACACAAAAACCTCGAAATCAAGCATTAAGTTAGAGGACATTCAAACATTTGCACAATTCAAAGAAATAATTCTAAAACAACATAACGAATTATTACATCCAGGAATCGAAAAAACGATTAATTTGTTTAAAGAAAAATATTATTTCCCCGATTTTCAAAACCTGATTCAAAACATTACACAGGCCGACATTTTTGAGGTCATGAAAAAGTGTTTTAAGTTCAATAGGTGCCCTATAGTAATTGAGGGGTGCTGAACACGGCCCTGTACTTAGTTTTTGTCCATCACGTCAGGTTTTCGAGAAAAGTGTGTTCAACTTATTCAAATTGGCCGCATTAACAGTATTTTATTGTATAATATAAACATAATATTATGCTAAAAACAGTTTTATTTTAACCTATTAATATATTAAGTATTATTTAATAGCAATTTACAAAATATCAAAGCGGTACTTCTTTGTTATAAAGCATAATATCTTACGCTTTGGATATGGTTCTATATTGATTTAATTTTGAACCAAAAAGTATGCTATAGAGATTCCAAGAATTGTCTGCTTTTTAATTTTGAAGAATTATGGAACTCTTATAGATCTTACCAATTGTTTATTAGTAATGTTTGTTGTTTTAAACTTTCTATAGTATACTTTTGTGTGCCCATTTTCCGACCCCAGATCCCCTGATTTCACAGAATCTGGACGTGATGGACAAAACCAAGTATACAGTGAGAATCAGCGTACCCGAATTAGTTAAGAACACCTGTCAAGTTAACGTCAGCAAAAATCATGTCGGCCTGTGTTATTAATGAATGCTCAGTATGCAATCTCGCAAAGACAGAAAATAGGAATACAAAACTAACTTTTGAAATAACACCAGAAACTTTTAATGTCAGAGAAAAATACGTCATGGACTTTTATATGATCGACAATTTACAATTCCTTTCATGCATTGACACTTACTCCAAATTTGCAACACTTGTAGAAGTAAAGTTTAGAGATTGGTTAGAAGCCAAGAGGGCAATTATGAAAGTATTCACTGAAATGGGCAAGCCACTAGAAATAAAAATGTAAAGTTAGAAATCACAACAAGTAAAAACGGCATTTCAGACGTAGAAAGATTCCATAAAACAGTAAATGAAAAACTCAGAATTATAAATAGTGAAAATGACATCGAAGATAAGTTAATCAAATTTGAAAAAATTCTCTACATATACAACCATAAGACGAGACATAAAACAACTAACCGAACACCAGCGGACATTTTTATCTATGCAGGATCACCCGACTATAATACACATTCGAATAAAATATCAAATAACAAATTTAAATAAACATAGACACGACTTCGAAATTGATACTAGATTTAAACAAGCACCACTAGTAAAGTCAAAAACGACAAATCCATTCAAAAAGACAGGAGAAATAAATCAGTTAGATGAGAAACATTTTGAAGAAAGATGAGAAACAAATCAAAATTCAAGAAGAAAAAGAAAGTTAATAAAAGCAAATACGATAATTGGTCAACAACTCAAGATGACTTTTTTGTGCATCATGCTATTCTTAACATTAAAATCAACATGCAGCCAATCCATTGACATAAACCCAGTAAAAGCACCGAACGGTTACTTAATATTTAAGACAGGAACCATGGACTTACCGACATACTTTGAATATCATTATTTAAGAGTGAATTTAACGCTAATAGACATTACATATAACAATTTAATGCAACAAGCACAGGAATTTAAACACATAATCCATATTCAATATTTAACAGAAAAACTAAGTAGGAAAATTAATGGAATACAAATTGTAAAACGTAGCAAACGAGAACTAATTAACGGAATTGGTTCAATATACCTACAAATATCTTTTTGGTACTCTTGATCAGGACGATAAAGACGAATTAGAAGGAAAAATAAATAATCTTGAAAGCAATAGCGTACAAGCAAACGAACTAAATTACGTAATAGACACTATAAATAAAGGTTTGAAGTAATAAACAACGTCAAGGAAGAAAAGGAAAAATCAGTAAAATTAGAACTTCTAATCTTTAATTTTGAGCATTTCACAGAATACATTGAAGACATAGAAATGGGCATGCAGCTCACTAGACTTGGAATTTTCAACCCAAAACTTTTAAAATATAATCGCTTAAGTCATGTTAATTCGGAAAAACTATTGAATACAAAAACATCCACCTGGCTTAAACAAAATTCAAACCAGATATTTATCATTTCAAACATTCCCCAAGAATTAATAAAAACCCCTATCTTTGAGATACTTCCTTATCCAGATGAAAATAAAAATATTTGTACAGAAAATTCATACGATAAATACCTACTATTTTGACAACAAAACTTTGTTTTCGCCCCCTAAAATTTATAACTTTAAAGTAAACATCCGTTTTCTGAACACTTGCAATAACAATTGTCTGCCTCAAATAAAGCTAACTCATAATTAAAGCAGAGGCCATTAAAATCCGTTTTATTCATAAACAGTTGAACACTTGCAATAATAATTGTCCCCCTAAAAATCAAAAGCGTGAGAACGCTAATTCAGAATTAAAATTCGGGCCAAACAAATCGCGTCAATATCGATCACGCCACTTAAAGGCTCACAAATTTAGCCTATAAATATTACTATAAGACATTTTGGTACTTCAGATTTAAGTATTCATCCAACGAATAAAGTCCCCGCTTTCAACTCAAACAAAACAATTTTTTTTTCCGCTTTTGGAAAGACAAGATATTTAATTGGCGCAGTCGGTAGGATCGGTAAAAGTGAACTTGTTATTCTATCCGTGTGACACATAGAATTCTTATTCGTGTATTACATAGAATTAGTGAATAATCACTATAAAACTAAAGGGGACCGCTCAAAAGCCTACAACAGTGAAAAATATTTACGCCAACTGTGCGCAAAAATATCAACTGTGTGTTGCAACCATAAACTCCAATTGTGGAACAAAAACGCCAACTTGTGTGCGTTTAAAACACAAAAAAAAAAAAAAAAATAAACCACTAAAAAACAAAAATGACCGAACTCACCGCAGCCCACCTCAATCAAGCACTGTCTTCGTTAAGACAGGTGGCAAATTATAATGGAGCACCAGAGAATCTGACGTCATTCAAAAGGAGGATAGATTTCATCATGCAGTTATATCCAACCCATGACATAAGGCAACATAACATATTGTTCAGCGCAATCAAGATGCAGCTCACTGGAGAGGCACAACGGCTCTCACAAATTGGACAAGCCAACACCTGGCCGGAACTAAGATCATTCCTCATCAATGAATTGAAGACGCAGACCCCCTGTGAAGAATTTCTTCGACGCCTCTACAACACCAATTATACAGGAAACCTTCGTAAGTTTGTAACAGAATTAGAAGACAAATCCTATATTATCACAAACAAACTAAGTCTGGAAAATGATGCAAATAACACCATACTTTTGTAGGATGTTATGGAATAACATATTAGCAACATTATAAACATATTGTAGCAGTTAGTTACAATATTTATGTGCGCAACATTCAAGTTCATTTGCCTCTTAAGTAACATGACCACCCATGTGTACATGGTGCTGGACAATTGCTGTGTCGGCAAATATAACACGCGCGGCCGCTTTGGCCCAATATGCAATATGATACATCCTCACTCTACCGCTGCGACTGCATATAAACATACATACTTTTATGTAAACATTTATACATAAGTATGTTTATACATAAGCATACCGCTCCTCTACCTGCATGACTAGCAGCGCAACTACGCGGTCTTAGCTATAGTCGACAATTGTTATAGAATTAACAATTATTCAATAAACCAAACTCAAACTGAAAACAACTGTTTGTGCCTTTCTATCAAAAACCTCAAAATAATATTAAATGGAATAATATAACTTCGAACATACTACACTTTATACAAATGCCTTAAATAACACTATAAAAGATGTAATAAACAAAAAATTACCCGATAGATTATTTATGACATTAGCAAGGTATGATATAACCACAGTTAGCAATCAAGTAGCTCAAAGAGAAGGATTATACGAGGATAGTATAACAGAAAACAGAAATTCAAATCAAAGCCAAAATCAAAACCAAAAAGGTGGAAAACCCTTTGTACCCAATAGTGCAACTACGTCTCAAACAAAATAATGCGATACACTACAAACCCAACAACTTTGCCAAGAATTTCAACATAAATTTAATATAAATCAAACCTTGCAGTTTAGCCGGCTCGAGGTCAATCTTCCAAAAGAAGATTATTTGAAAGGCAACACAAAAAGGTGAGCAGATTGTCTGTATAGCTATTTTTAGAACTACCAAGTTCTATCATCAGCAGTCTTTGCTAAAGAACTCTGGAATTGCAATAGCCATACAATGTCTTCAATGCTAGAATTAGTTGGGAATTGTTGTGGCAACTAAATGAAGCGAAAAAAGTTGGTAAAGCCTACAAAACCGAAGGCCACCTTTTTGTGCATACCCTTAGGCGCTATGAAAAATTAGTGTAAGAGCTTGGCCTTACCAAACTAATATCACGACCTGTTATTTCATATACGGTATATTGTACCACATAGAAAAAGGTTTTTTTTTTTTTTTTGAATAAAAATTCCAAAGTAACGGCGTGCCTTCCGTTGGTGTTATCTGCTTAGATTACGACTTATTATTGCAAAATACAAGAAAATCTGGTGCGAGGACCGGCACCGGGACCGCCTGAGCCCATAGGCTCTGGACACCAGCAGCTGAGCAAAGACAAAAAAAAAAAGAGACAAGTGGAATCTTCACATGGCGGAGTGGACACACATGGTCTGGATGGAAAAAAAAATTAAATCTGACTGAGTAGATGTGATGAGCAATGCCAAGGCGTAGCGTAGTTATGAATCGACTAAAACAAAGGAAATCCGAACTCCTTAAGCTACTGTTTGCCACCAACACAACAATTAGTTGGGCAAAGGGCAATAAATTACAAGGTGAACTAGACAACATAGAGTTGATTCAGCAAAAATTAAAGCAGAAAGGCTCAATCTCTACATAAATTACGCCTAAAAATATAAAAGTAATTAATACATATGATTTCCAAAAACGAGAACCCAAGAAGACTATCCAGACCACACCAGAGAAGAAGTGCCCGGCGGACTGCCCTGGACCATTATATTCGCCATATTGCGAGTACACCTGTGTCAAGAGGACCAGCATCGGCGCCAGAACAGCCTGTGCGAATACCGGCACCAGCACCGTCTAGCGGTAGCGCTACAAAGAGCGCTCAACAATCAAATATATCATAAATGAAAATTGTTTGCAAACAAAAAACATTCTAAGAAATATTGCGAAATTGATCGGAATCTTATCTGCCCGACAGCAGTATAGCCTGTAAAGCTATGCGAAACATTACGTAGGTAGATGACTGAGATGTTCGAGTAGAGAAAGTAAAAAAAAAAAAATACATAAAATTGATTAACAAAAAAATTCATAATATTTTTAAGTAAGTTGTCCGTTAAAGGGTCAATAATTATATAAAAAAATATACAAAAAATAAATTCTTTTTACTACAAATTTTTCTTCTTCTTCCAATATTCCCTAAGCAAAGCACAACTCGCATACACATACAGTTCGTGTAGCGCAGGGTCTGTTTGATTCGATGATGACGTAGTAGGCAGCAATCAGCTCTGCCGGCAGCGCACAGTGGGGCCTTCTGGCATTTAGCATTGCAAAAATCATAGCGTCTAAACCAATAAAGCGATTTCAAAAATTTAAAAAGCATATGGTAAAGAATACCTTAAGCTTCAAAATGAATGTTTGTCAAAAGTGCTGGGTGTTCGTGATGCTGTAATATTCAAGGTCAAAGTCAGAAAATATTTCCAAGCATGTTTTTCTTTTAAAAATGGATCGAAACCCGGTTTTTTTCAATTGCAAATGGAATTTTTCATTGTTTTAGACGACTATGTAACATTTTTTAATGTTTAAATTTGATTTTTTAACATACTTACAAAAAGAAAAAAAAATTTTTTTTAAATTTTTTTTTAGGTTGTTTTTGAAAATTTGCTATTGATGGCTGATTTTCTTCAAAATAATTTTCAATATTTACATCAATATCTAATAAACTCAACATTTCGGGACTATAGTTGCTATTTTCCAAATCCTTTCGTGATCGCACGTGCCTCAGATGCAATAAGTGGGTCCGAAGAGGCTGCTAGCATGTTAAAAAGGTCGTCATTTTGTCTAATTGTAAGATGAGAAGTTTTTAATGTATTAGTACATATATCTGAACCTATTGTAGTCCTTGTTTTTACATTCCTGTGTTTCTTCGGATAGCTCTCCAATTGGTAAACACTGATATTCTATTAAATCCTTTCCGTGAGCCAAAATCCTATGTACCGTTGGGGTAAGTTTTTTTTGCGGATACAATTCAGTCAAAAGTTGAGCAGTGTTTGAAGTATATTCGGCAAATTTTTCACCATTTACCATTTCCTTGCAATTTATAACATGTAGTAGCCCTCTTTAATAATAATAATTTTAATTGCATTTCGGAAAGAATATTTTCTTTTGTTTGTTTGCAAGAATAAATGAATAACCCCCCTTGAGTACTACGCACATGTCTTCACTTGGTACGGTTCTTACTCTCATTTCGCACAGCGAACGCAAAGCGTAAGCAAAGAAGAGAGCATGGAAAAGATCCGTTAGAATTCGTTCGCATGCTTTGCATTTGCTTAGAAACAGAATTTTGGTACAGGCTTTTTCATTTAACTTGATACTTTGATTGCGAAAAGACGTGAATATTAATATTCAAATAAATATATATACATATATATATACATATATATTTGTGAAACACGTGCATATTACATCATCGTTTAAAAAGTACAGTACTGCACAAGGCAGTTATATACATATTTGGCTAAAGTGAATAAAAATATTAGTGAATATTCGAAGAATAAGGTGATATAAAATTAAATTTAGTGAAAATATTAGAATTTAAACCCCGTTATATTTCAGTTAAAATTTATATTTTGGTCGCGTGGCGTCGACCAAGAAACTTTTGGCTTTCAAGCAGCCTTGGATTTTTCAATTTCGTTGGGACAATTTGGTTGATTGTACCCCAGCCCAATCGCTGATATTTTCTTCGTTGGAACATCGTTAAATAACCAAGACACCAGCGAGCCTCGGATTTTCTTTATCAACCCTTCCATTTCATCAATAATCCTCGCCATGGGCCAGACTAAATTAGTCTGGTGATGAAATGATGCAGTCCCCGGCTAATATATATTAAATACCAACATTATACACCCAATTTGAGCGAGATCTACTACTTTTCGATTTCTTCTTGGTGCATATGCATACTTAGTAGTAGTTCTGCTACCTTTTCTTGTTTCATCTTTACGCAAAGTATGGAGTAGCAGCCCTTGGGTTTGGATCCTACTTTTTCTTGTTGCACCACGGCAACACCTTTTCATACTTTTTTTTCTTCTTTTATTAACGTAAATTTTGCTGATCTAAAAGAAAATTTAAATGAATTATTAGTTTAAGTAACGTAACGAAACTTTAAATATTATTACGATTAAGTCCCTATTTGGTTAAGTAAAATCAGTTTTCCTTAGTAGAAAACCTAATGGGTTTGTAATGCGTTGAGATTGGCTTTGTGGCATTTCATTTTTCTAATAACTAAATTATACAGCAAATCCCTGCAGCATCGATGGGCCCAGAGATCGCACCGTTGGATAAATCGTGAGTTAACACACACATGTATATACTATAAATATTTGTTTCATTGCCATTGCCCAAATCTCTTTTGAATTACTATGAATTTTTTTTGAATCTATATTTGCTCTAATTATCGTATTTAAATTTATTTTGCTATATCTTTTTGCATATCCTTATGTTGTAATTTCTTAGAATATTAAGTCATGAAGACCCTTTTGTTTGGAATTAAACCCGTAACTTGAAATTTCGTCATGTTTGTGTAAACTAATTCTTTGAGGAGTCCGTCACCTGAATCCATGACTATGCTGCCGTTACAAATCGTCTAAGATCATTTAAGAGTCTGTTAAGGGGCAATCAATCAAACCCATTAGGTTGCCAAGGTAGGGTGGGTACAGAAAGGGTTAGCGAACAACACCTTTAGCTAATCTGCAGAGAAGTCGTCCGCACAATTAATAGTATCCCGATCTGGTCCAACATTTTGCTTTTTACATCCTTTTAGTTTCTGATAGTGCACTTATATTTTTTCTGTATGATCCGTGCGTATGCCTAGAGTAGGAAAGAACCCCCCTCATCCGACGAGCTAAGCAAGAGCAACGCTAGAAGTGCACGACCCCGATCTTCAGCATACACTTGTGTTATCGTTAGCAAGGTAGAAAAATTAGGCAGCTAACAACTACACGTGCACATGTACATCATTACTACAGAAATGGCGCCCAAACGTGGGACCCGAATTCTAAATTATTCATTACTACAGAAATGCTAACCGTGGGACTCGAATAATTTAGAACAACACTACAGTAATGGAGCCCAATCATAAGGCCCGAATAAAACGTAGGACAACCCCACTACTAATCGGATATGTACACCACCAAAGTATCCACACACACATGTTTTTGCTCAATATCATTCATTCATATCCAGTTATTTAGATTAATTTTACTTTCAAGCTCGTTATGCAGACTCGTAATGCGATGGTGCCCGTTGTAGATTGCTTGTGTGAATAGCGATAGTAATTCGAGAATTTCCGGATTAGTCGACCAGAAGAAACTATTGGTGGCAACAGCGTCGTAGGACGTATCTTTGTATGACTAGGCGGGAACGCAAATTTTATGATCTTTGTAGTTTGAGGCTATCGTTAGGAATTGCAGTTGCAACTCGGTTATATCGGGTTGACTGACCAATGGAGTCGTCGAAAAGTTACAATATTATAAAATAGGCATTCTTAGACCTTAAATTTGTTTAGAGTGAAAAGAACCTGGACCAGGAATAGCATATGACTGGCGTATGTCGGTATATGACCAGTTTAGGAAATCGTCATTCAGACAAATCGGCAATAGGAATTTTTGTTTAAGATTTGATAGAAATCTATTTTTTGTGCAGATCGAATCAACTTTGTAAACGGCAATAGGATTGGATAATGATGGCGGATTCCAAATTTATATAATTTAAATTAATTAAAGAAAAATTTAAGTATGTCTGTTAGACACAGTCACGAGAGCATTGCGCGAGCTTTGCAAGAAAATGACCCATTTTGCGGCATTTGCCATGAAACTTTAAATGAAAACGAAGCAATTGCTTCGTCGCCTTGTAAGCACAGATTTCACAATAAGTGTATTACAGAGTGTTTAAAAACTTCGAATTTATGCCCCACTTGCAAGCATCCTTGCAAGATGAAACAACTTGTAAGATTAAATATTGACTTGGAAACGGAACTCCAAGAAGCTAGTAAATCAGGCGAACCCACAACTCAGCCTGTGACCCCCTCATAATACTCGTTCAGGACCTGGTCGACCTGCCAAGACCAAACCTATTCGTAATCAGGGAGCAATTCAAAGAAAAGGGATCGGCACGAGATCTTCGACCACCTCACGTCAACATAGGCCACCGCCTACCCAAGCTAGTAGTCCAAGACCAAGTACCCCTCCAGATTATACAACTTTGATACAAACTGCTATTCAAGCACAACAGGAACAATTAGTAAACCATTTAGCTTTGCTGATTGACGACAAGTTAGCTTCTATTCGACTTGAGCGCAAAGAACCAAACCCCATTTCAGAACGTTCTGCAGCGTTCAGCCTCCCGGCACCAAGACAAGAGGAACACTATAACCACACGCAAACATCTAGAAATCTTAGTAGCCAGACTCAGAACTCAAATAGAGGGTCGCGAGCAAATTCGACATTGTCACCCGAGAAAGTAGCAAGCATTATGCAAAGTTGGCGAATAAAATTTGATGGTTCTAAAGAAGGAATGCATTCGGAGGATTTCCTATACAGAGTTCGTTCATTAGCAGAACAAAATTTAAATGAAGATTATCAAGTACTTTGTGATCATTTGTATTTACTGTTCGCAGGTAAAGCGAATGATTGGTTTTGGAAATTTCATCGAGCACACCCAAATTTCGATTGGAATAAATTTTGCGTAGAATTTAGAAAGAAGTTTGATGAAGTAGATAACGATATGGACACCTGGGAACTGATTAATAGCAGACACCAGGGCGAGAATGAAACCTTTGAGGATTACCAGTTTAGTGTCGAAAGGCTAGTAGGAAGATTAAACACACAACTTTCAGAGGATTCTTTAGTCAAGTTATTAATTAGACATTCAAAGTCGGCAATTCGTTATGAACTTATGCATCTAGGAATTTTTACCTTATCTCATCTGAGACAGGAAGTACGCACCCACGAGCAATTTGCTAAACAAATGAAGAGCATACCAACCAAGAATACTTTTGGACATCGTTCAAAGATAGCTGAATTAGACTCTAATTTCGAGAATTATATGCAGGAGGAGGTGGAAGCTTTTCAACATAAACTTACATGTTGGAACTGCCGGAAGCCTGGACACCGTTTTGATATCTGTCTGGAACCGCGTACTGTATTTTGCTATGGTTGCGGAGCCGTAAATGTTTTTAAACCGCGTTGTCGTAATTGCAACCCGCAGGAAAACCGACCGACGGATGCGGCGATCAACACTTCTTTGTCGCACCCACACCAATAATGAAGGATAAGTATTCCCAAACAGAGGAATGGGGACCTCTTGTTTGTAGGAAAGAAACAGATTCACAAGGAAATGTAGGACCAACTTCGAAAACAGTTGATAAAAGCCCTTTTCGTCCTCTTCACCTACGTTTGGCTCAGTATGAGACCGTTCGTCATCGCATCTTTGGTGAAGTAGACAGCATACGACCAATGATTAAGTCTAAGCGCTCTACGCATAGACTACGCTTCTTTTGGAAGAAGGTTAGAAATAACCGCAAGAAATTGATTTCCAGTATATTTTCCCGATCAGATAATCGATTGTACACAGAAATAAAGATAGAAGGCCAGACCTTCACTGCTCTTTTAGACTGTGGCGCTAATATTAGTTGCTTAGGAAGTAAGGTAGCCAAAGAGTTTTTAAAGCATCCTAAAACACGCAATTGTTCAGGCAAAATAATTACGGCCAACAATTCTGAATGTTTTGTTAAAGGTAAATTGACAAGTGACATTACGTATCGACAACTCACCAAACCCCTTGATTTCTTTATTATTCCTGATTTAAAACAAGACATATATCTTGGAATAGATTTTTGGCGTAAATTTGGGTTAATAGATAAATTAAAGGAAGACCCACTAATAGTATCGGATATTATTGAAGAAAAAGGAAATGATCATGGAGATTCCGTGAAAATGCACCGTTTGTCTAAATCTCAGCAGCAAAAACTTAATTTTGCAATTGCTAAATTACCCTGCTACGATAAAGAAGGATTAGGTCGCACACATCTCATTGATCATAAGATTGAAGTTGATAGTACTAGGCCCATTAAACAAAGGCATTGGCCAATTTCGCCGGCCATTGAGAAGTTAATGTTCACGGAAATAGATAGAATGTTAGACTTAGATATCATTGAAGAATGTAACAGTCTATGGAGCTCCAATTGTGTATTGGTGAGACGTGGCGATAAAGTTCGATTATGTTTAGATTCTAGAGCAGTGAATCAGTGCACTCGTAAGGACGCGTATCCTCTTCCCCATATTGATGGCATACTTAGCAGGCTGCCACCTGCTCGATTTATTACTGGACTGGACATGAAGCACGCCTTCTGGCAAATTCCGTTAGAGGAAAGCTCACGTCAATACACCGCCTTCACAATACCTAACCGGCCACTTTACCAATATAAAGTGATGCCTTTTGGTTTGTGCAACGCCCCACAGACTTTATGCAGACTTATGGATCGTGTCATACCGTCTTATTTGCGCACAAGAGTATTCGTTTACCTCGATGACCTGTTAATTCTTTCCGAAGATTTTGAATCGCATATTGCTTTAATACAAGAGGTAGCATTGAGACTACGTAAAGCGAATCTTACGATTAATGTAGCTAAATCTAAGTTCTGCATGCAGGAGATTAAATACCTCGGCTTTATTATTGGATACGGACAAGTGAAAACCGATCCTGGGAAAATTTGTGCAATAAACGACTTTCCGATTCCAACAACAGTCAAACAATTAAGGAGATTTTTGGGACTGACTGGCTGGTATCGACGTTTTATTGAAAATTATGCCACCATTAGCTGTCCATTAACAGAACTCTTAAGAAAGAACCGATCACTTAGTTGGAACGAAGAGGCAGACTACGCTTTCTCAGAACTGAAACGAAGATTAACTTCAGCACCTATTTTGACCACTCCCGATTTTAAGAAACCGTTTATTTTATTGTGTGATGCAAGTTTAGTAGGTATAGGATGTATGTTAGCTCAAACTAATTCCGAAGGCATAGAATTACCGATAGCTTACATGTCAGAAAAACTGAACAAAGCTCAAAGAAACTATACGATATCAGAACTCGAATGTTTGGCAGTAATTAAAGGAATTAAGAAATTTAGAGCATACATTGAGGGACAAACTTTTGTAGTAGTTACCGATCACGCTTCTCTAAAATGGCTTATGAAACAGAAAGACCTTTCCGGTAGATTAGCGAGATGGGCAATTAACTTACAAGCTTTCTCATTTGAAATCGTTCATCGTCCTGGTTCTCAAAACATTGTAGCGGACTCATTATCGCGACGGGATGAAGTTTCAGAACTTTCGGAAATAAAACCTATGATAGATTTGTCGTCTAAATATTTTGAATCAGATGAATATCGGGAACTGGCAAAACACATTACAGACAACCAGTCCAGATTGCCTGATTTGCGCGTAGACAGCAAATATGTTTATAAGCGAACAGAGCACGCAAGCGGAAATGAAGCGCAGGAAAACGATTCTTGGAAATTATGGATTCCATCCAGTCTTACCGAAGACATAATAAAGACAGCACATAATCCCCCGAACTCAGCACATTGTGGCACTGGCAAAACTAGTGAGAAGATTAGGAGATACTTCTTTTGGCCCAACATGGCATCCCAAATAAAAAAATATATTGACAGTTGTTCGACTTGTCGGTCTACAAAAAGCGGCAACAAGATTCTTCGACCTCCCATGGGAAAGCCCATGACATCCGATAGACCGTTTCAAAAGCTTTACATGGACTTATTAGGTCCGTATCCTAGATCAAAGCAAGGGCACATTGGATTATTGATCATCGTCGATCACAACACCAAATTTCATTTTCTCCATCCACTTAAGAAGTTTACATCCAATCGTATTTACGAATATTTAGAAAATTGTATATTTTATACATTTGGCGTACCGGAATGTATACTGACGGACAATGGTTCACAATTCAAATCCGGATTCTTTAAGTCATTTCTTACTCGATTCGAGTCTCGCATCAATGCACCGCTATTTATTCCCCTCAGGCGAACGCAAGTGAACGTCTTAACCGCTCAGTTCTAGCAGCAATTCGCGCATACATAGGGACCGACCATACCACTTGGGATAATCATCTTACAGAAATTAGTGCAGCCTTTCGTTCTTCTATCCACCGCAGTACTGGATATTCCCCCTACTATCTATGTTTTGGTCAACACATGCTTCATAATGGTAAAGACTATGAACTTTTGCGGAAATTGAATTTAATGGCTGAAGACACCTCGTTGAATAGATTCGATGCATTGCAGGTAGCTCGGCAAAAAGCTAAGGATAACATAGCCAAGGCACATGCAACAAATGCTCGTAATTACAATTTACGTAGCAGAAGCAGACAACTAAAAGTCGGTGACACAGTTCATGCTCGAAATTTTACACAGAGTTCAGCCCCAAAAAGATTTAGTAGCAAATTAGCACCAGTCTTCATCCCAGCTAAGGTGTTGAGGAAGGTCAGTTCGTCGTATTATGAATTAGCTAACGAGCAGAATAAATCTCTCGGTGTATATCATTTGAAAGACATAAGTACCTAAATTAGCTAAAGAGGTCCTTTTTCAGTTCATGACTCCGTCAGTAGGCTTCCGTAGCAGTAACTGTGGTGTAGTAGCCCTCTTTAATAATAATAATTTTAATTGCATTTCGGAAAGAATATTTTCTTTTGTTTGTTTGCAAGAATAAATGAATAACCCCCTTGAGTACTACGCACATGTCTTCACTTGGTACGGTTCTTACTCTCATTTCGCACAGCGAACGCAAAGCGTAAGCAAAGAAGAGAGCATGGAAAAGATCCGTTAGAATTCGTTCGCATGCTTTGCATTTGCTTAGAAACAGAATTTTTGGTACAGGCTTTTTCATTTAACTTGATACTTTGATTGCGAAAAGACGTGAATATTAATATTCAAATAAATATATATACATATATATATACATATATATTTGTGAAACACGTGCATATTACATCATCGTTTAAAAAGTACAGTACTGCACAAGGCAGTTATATACATATTTGGCTAAAGTGAATAAAAATATTAGTGAATATTCGAAGAATAAGGTGATATAAAATTAAATTTAGTGAAAATATTAGAATTTAAACCCCGTTATATTTCAGTTAAAATTTATATTTTGGTCGCGTGGCGTCGACCAAGAAACTTTGGCTTTCAAGCAGCCTTGGATTTTTCAATTTCGTTGGGACAATTTGGTTGATTGTACCCCAGCCCAATCGCTGATATTTTCTTCGTTGGAACATCGTTAAATAACCAAGACACCAGCGAGCCTCGGATTTTCTTTATCAACCCTTCCATTTCATCAATAATCCTCGCCATGGGCCAGACTAAATTAGTCTGGTGATGAAATGATGCAGTCCCCGGCTAATATATATTAAATACCAACATTATACACCCAATTTGAGCGAGATCTACTACTTTTCGATTTCTTCTTGGTGCATATGCATACTTAGTAGTAGTTCTGCTACCTTTTCTTGTTTCATCTTTACGCAAAGTATGGAGTAGCAGCCCTTGGGTTTGGATCCTACTTTTTCTTGTTGCACCACGGCAACACCTTTTCATACTTTTTTTTTTTCTTCTTTTATTAACGTAAATTTTGCTGATCTAAAAGAAAATTTAAATGAATTATTAGTTTAAGTAACGTAACGAAACTTTAAATATTATTACGATTAAGTCCCTATTTGGTTAAGTAAAATCAGTTTTCCTTAGTAGAAAACCTAATGGGTTTGTAATGCGTTGAGATTGGCTTTGTGGCATTTCATTTTTCTAATAACTAAATTATACAGCAAATCCCTGCAGCATCGATGGGCCCAGAGATCGCACCGTTGGATAAATCGTGAGTTAACACACACATGTATATACTATAAATATTTGTTTCATTGCCATTGCCCAAATCTCTTTTGAATTACTATGAATTTTTTTTGAATCTATATTTGCTCTAATTATCGTATTTAAATTTATTTTGCTATATCTTTTTGCATATCCTTATGTTGTAATTTCTTAGAATATTAAGTCATGAAGACCCTTTTGTTTGGAATTAAACCCGTAACTTGAAATTTCGTCATGTTTGTGTAAACTAATTCTTTGAGGAGTCCGTCACCTGAATCCATGACTATGCTGCCGTTACAAATCGTCTAAGATCATTTAAGAGTCTGTTAAGGGGCAATCAATCAAACCCATTAGGTTGCCAAGGTAGGGTGGGTACAGAAAGGGTTAGCGAACAACACCTTTAGCTAATCTGCAGAGAAGTCGTCCGCACAAATAATAGTATCCCGATCTGGTCCAACATTTTGCTTTTTACATCCTTTTAGTTTCTGATAGTGCACTTATATTTTTTCTGTATGATCCGTGCGTATGCCTAGAGTAGGAAAGAACCCCCCCCTCATCCGACGAGCTAAGCAAGAGCAACGCTAGAAGTGCACGACCCCGATCTTCAGCATACACTTGTGTTATCGTTAGCAAGGTAGAAAAATTAGGCAGCTAACAACTACACGTGCACATGTACATCATTACTACAAACATTCAAGATAACAGCCAACCTTTTAATGATCTCTTAACTAACACCTGTTATAAAAGATGTCACTTCATCATTTTCAAAAAATCTCCTTGAAGGATTTCCATCATTCGTGTTTCCGTATCCGTACTTTTTGCAGTCAACTTTCAGTCCCAGCTTCCGAGAGAATTCAGCTTGTATAATCTCCTTCCTGCTCTGAATATCCTCACGAGATGTTTTATCCGTTTTTGTTTCTCCTGGCCGAGGAAGTGTGTAAGCTTCAGAATAAAATTTATCATTGTAGAAAGGCATATATGTAAACAGGTAGTATTTGCAAAACAGCATTAAGCAATGTTATCATTTAAATACAAAGAAGCTAGAGGCCAATACGCATGCGATCTTCTTCTTCCTTAGCAGCGCATTTTTTAGGCGAGGTTGCCTTAGTTTTATGGCTTACGCATCGCTATCGCAGGTCTCCGCATATTGGGACTATATACATCTGATAGGTAAATATTTCACCTACCTAGTGTATGTAGTCCGGTATTGATACTCGTTGAGTCTTGTTCGTTTTATTCCATCAAAGTTCAAAAAATGCCAATATTTAGTACATTTTTTAAACGCTTCTAGTTCAATAACTATTTAAGTAATTATTACAATTTATGAAATATGCTATTAATAAAGAACATACTTTTCAGATAAAACCAAAAAATCCAAGATCGATTGTTGAAATCGCCCAATATTCAGTTTTAAAGTTGCGACTTTTTTTTAAAAATTATCATTTTTTCCTTTTCACTAAAAATGTCTCAACTTCGGGCGCCTCTAGCACCCATGAATCTCAACCGATTTCAAAAAATTTTCGGATTCTCTGAAGTATTTCCTATCGATTGCATATATCATTTTTGCCAAACGCGATCATGAAAAAACGTATTTTTGCAACGCTATCCGAGCAGAGGCCCAAGTGTGCGTCGTGGGGTCCGAAACGTCTCCTTCTGTGCGTAACAAACATCTGACCAATTTTATACAACCCTCTGCAAGGGTATATAAATATTGTTGCCAAGGACTGCAAGGAAAATATAAACTTCGGCATTACCGAAGTTAGCTTCTTTTATATTTTGATTTTAAAATCATTTTTTGTCAGCATTTTTTGGAGAAATTAGCCGGTCTCAAAATCAGTGTTTATGAATGTGGGATAGTAGTTCCATTATTTTCATTCCTTTCGGCACCTGTTTTTGCGAATCATGATAGAAAAAAATCGAAACGCTTCAATAAAACAGATTTTTTGTCTAAAAAAAGTAAATTGTTGGGATTAATATAATATTCTACATAATATTCTATCTACATTATATGCAGTATTGGTCGTGGCACGCACTTCTCAGATGGAAAAAGGGAAATTATAAAAAGACTAAGAAACTCTAGCACTGTGGTGGGATGGAACAAAGGTGAATTTGTTTGGATCTGATGGCAAGCTTTTGTAAGACGGCATAAAATCAGGGACGGTAAATAATGATTATTTTGGTTTTCTTTTCATTCAAAAAATCAACCGTTTCTAATTATATTAGAAGAGCCAAAAATAGACCAATACTCGTCGGTGCATAAACTGTGACTTTTCACAATGATTTAAAAATCAGCGATATACAATCAATTGATTAAATATTAATAATCGATTTTAATTATGACAACATAAAAATTATACTTGGGCAAAAAATTAAAGCTCAAAATATAATAATTATTCCATGAACTTAATTTTTTTGCTTAAAAAAAAGTCAACATGATTTTCTGGCTTGCAGCTCAAAATGATTAATATTTAATCCATTGATTAAAAATTAAAAATGTTTAATTTTCAAGTTTTAAAAAAACTCATAATGTTTACAGTTCCTGCAAAAAATTACTGATTATGATCTAAAACACACTTTAAAAACCGTTAGGCACTGAGGTGGCAACATTATTTTTTGGGGATGCTTTTCGTCCTCAAATGACCGTCCGTTATTTTGGATAAAGGGTAAAATGTGCGTGATCGACAAAGTAAATATTCTTAGCAACACTATGCTTCCTTATGCCGAAGAAGAATTGCTTTCAAAGTGGGAATCTCAGCAGGAAAACGATCCCAAACATTCGTCCGAGCTGACGAAAACATGGTTCAAGGAAATAAAGTTTATGATTTGGGGACGCCGAGTTAGTCCCCGGACTTAAACTTAATAGAACATCTTTAGGGAATATTAAAAAAGGGTATTGCTGGATATAAACCAAAAAAAGCAAGAATTATAGAAAAAGATTTAGGTTGAATGGAAGTCTTGAAAAATAAATTAAATATTTGTTAAAAACAAAAATGCTACGTGCCTTGAACAAGAACTTTATATTTTTTTGTTTTCCAAGGAAATTAAAAAAAATGCCATCGTTGTTACATTAAATACACTTTAAATGAAGTAAGTAAGTTGTCTCGCCGACTTAGGTATACCATACACCAGTAAAACAAATACATATTTCAAATTTGTAATAACAAATGCATTTGCCTATTTTAAAAAAGTTCTGTTCACATGCTTTTTACAAGCATATCTATGTATCTCACTCACTCATACATATGAGCACCCTAGCGCCACCACCCGCCAACGGCCCACTCCGGCCTTATGCAAAACGGTTGTATGCATAACTTGGCTATTTTTTGTCCGATTTTTATCAAATTTGGTATTTTTCTGTGTATTAGTATCAAATTTAACAAATTTGATTGCACAAGGTAGAAAATTACGGGAGATAATCGAGTTTTTCAAATTGCGGGGGCGGAAAGGGGCGTGGCAAAATCTTTATATATACAAAGTGTGTGCATTTACTAAGCAAATATGCATACCAAATATGGTTTCTCTAGCTGAAATAGTTTTTGAGATAAAGGTTTTTTTTTGAATTGCGGGGGCGGAAAGGGGCGTGGCAAAAATTTAAAACAAACTCGATCACTCTACATACTACACGAGCCCACATTCCAAATTTGGTGGCTCTATCTCTTATAGTCTCCGAGATCTACGCGTTCATACGGACGGACGGACGGACATGTCTATATCGACTCGGCTGTTGATACTGATCAAGAATATATATACTTTATGGGGTCGGAAAAGCTTCCTTCTGCCTGTTACATACATTTTGGCGACTTTAATATACCATTTCACCCTATGGGTGTATGGTATAAAAAGCACAAAAGTGACAGAAAGAAATCACGGAATGAAAATGCAATTCGAATGTTAAAATTAAACCGATAATGAGTTTAAAAGTTAAAGAAAAGTTTTTAATCACGAGAAACAAATAAAATTTGATAAGCGCAAAAAAAACACGTCCGTCGTCTGCAACGAGTGAAAAATTTTTTCAATAGTATAGCCGAGGTTTCCGCTCCAGTATTTGCATATTTTATAAAATTTTTTACATGGTTCAGATCATGGAAAGGAGCTTCAATAGCGTTTGTACACATAAACCATGCTTTAAGGGGGCTTTCTACCTTGTGTTATTGCAATATCGCGTTTATCCTACAGGGAGGAAAAATTACCCAATCGCTATGAAATTTTTTACACAGAAAATACATTTATTTCTAAAAAAGCTCATAACTTTTTCATTTGTTATCCTTTTTTTTAATTTTACTACCTGCGCTGCGAAAAGGTGTCTAGATTAAAAAAACACTCATTCATTTTTGGATTCAGACTTAATTTGCAAACGGTAGGACTTCCATAAGGACGAAATGGGGATGCCATTGTAAAATTCTCCCCACCCTTTTCCCGCTTATCACAAATCGCAGAAAAAAAGTTGTTTATAAATAGAATAAAGTTTTTCCAACAACTGTGGAAAGTTTCATTTCTTTATCTATTATACTTTTCTCAAAAAAATTCTTACTAATGTAAACTCTCTATTAATTTAGTTTTTAATCTGTTGAGATTGTCTTTGTATTTTCGGATTTTATTCTTTTCTTAAATTTAATTGCACATGTGGTCTTATTGCCTATATTCGAGAGAGTGTGCCCGTCCCCGCCTCAGTATATTATACCTTTTCAGTGTGACCAAATTCGATTATCGGGAAAATAATCGCTGAGGAGAGGAGCGGGCTTATTTAAAATTTATTTATTTATTTATTTAAACTATGATTAGTAGGTAATTGCAAATTGCCTCTAATCGATGCGCTAGCTATAACTACTATGGTCTTAAGCTAGTTGTAAAAATATACAGTTCTTTATAATTAATACTAATTTATATTTCTTTTGTTAACCTATATTTACATGGATTGGGTAATATTTTACAATAGGTGGTATAGGTTTATTTCTTTAAAGAATTGGGAGATAGCGACAATATTGGGGTTACTTAGGGATAGGGATTCAATAGGGTTAGGGTGTAGGAATTTTTTCCTCGGCTCATTATATTCCTTGCATTCTGTCAGTATGTGGAGAATTGTAAATGTTTTGTTGCAATGTACACATTGTGGGGGGGGGGGTTGTTTTTTGAATATGAATTCGTGGGTGAGTTTTGTGTGTCCGAATCGTATTCTTTGAAATTTGATGATGTCTGTTCGTTTAACGTTGTTGTCTATTTTTATTTGTGAGTCTCTTATCGATGTTTGGTTTACATTAGTCGTCTTGTAGTCTATTTTTATTTGTGAGTCTCTTATCGATGTTTGGTTTACATTAGTCGTCTTGTAGTGGTCTGATGTATTCCTCCAAACTTTGCTTTTGTATTTCTTAAGGATGATGCCCTTTATTTATTTAAAATATTCTTAATGTTTACACTAAAAAGCGCCTTTTCGGCCCAACAAGGTTGAAAATACCCTTAATATACATTTTCACCAAGAAAATGCAAACATCACGGAAACTATTTTCTTCCTTTTTTGTTAGCCGAAATTGATGTCTAAATAAAAATATCTGAATATAAATAAATATCTTTTGACATCCTGCGGGCATGGCTAGTTGGTCCAGGAGTACGAAAATGTAATGCTAGCTGAAGCAATTCTTTGTTTGCTGAAATCTCTACCTTTAATTATAAAATTCAATTTTATTAGGATCTCTACTGAAACTAACTTTACATGGCAATTGAATGACTTGCAAGAAAAATACTTATGAACACAGTAAGTAATTCATAGAAAAAAACCATGAAAGGAAGGAAAGAGTATTCTTTGGTTCACGACTAGTGGTTACTGAGGTCAAAGATGTAGATGGACCTGTCAGTTCTATACCCTCCCAACCATGAATCTTTGTTATTCTTGGTAAAGATCCCCATCAAACCTGAACAATATCAAATCATGTACCCATGTCACTAGGAAAATAAATTATAAAGCTTAAGCAATCATATTCAAATTATACTTTCAGATAGAAACATTTCTTTTCTTATTTATTAAATTTTAACAAAATATATACCGACGAATTTTAATTACTTGTCTGGTATAACTCAACAGTTCAAAATTCGAAACTTTTCAGACTTAAAAAACAATAGAACTCAAAAGCAAATTAAACTATTCAATAAGAGGGACTAAAGCTAGTATTATGGAAAGAGCTTACTAGTTACAGATTATTAATTATCATAGAATAGAATAAAAACAATTATCGAAGGAATATCAAATAAATCAAGTTAATATCTTTTTTTGTGGGAATTATTCATCTGATTTAAAATTTTTTTTTTTTAATTCGTTACGGTTATTCTAAATTTTCAAGTTGCACAAATTTACTCATCACTTTTCATTTCGCTTCAATATAATCATTATTTACGGAAATCATTTTTTTGTTGTTGTTATTCGGTTGATCTTAAAACGCTGAAACAGAAATTACATCAACAAATCAGAGTATCAATTGACTACCATCACCCCATAGTTTGCAAAATCATGGTTGAGAGTCGCCGAATTGATACTGCTTAATGCACTAGGCACTTACCCCATAGTTTAGTCGCTGAAAGGCCTTTCATCGATGCACTGAGGGAGTGTGGTTTAGATGATGATTTCTCCTTTGCGCTTTATGACCACCATTAAACTCCGTTTCTCTCACTTGGTTTTTTTTATTTACTCTATTTACTGTTACTCTTGACTTAAATTATTTAGAATAACCTTCACGTGACTTTAAATTGATTTTACATTTGACTTCGTTACATTATTTTTTTTTTTGTAAACTTGATTGGGTCTTCGAAACAAAATCAGATCAAAAGGAAAATTATTTTCATGTAACTATTTAGCACAAAACGATGTTTTTTTTTTTTTTTTTAAAAAAAACGAAATTGTAGAAGTTTTTGAGGTGGTCACATGTATTGCGCTAACTCTGCAGTATCCAGACATGGGATAAAAGCCAAGCTTTGTCTGGGTCAGCAGCGGCAGAAGGTTAGCTAAGGCCACTCGCCTTTAAGCCCTGGCCATATGAAAAATCCAGTTCACCGAGGGTTATGGCCATTCTCGGGAAATGAGTCACTTTTGGGCCGCACCGTAAGCCTCAACACAAAACGTGGCAGTGTCTCCTCAATGTCCGAATGGCAATTCACGGCTGCACGTGCTCCGGGCACGAGAAATCGGTATTTGAAAACTCGTCGGTTTTCCAGAAAAACAGTCCTCACAACGAAAGCAATCGTCAATATTGGCCAGAAAATGGGAGGTTTCCAATCTGTGATATAAGGTATGATGCAGATGGCGGCGGGGTAAACTTTCATTTTTTATGTATAAGGATTTTGCCACGCCCCTTTCCGCCCCCGAAATTTGAAAAACTCGATTATTTCCCGTAATTTTCTACCTTGTGGAATCAAATTTGGCACACTTAAATTTGATATTAATACCCAGCAAAATACCAAAGTTGATCAAAATGGGACAAAAAATAGCCAAGATATTTTATAAACGTTTTTCCATAAGGCCGGAGTTGGCCGTTGGTGGGTGGTCTGTCCGTCAGTGCGTATGCGTTTTACTCAGCCATCTTAAGAGCTATCGGGATGAAATTTTTTTGGGGGCAATAATACCCTGGTGAGATGAAGTATGAAAATTTTTAGGTTCGGACTACTATATCATATAGCTCTGAAACAAACATTTTTGCAAAAATTGGAGTAAGAGTATTCCAAAATTTCAGTTGTTTTGTTGTAACTTTGAAATAAAATTATTTTTCTTTTCCAAATTAAGATAGTATTGGCACACCCACAAAGTTAAAGTTTTGCGTGCCATAACATTTCATCTAATAACAAATTTTAAAAATGTTAAACAGAATACTCCAAATTCATGGTTTTATTATACATCTTAACAAAAAATATATTTTTCAACGTTTTTTTTATAAGCTTAACCTTAAAAAGTAAAAAATGGCACAAATTTACATCAAATGCAGCAACTATATCGGCACAGTTATCAAAATCAGCTTGCTCCATTGCTGGTGTACCGGGCGAATACTTTGTGGGTCCTCCTTTGGACTGAATGACGGCCTGTAAACGCCTTTTCATGCTGTTCACCAGATTTGCTGTTTCGGAAGGTGTTATTTTATTAGATTCTCCATTCTTTCAGTTTTCGCTCGAAGTTATGTGGTGAGGTCTTATGTTACGCTCCAGAAGATGCCACACATGCTCAATCGGATTCAATTTCGGCGATTGTGGGGATGTTTTCAGCTGTTTGCAATGGTATATCAACCACTCTTGAACAAGATAAGATGCATGTTTCGGGTCATTATCTTGAAATTGCCAAGTTGTCCCATTAAGGCCCATTTTTTTAACGCTTGGGCTTGAATTTTCTTTAAGAATGTCTCGATATACATTCTTATCTATTGTCTCATCTATAATTACCAGATTTCCAACACCAGATGCAGCAAAACACCCCCAAACCATAACGTTACCTCCACTGAATACTGTGGTGTTCCAAAAAGAGTCCGGTTTATTTAAGTGCTGTTTAGCAAATTCTAGACGCTTTTTCCGATTTGCCTTCAAATGTCTCGCAAAATTTTACTGCCGAAGTTTTTGTATTTTGTGCCACCGTGGACACCACAATCCGCTCCTGGCGTTCAGTCAATTTTTCTTTTGGCGGCCAGATCTGCTCTCCGGTGCTATTTTACCAGTATTACAGTAATGCATAACGATGTTTCGAACACTAGACCATGAGTCTCATTTTGCGAGCGTTTCTCGTTTCGCTCTTTGATAGGATGCAAAACGTTTCACAACACTACATGCAGCAACTATATCGGCTAAAAAAGGTACCCTCACAGTTGACATTTTTCTCGAAAACGTTACGCTATTGGGTATTGGGACTTTAACATACATATTTTAGAAAGATTTCCAATGATTCTGGAATTAAATCTACATTTTGCCGTGTTTTTTGAAGCTAGTTTTTGCCCAACAAAGTCAGCCCATTTTTTCACACATTTTGTGTGAGCGAATTAAAGAAAAAGAAGAGATGATCGGCGTATTTTTTTTTGGCACATTTTGTATGGGCAAAATCATGGTTGGCTCATAACAATGCAATTTTCTCGAAAACTGTATGAAACCGTATAATGAAACTTGGTGGGAATATAGATGAATAACTGGGGGATAATCTGACATTCAATCTTCATTGAGCCGTATTTTTGGAATGGAGCTATACGAAAACGAAAAAATTACTTTTTCGTGGAGGAATTGTCAATACATGGAATGCTCGAAAACACCCCTGTAATACCCCTGTTAGGCTTCTCTTATTCGTTGTCTTCGCGGAGGCGTCAAATACGACTCTTAGCTTAGTTGTCGGCTTGCTTCCTTAACTACTGCATGATGAGACAGATAATAAGCACCTTCGTCCTTAGATTTCACCAAATCGCCCAACTCTTAATCAGAAGTGTCACAGAAATCTTTTGAGACTGTGCATTCTGCATTTGCTTTTGGGTTGGTTTTAGGGGGTTATCGATTTCTGTGACACGCCTAAATATTCTTTAACGAACTTTCCGTATTCTCCTAAGTATAAGGTGGTCCCGTGAGCAGCAACGCTTCTCACAAAGAGTTCTTATTTCAGTTGTCGTTATACTCATTTCACCATGCATAATACCGTACAATTTGCCAACGAGACCAATTTATACTTATTTCATCATGGTCTTGACTTCGGCATGCACATAGATGGCAGTGCGAGCGATTTCCGAACAGAAGTACCCCCACGGGCTAAGGGTGCCTACCCCTGCCTGCACAAGTCTATCTAGAACTATTCTGTAGTCCTGATCTTTTGCGTCTTTATAAGTTTTTGCATTTTTAGTTAATTGCTTGGATGAGCCACTAATTTGATGCTCGAAAGAGCAACAACGTTAAAACATATTGAATTTATAAATACCAACGTTGTTTGGATGAATAGATTGGGTGGTGGTTCGACTCCCCTTCATTTTGTTCTTCTTGATCCCTACTATCCCTACTCCGCGGTAAGAATGACACATAAAAAGGTATCCCAATGTGAAAGACATGCATATATATTTACTTAAAAACCACATAAGATAGCAGAAATCGATCGCAACAAAAAGTTAAAGAAAAATTGCATAAGTAGTAGACGTCTGCATGAATGGCAAAAAAACCACATTCAAATGTACAAAGTCAAAATTGAATTGAGTGAATACTTGTACAAAACGAAATGAGAATGAGTGAGTGACTGAAGTCGTGTTTCACTCGGCTGCTGAAAAATATACCCGAAAAGAAACGAAGTGAGTGAGTGAGCAGCAGAAGTAATTAAATGTTGTATATTGAATACATTCGAATATTGACAGCTGTTTTCTGCTGTGTGTATTATCTGTTAAAAGAAAGAGGAAAAAATAAAGAAAATATAGAAATGTATTTTTTGTTGTGAATTATTTAATTTATATATTTATTACATAAAATTTATATTTGAGTTTAAAAACATAATTTTATTAATGTTATCTGGATTAGAAGCTATTTTGCGATTGAGAAAGTTCTCTCAGAAGCTGCGCTGCTGGCTGGAATACAAAATATTTGGCAGCTTGTTTTATGCAGTATTGGGAAAAAATGTTTGTGCATGTTCCACGATGCCAAAACGTCAAAATTGGTTGAGTATGGAACATTTATGTTTGTATAGCCTGCTATTTCCATTTCAATCTGATCTGTATTGGAGTCAACCTGGACAGCTTCTATGAACTCATCAAGCAAGCTAGCTGTTTGAGTTTCAAAAGTTTCACAACTTGACTCTACTAAAAAATTCTGCATTATAGTTTTGCAGTCATTTATTGTTGTTTCCCTTTCATTTTGAGAAAATTGCTTTAGCTTATTTGTTGGTGGAAACAGAAACAATGCAATGCTATGATATTTTGATAAATTTGTAGTAATTGTATTTAAAATTTGAGATCGTAGTGAAAACTTCATTGATTCAATTAGTGCAATATCACTGTACTCGGACTGACATTTTTTTTTAAATTATATATATTTGGTAGAACCAAATGAATAGTCGGGCGTTTTTTAACTGCTTCTAGTTTTTTGGAAACGTTTTCAAATGCTTCTAACAGACAGACTATGGCAGCTAAATTATTCTTATTGATTTGTAATATCTTCAAAGATATATGATGCCTTTTAATATTATTTTGAAGGTTTCGATTGAAAGACACAAACAGTTGTTTTCGGTTTGAGTTTGGTTTATTGAATGATTCTTAATTCTATAACAATTGTCGTCTATAGCTAAGACCGCGTAGCTGCGCTGCTGGTCATGCAGGCAGAGGAGCGGTATGCTTATGTATAAACATACTTATGTATAAATGTATAAATGTTTAAATGTTTACATAAGAGTATGTATGTTTATGTACCGTCGCAGCGGTGGAGTGAGGATGTATCATATTGCATATTGGGCCAAAGCGGCCGCGCGTGTTATATTTGCCGACACAGCAATTGTCCAGCACCATGCACTCATGGGTGGTCATGTTACTTAAGAGGCAAATGCACTTGAATGTTGCGCACATAAATATTGTAACTAATTGCTACAATATGTTTGTATTGTTGTTAATGTTATTCCACAACATGCTACATCCCCCCTCTTTAGAAAAATAACGTAATTATATGGAGTTATTTTCTAATTTATTATTATATAGGGATTTATTTACTTACTATTGTTTTTTTTCTTTTGAATGTTTGAGTGTTTATTTAATGATACATGTGTCAAAATTATATTTGTGTATGTATAGTGTCATTAAATGTTTGTAATTTATTTGTTCAAATTTATTTCCTTTGTTTTATTTTTATTATTATTTTTTTTATATATATATATTAATTGGTTAAGATCTTTAACCTATCTTTATGCACTAATTGTTTCTTATTCTTTGTATCTTTAATTAAAATGTTATCCCTATCTTTTATTTCTTCTATGATGTATGGGCCTAAATACTTAGATTCTAGCTTATGACCCGTATCATTACGTAATAGAACCTTATCTCCTATTTCTAATTCAATATCTTTTACTTTTCTATCATATATTTCCTTATTCTTTGCTTTATGCTGTTCTAACATAATTCTTGCTCTCTTATAAGCCTGTTCTAATCTAAATTTTGATTCCTTAGCATAATCTTCTATGTTATATAGTGGATTTATCTTATCAACACTATTAAATTGTTGTGGTAAATTTGAAGTTTTACCGAATACCAACTCATATGGACAATAATCATGTGCCATAGAGGGTGTTGTATTAAAACAATATGCGAAGTATCTTATCCATACATCCCAGTCAGTTTTGTCAACTGCAATGTATGATCGTAAAAATTCATTTAGTGTTCGGTGGCTTCGCTCCACAGTGCCTACAGTCTGGTGATGATGTGCGGTTGAAGTTATCTTTTTTATTTGCAAGTTTTTGCATAAATCTTCAATTATTGAGTTTCGATATTCTGTTCCCATGTCCGTAATGAACGTCTTCATAGGACCGTGCCGCAGAATGAAATCTTCAAATATAGCTTTCGCTACTGTTTTTGCACTTTTGTCTATAATTGGTATTATTACTAAGTATTTTGTTAAATCGCAGATTAAGGTTACTGCGTATTCATTTCCGTGTTCTGATTTTGGGAGTGGACCGATCGTATCCACATGGCGTTTCAGTTATAATTAACGGAGTTTTTGTGTGCTTTGTTATTTTGGCTTTTTGACACTTATTACATTTTTTTATATATTGAGATATATCTCGTGTCATATTTTTCCAATAATAATGCCTTTTTATTTTGGCCATAGTTCTCGATATTCCAGTATGACCTCCTTGTATGGGGTCATCGTGGAACGTAAACAGTATTGCTTCTTTTTCTTTATCATTATTTAATAATAGGGTCACCGGCTTGAGTAGCGCTACTCTTAAAAATTTCAATATTTTGTTGCCCATATTTTTGAAAGATTCTATTGAAACGGTTTCAAAGATCTTTTCGCTCGGTGCCACTTTGACTTTACTGATGTTGATTATACCGGCTTCTTTTTCGAGCCTTTGAAAAAATTGACCTAAATCAAGAATTCCATTGGTATACATATTGCAAATGTCAATTCTTGCTATAACTTTCTTGCCATGTTTGAATGTGGTTAAAGAATCAGTTATCCGCAAGGTCACTACTTTTCGTACTTCGTCATTTACAATGACGTCATATACGTTGGGCTTAGAAGCATTAAGAGATTGCTTTTGCAACTCTTTTATATTATTTTCTTTTTCTTTTCCTGCGCAGGAATTTGACTGTTTACTTTGATTTCTGGTAGTGACTTTCAGAATTTTGTTACTCGTTTGTATATTTTGTAAGTCCTGTATTGTTATTCTTGATAGCGCGTCGGCTACGAAATTATCCTTCCCCTTTAGATACTCTACTGTAAAATTATACTCCTCGAGTTCAAGTCGCATTCTAGTTAGCTTGGAACTTGGATTTGTCATTGAAAACAAATAAGTTAATGCTCTGTGATCTGTTTTGACAGTAAAATGTCTACCATAAATGTATGGTCTGAAGTGCGTGATTGCCCAGTGAATCGCTGCTAACTCTTGTTCAGTTGTACTCTTATTACTCTCACCTTTTGTAAAGGATCTAGACGCGTATGCTACTGGAAGCTGTAGTCCACTTTTATTTTGTGTTAGGACTGCTCCACATGCGTATTTACTTGCGTCGGTGATTATGCAAAATTCTTTGCTAAAATCTGGGTACTGTAATAGAGTTGGGTTCATTAGTGCTGATTTCAAATGCTCGAACGCATTTTGACAATCGCTTGTCCATTCGAATTTAACATTTTTCTTACATAAGTTTGTTATGTGACGAGAATATTCAGCGAAGTTTTGTATAAATCTTCGATAATAGTTGCAAAATGCAATGAATCTTCTAGCGCTGTCCGCATCATGTGGGACTGGATAATTTTGAATGACATCATATTTCGTGTCATCAGGCAAGATTCCTTTATCTGTGCATTTATGTCCCAAAAGGTGACTTCATGCATAAAAAATGAACATTTTTCAGGATGTAACTTTAGGTTATGTTGCCTACACTTCTCAAAAACATCTGTTAGATTATTGATCATGTGTTTTTCGGAACAACCTATGACTATTAAGTCATCCATGTAAAGAAATGCTTGCGAAGGTTCAAGGCCAGAGAACGCTATAGTCATCATTCTCTGGAACGAATTTGGCGCTATTTTTAAACCGAATGGTAGTCGAGTGAAGCGGTATGAGCCATTACTTGTGGAAAAGGATGTTATGTCTCGTGACTCTTCTTCGAGTTCAATTTGATGAAAACCTGACATTAGGTCAAGGCATGAAAAATATTTTGCTCTACCTAGTTGGTCTAAAATGTCATCAATTCTAGGTAGCGGAAATTTATCGGACAACAATTTTTTATTAATTTGACGATAGTCAATTACTAATCGCCATTTTTTATTTTCAGCGTTTGGTAACGATTTTTCGGTACCAATAAAAGTGGGCTGTTGTATGGGGATACAGAAGGCTCAACTATTTCGTCTTTTATAAGCTTTTGGACTTGTCTTTGTATCTCGTCTTTTTGACTATGAGGATTTCTGTAGTTCTTTATATATATTGGTTCATCATCTTTCAGTCTCAGTTTTTGTTTATATACATTATTGGTAGTTATAGATTCGGTATCCAGACCGAACACATCACTATACTGTGTGCATAATTTGGTTAGTTGGCTATTGAACTGTGGTGGGAAATTCTTGGAGAGTGTCGCTAATACCGTTTTCTCTCTATCTTCTGGACTTGTTTTAACTACTTCGTAGTTCGAAAGTGATTCGTACTGCAAGTTATTTATCTTGACTATTTGATTTGTGTTTGTTGTATTTAGTAATTTTATGAATGCGTTTTGAGAAGATGCTATGGTATTCGCTATGTAAATACCATGCTGAATTTCTTGGTTCGGAATTAATATACTGTCTTCCGCTGAGGTTATTTCAATTTTTCGGACAACTTGTGATCTTGCTGGCAGAACTATGGAGTTGTTGCCAGAACTGTATGCTATTGGTACATATATGGGATATTGTAGATTATTTGGTCTAAGTATAAGCCAATCCTCAGTCGGTTTGAAATCTAATTGACAGTTATATTTTCTTATGAAATCGATACCTAGTATTCCATCACAAGGAATAGCGAATTGTAAATTTACGATATGAAAATCGTGTGGAATTATGTATTTAGAGGTTTGTATTTCTATGGAAGTAAGTCCTTTAGATTTTGTTATTTCTTGACTTATTCCCTGTATATTTATTATTTGATTTGTTTGAATATATTGGAAGTTGTCGGAATTTTCTTTTAATATTGATATGTCAGCACCTGTGTCTATTAAAAATACTAATTCTTTTCCTGTCGCTAGGTTAGTGAAACTTACAAATGTGCTTTGACTGAGACTGATGGTGTACACCTTGTAATTTTTTATTGCTGAGTATCTAAAGGTTGTTGGGAGTTTCCCGAATTGTTCTGGGCTACCCTAACATTGCTATTATTAGAGTTATAACCTCTGCTTTGTTGGTTGTTTCCTCTATTCCTTCTGTTATTATTTCTGCCTCTGTTGTTTCCTCTCTGGTTGTAGTTCTGGTTATAATTTTGGCCATTGTTGTAACTATTATTATAATTGTTATAATTATTATAATTACCGCGACCATTACCTCTACCACGATAATTATATCTGTTATTATAATTACCACGGCCTCTTTGAGCAAATAGAACCGTATTTGGATTGCCTGATATCTCAGTACTTTTTTGTAAGTACTTTGCTATTGCTTCATCCATGGTTTTGAAGTTTCCAGAGTCAAGTATATTTTTAATTCTGTTGTTTTCGCAATTTGCAATCATTGCTTCTATAGCCTCGTCTGTGCTATTCTTAGTAGCAATTTCTGCAGGTATACCCTCTTCGATATATGCTGATTGCAGTGTCTTTCGTAAGTTGTCTATCTCCGAAGTAAATTTGTCAGCGGTTTTACCTTTCTGAGCTGTATTCTTCAACTTGGCTTTTATAACCTTGGATGTTTCACCAATTACAACGCCTTGCAATTTTTGTATTATTGCTTCTATTGAAGTTTCTTTGTATACTTCATATAATGTTGGGCCAACAATTTTTGATTTTATTACCTCAACTGCTATATTTTCGTAGTCTCCTTTCATCATATCCACCAACTTCAGAGCTGTAATGAATCTTTGGAGTTGCATTTTTGAGCCGTTAAATTCAGGTATGGATATGTTTATTTCTTTCACATATGCCCTTCGGGCATTTAATTCTGCCATCCTGTTGGTTGTGTTTATTACACTTGTATTGATGTCTAAGTCCGATTCGTTGTCTTGTTCAGACAACACTTCTATATCAGGTAGTGTTAAAAGCGCAGGAATTGTTAGATCGTTTAGATCTTTCTCTTCTATTTCTTCCTCGCTTGTTTCAGATTCTTCACCTTCTTGCTCTGTTTCCTTTTTACAGGTGTCTATGCTCAGAGGTGAATTAAGTACGGTGGGTACGAATATTTCAAGATTATATTTTGTTTTTATAGAGATTAGGTTTGCTCGTAACTTGATCAATAGATTGGAAATCTTTGACCAATTTTCTTTACCTATGCTCTCTCTATTAACATGCACTAAATTTCTCGCTTCGTTGAAAGAATCAACTAGGATTTTTGCGTGCTTGTTTTTGGTTTCCTTTTGGATGTTCCTATTTTGTGTAACGCATTTATATGATTTCTTAAAGTTTTCTTTAATATTTTGGATATGGGTAATTAATTCTTCCCATTCCATGCTTAAAAGTTTATTTTTGTGGGTTTTTTTTTTTTTTATTTAGATGTCCTCATCTGATTCTACTACATTGATAGTTTCTATTTCTGTTTTAAAAATATTATGCACCCATGCAGGCACATCCTTATTCCTAGGTTTCTCTAATAACAGTCTGCTATATGCTATTTTTATGGATTTTTCCATAAGTTCCACAATGTTTCTTTTAAACTTGTAGTTATTTTGTATCCAGAATTTTATTTCCTTATACTTTTTGTTTACCGGTCCTGAGTATATCAGGAAATCAAGAAAAGGAATATATATTTGCAGATGTTTAGTTTCCACTTTATTCATGTTTATTTAATTTGTGTTCGTATTGTATTTAATTTGTGACAACCTATTGTTGTTGGGCTTCATCCATCAGCTACAAGCGAAGTGTACCTGTTGCATTTGAAAAACAACATATATTTGGCACTGTAATTAGAAAACACATCTGTACCATTGCACTTCCTTGCACTGGGAATTCTTCTCCAGTCAAATCAAGGTATGCTGATCTAATCTGTACTAAATTTATCGAATTCTGTACCGAATTGACATTACCTGTTCTAAAAACCTCGAGTAGATCTTCTACAATGCTAGTATTCCTATCTACTATCTTCCTAAAATAATCTTCTAATGTGCTCATTTTATCCAATTAATATATATATTTGTGTTTTTTTTTTTTTTTTTTTATATAATTTTTTTTTTTTTAATTTCGGAAATGATTTTTTTTTTTTTTTTGTAAATGCACTGTTACAATAATTGATGCATATGTTATTTAGATCTTATCAAGATCATTAGCATGGCTTAGGGCTCTCTTTGTTACACATTTATTGTGTAATTTGTATGCTTTATATAATACATATGCGCTCATTATTATCACAATTATTAATAAAAGTACATTTGTTGGTTTTAGATCTACATTTGATGACTCTATTTTGTTAATAACATTTGCAGTGGAGTCCACTGTTTTAGTGTCTATTAACCCCATATTGGGTGTATCAAATGTATCATCAAATTTACTTATTTTGTTGTCGAACATTCCATTTAAAAAGATTTTAAATCAAAAATTTGAATTTTTCATTGCTTTTTATATATTTTTCTTGAATGTACTTTAGTAGTAATGTTTTGAGCTGAAGGCTCTTTTTTTTTTCTTTTTACATATGTTCCTGCCTACTTTTGCGTATGGTTTTCAGGCCACACTCTAATCGGACAGCTTTAATGCCGCACAATTGTACATTGATTACTTAAATTTTATATAAAAAAAATGTGCATCGCAGTACACTCAAAAAAAATTTGTGACGCAGCACATAAGTTGTTTATTTTTTTTTTTTTTTTTTTATCTTCTTTCCGTCTCCGGCTAGTTTCTAGCATCAGCCGGTCGTCGCCGGTTGGCACGCTGATGCTCCATCGATGGCGTAAAAAGCGGCCTGCTTTTCACGCTTGTAGTCTCAGCTGCTGATGTCCGTGGCCTATGAGCTCAGGCGGTTCCGGTGCCGGTCATCGCACCAGATTTGTTAATTTTTTTTGATTTCTTCCGGTTGGGGACTGGCTCCTCCTTTGGAGTCCCGTAGCAATGCCTGCATGTATACTCGCAGTATGCTGAGTATAATGGTCCCTCGCAGTCGTTCGGGCAGACCTTCTTCAGCTTTGGTATCTCTTTCTCAGCTTGTGGACTTATTCTTATCTTCGGTTTTGCCACGTTTTGTATTGCAGAGTATGGGATTCTGGTTGTGGTTTTATTCCTTCTTTCTTCTAATTGGGTTTTTATAACCTCTACCTCGGCGTGTAATTTCACCGAGGTATTCCAATTAGTTTTTGGGTTATTTATTAGCTTCAATATTTCTGCCTTTCTGGCCTTTAACTTTTTTACCACACCAGTTTTTCTTCCCATCACTCTACTTACTGTGATTTTTTTCTTCTTTTATTCATTTCTTGTATTTATAGTATTCCCACGTCGGTGTAGTGGGCGGTCTGCCTACCACACTGTAGTTACAGTTTCTTTTTTTTTTTTTTAGTCACAGGTCACTTTTGTGCTTAGTGACCACTGTCACGGTCGCCATGTAATATCTTCGAAGATATATGATGCCTTTTAATATTATTTTGAAGGTTTCGATTGAAAGACACAAACAGTTGTTTTCGGTTTGAGTTTGGTTTATTGAATGATTCTTAATTCTATAACAATTGTCGTCTATAGCTAAGACCGCGTAGCTGCGCTGCTGGTCATGCAGGCAGAGGAGCGGTATGCTTATGTATAAACATACTTATGTATAAATGTATAAATGTTTAAATGTTTACATAAGAGTATGTATGTTTATGTACCGTCGCAGCGGTGGAGTGAGGATGTATCATATTGCATATTGGGCCAAAGCGGCCGCGCGTGTTATATTTGCCGACACAGCAATTGTCCAGCACCATGCACTCATGGGTGGTCATGTTACTTAAGAGGCAAATGCACTTGAATGTTGCGCACATAAATATTGTAACTAATTGCTACAATATGTTTGTATTGTTGTTAATGTTATTCCACAACATGCTACAGTTTCCTTCAATTCTATATTCTTGACCTTTATCTTTCAAAATTGAAATTATTTCCGTCCAATTACTATCTACTGACTTAAGCAAATAGTATACTGTGTTCCAGCGTGTTGGACAAAAGCTTTTTAGCGAGAGACCCAAAGAAGAATTAGCTCCAGACTTTTTAAAATACTTCACCAGCTTTGTAGAATGTGATACAATATTTGCAAGCTCAGGAACAGACTGAATTAATTTCTCGACGGCGTTGTTCAATAAATGATTGACACAATGAATTTTTCCTAAGTTGCAGAAGGCTTTAACCATGTTGGACCCACGATCAGTAACAATAACTGGATTGTCCTTTTCGAGGTCACATCCAAAATCTCCTAAAATGTCGCCGATTTTCGCACGTACACTTGCACCTAAACAAAGAATAATGAATTTAAAACTTTTACATATGTATATATTAAATATAGATACATACCTGTGCAGGAGACTTCCTTCATTGACTGCATGGCTAATAATCTGTCAACAAGAGCTCCATCCTTAATGTAGTGTATGGTACAGGACAAGTAAGACGATTTCAAAAAATTGTCTGTGCATATGTCACTGGTAATGGCGTATCCAAAACTCTTACATTTTTTAATTTCATCTTGAATCGGGCCAAAGTGTGTGTCGTATATTGCACCTATATTCCTTGATATAGTTGTTGGATGCGGTAGCAATTTCTCGACGTCGACATTACTACCAAAAATTGCTCCCACTTTAATCAAAAACGATGCAAAGTTTTTGAGGCCGGAATCTTCGACAATTTTAAACGGGCGACAATTTTTTATTACCCATTCGGTAACAACATTAACAGCCTCATGCTTTGTTGCAGAATTTGTTTCGATTAGTGAAGTTTTCTCTGTTTTACGGGCGTTCACAATGTAGCAATTGTGTTTTACCAAATTTGATGTGCTACCTGAAAACTTCAAAACCGAAAAACACATTTTGCAAGCAAGAAACCCATTCAACTCAATTCCACATTCGTTTTTGATTTTTGCAAAATATCGCCACACTTCGCTTCGCCCACTTTTATCAGTTAAGCTGTACAATCCACTTTGTAGCATTTTTTTTTTTATTTCGTCGCTTTTAAGCAATGCGCTCTCCTAAATTATATATATTTTAATCAAATAAATATTAAATCTGCAAATATCAACACAGAAATAATTTATAGACGGTCACAACTACACATTTTCTTAGTAAAACTGAAACACAAGCTGTAAACAAAACAACACGCTGGCATTTGCCGCCAAATACATACATACATACATTTCTTTCTGCATCTTCGCCTTCCATTTCGCACCTCTGCTCACAATTTCTCCAAGCACAAAGTGAGTACACAAAGTATTCTGCGAACTACTTGAGTAGTTCGAATGTTCTCGAAGTTTTCATTTCATTTTGCTCTCCTTTCGTTATACTCTGTTTTTCGAGACGAAACACAACATGTTCGTCGAGCGAAACAGTACTATACACATTCGTCTCATTCTGTCTTTTTCACTCACTCATATTCTACTCAATTCGAATGTACTCAATGTGGCTTTGTTTTGAATGCATTCATGCAGACGTCTAATAAGTAGTCTCTATATGTACAGTCTGTCAAGAAACACTTTACACACTGGAAAAAAAATCGAATTTTTCAGCTTTAAATACAAAAAAAAACAGCTTTTTATTTAAATTAACGATTTATTTTTATTTGCAATCAGTAGATTATTCAATTTTATCTTAAATTTAAGAAGAAAAAAAACAAAATCATTAACCCAAACCAAAAAAAACAACAAAAAGGAACTTTACTCAAACTTGACACTGTCAAGAAACTCTTTACACATTTCGTTTTGTTCATCTGTTTTTCTCTTATTCGTAAAAATAACGGTGATTTACAGTTAACTATGCCTTTAGAACTTCATCACACAGCTCTTCTTTTGCATTTCCTTTGATTTGATTGTGGAAATTCGCTGATTAAGGATCTAATAACCATAATAAACGGATTTTTAAAAAGATTGAACTTTCAAGTGGTCCAATTGATTCTATATAATCGTCAATTGGGCAAATCTGTTCCAGAACTCCTAGAAATATTTTCGGTATCAAGAAAAACAATTGCCACAGTTGTAAAGGAGCCAATATCGGACATTGTACTCCTTATGTTTGGGGTCGTTGTCTTGGTAAAATTTGAAATTGGGTTTTTTTTTGTCGCTTACGAATCTAAATTTGATGGCACTTTGTGCTAAATACGTCCTCAATATTGCCAGATACTGCTCGGCGTTCATGGTATTATCAATAAATGCCAGTTCACCGACTCCTAGACTGGATAAACACCCCCAAACCATGGCGGAAAGTTTTCCAAACTTTACTGTTGGAATAATATGCCCCTACGGTCTTCCATTAATGTTGAAAAGCGTTTAACTTCGCTTCTGGTATGGTGCGATGAAACAAGGTATGCTGTACTGTAACAATGGACCACCCAGAGTATGACGAAAAGCATGCACTACAATGCAACAGCCGCATCTAAACCAGAGCCCGGCACTCATATCTCCCGGGGTACGAACACGTTCGGCACCTCGTATGCGTGTAACCGAACGGCTGCCGAAGTCCTAACACAGATCATGAGGGTGGATTTAGTTGCCCTCAGCATTTCGACGCAAGCACATCTATGTCGCTTTGCTCGATCGCTACACATAAAAATATTAATGCCTTCAGTCTTTTTATGTAACTGACAACTTTTGCAAAAATATTATGATCTAATGTATGGCAATGTTAAAATTATGTTCTATGCTTTCCGTAACATATATTTGTGAAACAATATTTTGCACAATGAAATTAATTAAAAATTCTATTCGAAACAGTCTAACTGAAAGCCATTTAAAGATCTCCTTCGGATAAAAAGTTATCCAAATAATATAGAAGTAAATAAAATAGTAAAATAGAGTTTCAAAAAAAAAAAAAAATGAATTCAAAATTATTGGTTTTCTATCGCATTTTACATTTTCTTGCTTTCGTCACATGCAATTTGCGCAGTGTAAAGCAACTTACGCACACAAACAAGCGCACACATACAACCACTGATGTCATTTCAGCTTTTTTCCAGCCAGATCTGGCTGTTTTGGAAATGAGATTGCGGTAAAAATTTCAAAACAGCGGGCGGCGGGAATTCTAGCTTTTTTAGCAAATTGAAATATATATTTTTATACCATACACCCATAGGGTGAAATGGTATATTAAAGTCGCCAAAATGTATGTAACAGGCAGAAGGAAGCTTTTCCGACCCCATAAAGTATATATATTCTTGATCAGTATCAACAGCCGAGTCGATCTAGCCATGTCCGTCTGTCCGTCCGTCTGTCCGTCCGTATGAACGCCTAGATCTCGGAGACTATAAGAGATAGAGCCACCAAATTTGGAATGTGGGCTCGTGTAGTATGTAGAGTGATCGAGTTTGTTTTAAATTTTTGCCACGCCCCTTTCCGCCCCCGCAATTCAAAAAAAACTTTTATCTCAAAAACTATTTTAGCTAGAGAAACCATATTTGGTATGCATATTTGCTTAGTAAATGCACACATTTTGTATATATAAAGATTTTGCCACGCCCCTTTCCGCCCCCGCAATTTGAAAAACTCGATTATCTCCCGTAATTTTCTACCTTGTGCAATCAAATTTGGCACAAAAATTTGATACTAATACCCAGCAAAATACCAAATTTGATCAAAATCGGACAAAAAATAGCCAACTTATGCATAAAACCGTTTTTCCATAAGGCTTATGTGCTTACTTATATGCTTGTAAAAAGCATGTGAACAGAACTTTTTTAAAATAGGCAAATGCATTCGTTATTACAAATTTGAAATATTTGTTTTACTGGTGTATGGTATACCTAAGTCGGCGAGACGACTTACTTACTTCATTTTAATTTTACTTTTTCACGCCACCGGGTGAATAGCAGTGAGCGGCGAAGAGCAGTGAGGAGTGAGGAGGGTTTTTTGATCCTCGACGTCTACGGTCACAACAGGAGGGGTGACTTGATTTTCTGATGGGCGCCGCCATTTCATTACCGTACGAGATTTTCACCCGAACTTTTGCGATTTAAGTCCTACTTTAAACCGAAGCATTTGCGTGTGTGTATCGGTATCCTTCATAAAGTGAATAAAGTCATCATTAGTTTAAACGAAGCTATCGCGCGTTTTAATTTCACCCCAAACTCACCAGACCCAGAAGAAATTGGCACCCGCCAACTCCTGATACTTGATTTGGATCCTTCCGCCCCGCCACGAACATTGGTCCTTCGAGCCGGATATCCTACCGCTCCTCCAGCTTGCATCGGCGGAATTCCTGATAAGTACAAAATTTCATTATTCATTTCATTTGCCCCTACATACTAATAAAAGTGTGAAGTTTTCCCGCTCTTCCATAGCGACCTACACACTTTTATATATATTGTATGTACATACCTGACCTATTTACATTGTTACATTGTAGTTCCCAATCCTTAACGTGTTTGTCCAACGTTCAGTTTCCATTCCACGACTACAGGGTTTTATTTATGTTTTTTTTTCCTCTGTCGCACTTGTCTTTTTTCTTTACATACGTACATACATATGTAAAACTCGTTGCACTCACATGTACATGTATTTTCCACAGCTGTTCGCCAAGTCCGCGTAAAGGTTAAAAAGACAAAGAAATTATTAAAGTGTTATAAATAAACAAAAAAAAAAAAAAATAGTAATCAAAGTGTTCACCGCAATTTCTTATGTGTTCGAATTGTTTCCATTGTCCAATTAACTTCCACACGCGCGTATCCGCCCACCGGCGTATATACTTACATACATACATCGTCATCTGTTGATGTACGCGCATATGTATATGTATATCCATGTACATATAATTCATTCGCACATTTACCACAGACAAAAAAAATTTTTAATAGCAATTAACGTATGCACCGCGATCTCTTGTGTGTTCGAATTGGTTCAATTGCAAAATGAATTTCCTCACGTGCGTATCCGCAAACCGGTGCACTTGCTTACATACATACATACATACATCGTCATATATTGATGCACGCACATATGTACATACACAACACCACAACACATAATCCATTTCGGTGTCGCACATTGATTTAACAAAAAAAAAAAAAGTGGTGACACGTGAGTCGAGTCGTGGTATAGATAGGCGGCTCAAGCGCGCCAAATTCAAACCACATTATTTCCGATTCCCTTCTTTCGCCTAATTATATACCCGTCCAACATATATATATCCGCCCATATTTCTAAATAAATACATATATATTTTCTCCCAGCATTATCGTGCCCATATATATATCCGTCCATATTTGTAAATCATATATAATTTTTTCCGGCCATTATTTTGCGCACATATATATATCCAGATCCAGATTTATATAAAAACGTATATTTTTCTTTGCCCTATACATCTTTATTTATATATTTCATCCGCGTTTTTGTCTTATACGTTTTCCCATCGTTACTTACGAATCCAGCTAAACTTGTGTTGTAATCACTCCACTTTATCTACGTGTAATTTTCGATCCGCATTCGTGCGTTCGTATATTATTTCGCATATATCCCCATTGAAAGGGCTCCGTTTCCGAGCCACGCGCGAGAGGATTCTCCCGCAATCCTGCAGGCATAGTGAGAAAATTCTTGCGCCCTCATACAGTCCACTTCTCTTTTTTCGTTGTCTTTCCGTCGGTAAGGTCGTCCCCTGAGTATGTCCACGAAGCCGTCCAAGACTGCGCCGAAGTCTAACAGTCTTTCGTCCCCCTCTGCAACTACGGAGAAGGTTCGGCCTCCGAAGACTCCGGTGACCGCAAAGCGTACGGACATTCCCCGCAAGTCCACGTCTGCTCGCAGCCTCAGCGAATCCCCAAAGTCCCGTCCGTCTTCGTCCAGCCTACCTAAAGGGCGCAGATTCTCGGTTAAAGACGCCAGCGAACACAAAGGGCGTTCCAAGTTTTTAATCCAGGCTCAGATTCCGCACGTTATTGTGACGCATTGTTCTGACGTTCCCGTCACCCGATCCGTATCCCAACAGCGTAGAGAACAATCCAGAATGTCCCTCTCAGATTTCGTTCTGGCGTGCGACGCATTGACTCTGTTCGAAGCTCGTGAGAGTGAAGCTCTAACTTCTGAAGTGCCCTTATTTTCCATTAAAATGCACTTAGAGCAGCTCAAATCCCTTTGGTCAACTGTCGAGATGGAATACTCTCGGTGTCACAAGGCCTTGTCGACCCAACCAGACGAGGACAGCCTAGCCAACATAAGCCACATCAAAGCGAAGCACGAATCCGCTTACGCGGCGTATGTGCGATGCGGGACGTTGTTCGGAGAGCGCATCGAGCAGCTCTCGGCAGAGATGGCGAGTCTCAGGCGTCAGCCCACCGCTCCGTCGGGACCTCCGGGTCATAGAGTTCCTCCGTGTGAGGTGGAGACATTTGATGGCGACAGCCTAGTATGGCCCACATTCCGCGATTTGTTCGCTGCCATTTATATTGCAAACCCGTATTTATCTCAAGTGGAGAAGCTCTATCACTTGAACGCCAAGACTCGTGGGGAAGCGAGAACCATCGTGGCGAAGTCCCCCCTGACAAATGAAGGTTTCCAGGCTGCGTGGGAGAACCTCACCGCACGGTACGAAAATAGCCGTCTGCTTGTCATGACTCAAGCCAGACAACTCCTTCAGATTCCCGCGGTGGCACTAGAGTCGGGCAAAGCATTGCGAGAACTGCAGACTGCGTTCCAAGGGGGTCTTACCGCTCTTGAGCGTTCGGGTGTTAGCACTGAGAATTGGGATGTCTTACTTATCACCATATGCACTAGCAAATTGCCGAAGGCCACAATCCTCCTGTGGGAACAATCAGTGCCAAATAAGACTGTCGTCTCCACTTGGTACGATTTGAACCAATTTCTCACCGATCGGTATCGTGTCCTGGATGCCTTCGAAGAACATAAGTCGGTTCCGAGTGCTCAAGCCATCCCCAGTGGCCCCCGCAAATCCCCTGCGACGATGAAGGTTCAAGCGTTTCCCGCGAAAGCTCAGCTCAAACCAGTGTGAGAAACATTATAATTAATTATAATATCCCACACAACAAGCCAGCAGCAACGCAATTCAACGGTGCACAGGATGCACCAGATACAAGATACAGCCGAGACACAAACCAAACATACGATATACGACCAAACCTGCTGCTGATAGATCGAACCGATTCAATACAAGTGGCTTACGATCAAACTTGGCCGGTCGAACCACACGCAACCGCTGGCGATTTCGTACAAGCGGGAAGATGCGTGGGAAGCATAATGCATGATATCGGCTGTATAAGAGTAAATGAAACCAGGCTTGAGGGCATAATTGCATGCAAAAAGAGGGCATTGGCCTCATTAGATAAATCAAGAGCACAGAGAGGCAAATATAGAGATCAGAGAACGTCAAGGGTGTCACTTTTTGGCACCCGAATCACACTTATAAATTTTGGGTGCTTGTCGCACTCACAAACATCAAGAAAAGAATAACACACTCAAACGCACAAATCGCTTTCGGTGTTTCGTGTTTTTGCATTTCGTCACTCACACAAAGAGTAAGCGTCTATTCTTTTTCACCAAACACACAAAAATTTTGAGTAGATAAGTGAACGTCACAATGCACTCGAAGCAAATGTACGAACAGCAAGAATAGATCACAAAAAGCAATGAGCAATAATGCGCTGTGACCGAAACACTCGTGTTTTACAGTTATGATTTCGAGTGTCTTCAACTTTTATGCATGAGCAGGGCATAGAGCACTGATTGCTGGTTTGATTTTTAGTCGCTTGATTTCAGTTGTTAATTGATGCCTTAAAATTAATAAGCAAAATGACTGAAACGCCGGACTCTATAAAAAGTAAAATTGATTGTGGAACGTACACTTTAGCACAAAAACATAAGGGCAGAAGTGTTATGTGGAACATATTACTTCCCATTCTTAAAGAAGACGAAAGTGCCGTGGAAGGGTGGCTATTTTGCAGCACCTGCCGAAAAGTGCTGAAATTTGTGGCTGGCCATACATCAAATTTGTCTCGGCATAAATGTTGCATGACATTAAGGCAACCAAGAGAAGTGACGAAAGTGTCGGCAACAGACAAAGCAGAAGCTATTGAAAAATGCAGTCAATGGATTGTCCAAGATTGTCAGCCGTTTTCATCAGTAGCCGGGACCGGATTTAAAAGCATGGTGCAGTTTTTTATCAAAATTGGTGCCGCCTATGGGGATCACATAGATGTGGATGACTTGCTGCCTAGTCCATCAACTTTAAGTCGAAAGGTCCACAAAGACGCTGAAGAAAAAAAGGGTTGATATCATCGGAAATTAAAATAGCAGCAGATACTGCAGGAATAGCTGCCACCGTCGATATGTGGTCTGACCAATATCTACAACGAAACTTCTTAGGTATCACAATTCATTATCAAAAAAAAATGTTCTTTGTGATTTAATTTTGGGTCTTAAGTCAATGGATTCAGAGAAAAGCACCGGAGAAAACATTTTAACTAAAATTAAAAGTGTCTTCTCAAAATTTAATATTGAAAACATTGACGAGATCATATTTGTAACAGATAGGGGGAGTAACATTATTAAAGCATTAGAAAACAACATCAGGCTTAACTGCAGCAGTCATCTTTTAAACAATTGTTTAGAACAATCATTTAAAGAAACAGCCGATCTAGACGAAACAGTGACGACATGCAAAAAAATTGTAAGGTACTTCAAAAAAGCCAATTTGCAGCATAAGTTAAACACTTCTTTAAAGGGGTCATGCCCAACAAGGTGGAACTCAAACTACGCAATGCTGAAATCTATCGACGATAATTGGGTGGCTGTCAACACTATATTAAGCGAGAAAGGGACCGAAAGACTGATGGATGTCAATAGGTCAACATTAAAAATGTTAGTTGGATTGCTGGAATCCTTCGAAAGAATTTTTAAAGAACTTCAAACTTGCAGCTCGCCTTCAATATGTTTTGTGCTGCCTTCAATTACAAAAATTTGTGTGCTATGCGAGCCCAATATATCAGACATCTCATCAATTGCAACATTAAAGGAAACAATAAAAACAAAAGTTGTTGGCACATGGACAACAAATCTAAACATAAGGCACAAGGTGGCGTTTTTTCTATATCCTCCGGCTGCACATATGCAGGATAAAGACCTGGCCGACATTAAAGAGCAGTGTGTTTCAGAAATGTTAAAATTTTATTTTTCAAAAAACAGTGACACAACACAACATGTTTCTAGTTCATATACGTCAAGCACAGAAAGCTCCACTATATCAGAGCCATCACCAAGCTTAAGATCTGTATCAAAACCAGAATTTTTTTTCCCAACATTAGTTGCTGCACCATCTAATAACAAATCTATGGAATCTCCAATAGAAGAAATAGAACAATATTGTAGAGAAAGGGTTATTTTATGTCATGATTTCGATGTATTGCAGTGGTGGAGAGTAAATGAAAATCGTTACCCTCTTCTGTCAAAGGTGGCATTGAAGTTTCTTTCAATACCTGCAAGTAGTGCACCGGCTGAAAGGGTATTTTCATTAGCAGGCAATGTCATTACTGAAAAGCGGAATAGATTAGGACCGACATCTATTGACAGTTTACTATTTTTACACTCTTATTACAAGCATATTAACAAATCAGAATAAGTTATATTTACTTTTTTTTTTAATTCACATTCAATTTCAATTTTCACACTCAATTTCGTCCATGCTTTTTTTTAATACTAGTCATCGAAGACAAAATTTAATTATCATATTTTTAAGCACATTGTAAGACCTAGTCATTGAAGACGCATTCATTTGTAATAATTATAAGCATTTGTTATTTGAATATTAGTCACTTAAGACATATGAAATATGTAACGCCTTTGTTGTAAACATTAAAATTAAATACATACATAAGTACATATGCGTATATAACACGCAATGAGACAGCAAAACACGGCTTTTTATTTTCATTTCACACAATGCAAAAATGACAACAACACACATGTCTCTCACATATTGTTCGTCTCAAGTGTTGTGCTCTCAATTTCACTCATTCCTTCTGCTTTAGCATTTTGCTCGACCTCATCTCATGTATACATGCAGAAAAAGAGCACGAAACCGTTTTGCAATTGTGCGTATGTGCATGTTCGAAATTATCAGTATATGGCAACCACCTTATTTTAGAGTGCCGATCACACTCTAAGTGCCGCAAACGCACAAATGATTCGAGTACACTTATTGTTAGGGTGTACCCTTGCCGTTCTCTGATAGAGATGCATGCATTAGCATACTGGGCTTATAAGTATACGCTGAATAAGCATACACGCACGTCACACGTACACTATGCGTGAGTGACAGCAAGGGAGAATACCGGTGGCCAATACGGTGCTCTCTGCCTACGTCACGCTCATGAGAACGAAAGCAGTTAGATTGCGAGCAGCCAAAAATCTTATGAGCGAAAGAGAATAAAAGTGAAGGCCAAGCAAGCCCGTGAGACGGGTGCGGGGCATGCATGCATTATATGAAACGATAATAGTTTGTGGATTGGATAGCGGAATATTCGAACCGAAGGGGGAGGGATGAACAATGGGGAAGCCCTCTATCTAATAGATACGATATGCGTATGAAAGTGCATTGCATGGGAAATCAAACGATGTTGTATCTTAAATTAATCAGGCTAATTATTATTAAACAATAGTTTAAATTAATACAATTAGTATATATGTATATAAATATAATATGAAGAGAATTTAGGCGAAATTGGGTATGACGAGTGGATCAAAGGGAGCGACGGGCGACGGCAGCGCTGACAGAGAAAGAAAGCAGAGAAAGTCAACGGGATACGATGGGCGGCCAATAGGAAGGCGACGCCAACATGAGAAAGTGATGCAAGTCAATATGTACAAGCAAGAAAGACAAGGACAAGGAATAAATGGGCGCCCAGCCACAGAGAAAGTGGACATATGCGCCAAGGATTTACGGGACTTTCACCACGCATAGCAACAAGTGGATGCGTGGGTGAAAGCAGAGGGCCGATGGAAATGTACCAGCTGTATAGCGGTACTTCACCAATCTATTCCTGAGGCCGTGGGAGCTGCCTATATAAAGGCAACGCCCATCAATCAAAAATCATCAAGTCATCAAGTCGTGATCAAGTAACAGGTAATTAAGGCCTTACGAGTAACCTTAAGAACTTATAAAGGAAACACAAGGAGCAGCAGAAAACTAGGAACTATACAGGCCATACGAGTAACCTGTGCAGTTCGTCCGATAGCAACAAGTCCTTAAATAAGGATAACAAACACCGTACCAAAGCTAGAGTAAATTGGAGAGAAGCCAAGCATTTCCAGGAGTATCCAAAGTCAGTGGTAGGCACGAGGATATATCCTACTGCCGAAATTCCAGGATCTATATATCCTGACGAGTACCAATTGCTGAGGAACATCCTGCTTCGTGATAATAGCTACGGGACTCGTCCCAAAGCCATAAAGCAAAAGCCATCTCAACGAGCATAGCGAAAGGGGTGCAGAGGTGTGGAGCACAAATCAAGCACACGATACAGGCCGAGACAACCACCGGCAACGGCTACAGGAGCAAAAGGAAGTCAAGAAGGGACGACGAGGGATTCGAAGTGACTCACCAACGCTGTCCAAGTCCAGAACTACCGTAGAGAAACCGTCATATACAACCGAGCCCACTAATGATTTTGAATAAACATACATATAAGCATTAGCAACTGAAGTCAAACGTGTTTTTAATTTCACCGGGGCACAAAATAAATTTGTTATGCCGAACCTAGCCCAAGAGATATTGTAAATATCCCGAAGGACGAAAAAGGATCGTTACACCAGCGTCTTGCAAGCTTTGCCATCGGGAGAATCACCCAATACGACTCTGCCCTAGTTTTCTTGACATGCCTGTTCAGAGGCGTGTGGAAACCATTAGACAGCAGGGACTCTGTTTGAATTGTTTTGCCCGCGGTCATCAAGTGAAGGGCTGCTCCAGTGCGCATAATTGCCATACCTGCAAGGAACGTCATCACACCCTGTTGCATCCTAGTGACGTGTCGCCGTCCGCCGCGCAAGCCACACCATTCGGTGCCACAGAGCGTCCGTCCACGGGCAATCAGCTCACAAATGCTCAAAGTTACTTTGCATCTGCCCCAGGCAGAGGGCTTTTAGGCACTGCGATTGTCACTCTGCACCATCGCGGGGTGGAACACCATATTCGGGCGTTGATCGACTCGAGAGCCGATTCAACCTTCCTATCCGAACGTGTCTTCAACATGGTCCAGCCCCCCTTTTATCCAGTAGACGCCGCAGTTACTGGCATGGGCCAGAGTGATGGAGGATGCGCCGACAAGGTGTGTCTGCTGATGCTGTCTCCTCCGTGTGACAGGCTGAACAAGATTGAGGTCTCCGCCCTGGTCGTATCCAAATTATCGGGGGCCATTCCGACGGCTCCATTTCTTAACACGGTTCCGACGCAGTGCCTCGATCGCCCCCTGGCTGACCCGTATTACAACAAGCTCGCGCCTATTGATATGATTATCGGTGTAGACCTGTTTCCATATATTGTGTCCCTTCCGTTCAAATGTCCGAATAGCGTCGATTTGGGTCATTCAAGATCGATCGCGCTGGCTCAATTCCTGCGGAATGAAGCACGCCTTCTCAAGGATCCCGTCCTAAAAACGCAGTACGATGCCATAATTCAAGAATACGAGGAATTGGGCAACATGAGTTGGGTGACGCCGCCTCAAGATGGGAAAAATTTCTATCTTCCCCATCACGCGGTGTTTAAGCCCGATAGCACCACCACCAAGGTACGCGTGGTATTTAACGCGTCAAGCCCCTCCACACGAGGCGTCAGCCTTAACGATGTCTTGCACACCGTGCCTACGCTTCAGGCCGATCTCACGCTTTAGGTACTGAAATGGCGTTTCTTTCAATTCGTTTTCAACGCTGACATAACACAGATGTATCGACAAATCCGAGTCGACCCCAGGCATACCCCCTTTCAGCGGATCCTCTACTGGAATCGCTGCGGCAATATTCAAGACTATGAGCTACAAACCGTCACGTTTGGGGTTAACTGCGCGCCATTCTTGGCGATTCGAGTTCTTTTACAACTGGCACAAGACGTGCAAGCGATGTACCCTCAGGCGAGCAAAATCCTTCGGAACTACATGTATGTTGATGATGTCCTTGCCGGCGCTCATACTGAAGACGACGCTCGTCTCGCCATACGAGAGCTTCAAGCTGCCCTCCAATCTGCGGGCCTCCCGCTTCGGAAGTGGACTTCCAATAAGAAGGAAGTACTTCAAGCTATCCCGAGAGAGCACCTGCTGCGAGAGGACTTTCTCGAGCTGGAAGACGCGAGCACGGCAAAAACCTTGGGAATCCGCTGGCAAGCCGCCGAGGACGTCTTTTTCTTCACCGTAGCGGACCCACCATTGCAGGAGTCGATCTCCAAGAGGCAGGTTCTGTCCCATATCGCCAAACTCTTCGACTCCGCTGGCTGGCTAGCCCCATTTGTTATCCGAGCGAAGATATTCATGCAGCAAATATGGCTAACCGAACTGGGCTGGGATGACGCCCTGCCACCTGTCCTGCTGCAGCAATGTCACGAATTCCTGCAGGATTACCCAGGCCTCAGTCAACTCCGCATCCCCCGTTGGCTAAACACCAGCGATACGCTCTCGTGGAAGCTTCATGGCTTCTGTGACGCATCCCAGAAAGCGTATGGAGCAGCCCTATATGTGCGGGTTCGGTATCGCGATCAAGTAAGCGTCCATTTATTAACGGCTAAGACCCGCGTGGCTCCAGTCAAAACAGTCTCGCTGCCTCGGCTGGAGTTGTGCGGAGCGGTTTTGCTAGCCGATCTCTGGGCGTCGATCGTTCCTGAACTCCCGATCCCACCTGCAACCTCCCAGTTTTGGACCGACTCCACAATTGTGTTGGCCTGGCTCAACAAACCCCCATGTAGTTGGTCCACCTTCGTGGCCAATCGGGTATCCAGCATCTCCAAAAGCACCGGTGGCCAAAGCTGGTCACATGTACGTTCCGAGGACAACCCTGCTGATCTGGCAAGCCGTGGAACCTCCGCGGCCGAGTTATCGGCCAGTAGCCTCTGGTGGCATGGGCCGGACTGGCTCCAGCGGGACCCCGAGTACTGGCCAACTCTCCATAATGAACTTCCAGACACCCAGCTGGAGCAACGAGTCCAGTGCCACACCGCCGCGACCACCCTACTCGATGACATAAGCGAACGGTTCTCGGACTACGGTAAAGCATTACGAGTCACCGCGTACATCCTACGCTTCGCCGCCAAAGGGACGTCGACGCCTTTCACGGCCCACTTCATCAATGAAGAATTGCTCTCCGCCGAGCGCGCCTTGATCCGGACCTCCCAGCGTCGAGAATACATCGCGGAGATACGGGCCCTGGGTGAAGGGCGACCCCTTCCAACATCCAGCGCGCTACTCAATTTAAACCCATTTCTCGACCAGCATGGGATACTCCGCGCCTGCGGACGACTCCGGGCCGCTGAGTCCCTCCGGTATGATGAACGTCACCCGATTCTTCTCCCCTATAATACTCACTTCACGCGCCTGCTTGTCGAATTCGCCCACCGCATCACGTTGCATGGCGGCAATCAACTGATGGTGCGGTATCTGCGCACCAAATTCTGGATCCCACGGATCAAGAACCTGGTGAAGTCCCACATCAGGGGGTGTAAAGTCTGCATCGTGCATCGTCGACGACTACAGACTCAGATGATGGGTGATCTCCCTCACGAGCGCATCACGTACTTCAGGCCCTTCACCCACACGGGCATTGACTTCGCAGGGCCTTTCGAGATCAAGAATAACACCGGGCGTGCGTGTCTCATTACTAAGGGTTATGTCTGCGTCTTTGTGTGTTTCAGCACGAAGGCGATCCATCTCGAGGCTACCTCCGACCTCACCACGGAACGATTTCTCGCAGCCTTCTCCCGGTTTGTCGCACGGAGACAATGCCCACAGCGTATTTACTCCGACAATGGCAAAACCTTCGTAGGGGCCTCAAAGGCGCTCGAAAAAGATTTCCTGAACGCCACCAAGCTTGATATAATGAAGGCATTTCCCCAGCACATTTTATCCTGGCAGTTCATTCCGCCGAGCGCGCCCCATATGGGAGGACTATGGGAAGCCGGAATCAAAAGTTTTAAGACCTTATTTTACAAGTCCTCTTCTGCTGTCAAGTACACGTTCGGGGAACTATCCACTCTCCTGTGTCGGATCGAAGCGTGCCTAAACTCCAGGCCAATTTCTCCCATGAGCGAGGACGCAGAGGATCTGCTGGCACTAAGCCCTGGACATTTCCTGATTGGAGGACCGCTCGTATCCATCGCGGAACCGGAGATCCTGGTCGAGCCTATGTCGCTGATCAACCGCTGGCAGCGACTGAAGGCAATCCAGCAGACTTTCTGCCGCCGCTGGAAGAGTGAATACCTTAAGGAGCTCCACAAGCGTAATAAGTGGAAATCACCGGCTCGCAGTCTCCAAAACCGGCGACCTCGTGATCGTGTCCGAAGATAATCTCCCCTCCAACGAGTTGCGCTTAGGGCTGACGGCCTCGTCCGAGTGGCTATCCGAAGACCCGTAGCGAAGCTCATCTTGTTGCAAGACAACAGGAGTCCTAAGCCTAAAAACCTATCGTGACGTCCAATCCCTCTATGTTCCGTCCGAATGTCCTCGTCTCCGTGCATGTTGTCCGTTCCCGTGCATCGACTAATCCACTCTCCCTTATGTAATCTCTTTCGTTGCAGTTCGTTCAACTCGCACCTCCATAGCGACATGGCCCCCAAGCGTCTGCCACACCACCGCAGCAAACGATCGGTCCCACACGGGACGAACGCGTACCGATGCCGGGTCTGCCGGGGGGTTCACGCACCCCGGCAGTGTCAGCGCTTCCTGAACCTCAGAGGGGAAAAGCGGCTCCGGGCGGTGCTTATAAATAAGTATTGCCCCAATTGCTTGGCACACGAGCATTCATCCGACGCGTGCCAGACTCGCCACGGTTGCCGACGATGTGGACCATACTTTGCTCCATATAGCCGATCAACCGCCGAGACAACGCTCTGGAGCCCAGCGTCGCAGCCAGTCACTCTCCTCCGGACGTGCTGCACCATCGTCACCATCCCGTTCCCGATCCTCTTCCGAACGCTCCGCTTCTCCAGAAGGTGCATCCGAGATCTCACTTTCCTCTCTGCTCCACGCCAGGACGACGACCATCATGCCAACAGCAGTCCTCCGGTTGGGCAATGGCTCGAAATCCTTCGAGACCCGCGTCCTCCTCGATGCATGTGCGGCTGGGAGCCGCATCAATTTGTCATTTGCCCCGTCCCTGGGGTTGGCTGTGACCAAGGTCGGGGTCGACCAAGCCTGCACGGCCGTCCTCGAGTCGAGGTCCGACCGTACGTTCCGGCGGAATTTCATCTTCCGGGTCGAAGAGGACCTGCACATCCGCACTCCCATCCGGGAAGTGTCGGCACCGGTCCGGGAGAAATTCGCCACTCTGATCCTGGCCGACCCCACCTTCTATCGGCCGGCGTCGGTATCCGTAGTGCTCGGGGCAGACCTCTATCCTGAGGTCATCCAACCAGGCTGTGTGCCCGGTCATAGCGGTATTCCCGCAGCCCAGAGCACCGTCTTCGGTTGGGTCCTCTCCGGCTCCTGCGGCATCTAGGCGCTCCAGGACGCTGCCGTCCCCCATCCTACATATGTCCATGGTGGCAATTGCAACATGTTGCAAGGGGGGCGGTATGTTCACGCCACCGGGTGAACAGCAGTGAGCGGCGAAGAGCAGTGAGGAGTGAGGAGGGTTTTATGATCCTTGACGTCTACGGTCACACCAGGAGGGGTGACTTGATTTTCTGATTGCCGTCGCCATTTCTTTACCGTACGAGATTTTCACCCGAACACCCGTTCCTTTTTCTTCAGAATTTTATACTTTTGCGATTTAAGTCCTACTTTAAACCGAAGCATTTGCGTGTGTGTATCGGTATCCTTCATAAAGTGAATAAAGTCATCATTAGTTTAAACGAAGTTATCGCGCGTTTTAATTTCACCCCAAAGAAGAAATTGGCACCCGCCAACTCCTGATACTTGATTTGGATCCTTCCGCCCCGCCACGAACACTCAATTTGGTGAGTTGTTTCTATCCCATTTGACGATTGAAATGCTAAAAATGTAAGTCCATCAGTAAATTATCGATATTTACTTCTATCGAAAGAATTCCCACCTATGTAAATTTGTGCGTCTTCCATCGCTAAAATTGTGAAATTCGTTTGCCACACAACATAAAAGTTAGCGATGCCGAAAGAAATTTATAAGCAAAAAGTGCGAGATGTGTGGCTCCAAAACAAAGAATTTAAGGAGTGGCTGAGGAAGGATTCCACAGACTTAACACGGGCGTATTGTAGCTACTGTAAGTGCAGCATAACTGCAAAACTATGTGATTTGCTTGCACATGGTGCTACAAAATAGCACATTAGTTCGATGAGCGGCTTTGTGCAGAAAAACAAAATACAATTTAGTCAAAAGGTAACAAAAACAATTGAGCAAGAGGCAGCGCTTTGCCTATTCGTTGCACAGCATAGCGCAATCGCCCCTGTTAATCATTTAAGTAACCTTTGCCAACAAAAGTTCGATGACAGCAGCACCGCGTCGAAAATTAAGCTTCACCGCGCGACATGCACGTATATAATTAAAAATGCATTGGCTCCCCATTTTAACGAGGAACTACATAAGGACATTGGCGGTTCCAAATTTAGTTTGCTTTTGGACGAATCCACAGATGTTAGCGTCACAAAATGACTTGGTGAGAATATATATAATATACATATATTATATAGAATTGTATTTAATGGTTTTAAGTGTCATTCCACATAAAACTATAAACTTGTTTTTGTTTACGTAAATTAATGTCTCAACATATTTGTATTATTAATGAACTTACTTAATGAACGACTTAGGTATATATATTTCAAATTTGTAATAACAAATGCATTTGCCTACATATTTTAAAATGAAGTAAGTAAGTCGTCTCGCCGACCTAGGTATACCATACACCAGCAAAACAAATATTTCAAATTTGTAATAACAAATTCATTTGCCTATTTTAAAAAAATTCTGTTCACATGCTTTTTACAAGCATATCTTAGTATCTCACTCACTCATGCATATGAGCACCCTAGCGCCCTACCCGCCAACGGCCAACTCCGGCCTTATGGAAAAACGTTTATATGCATAACTGGCTATTTTTTGTCCGATTTTGATCAAATTTAGTGTATTGCTGGGTATTAGTATCAATTTCAAGTGTGCCAAATTTGATTCCACAAGGTAAAAAATTACGGGAGATAATCGAGTTTTTCAAATTTCTTGGGCGGAAAGGGGCGTGGCAAAATCTTTATAATTACAAAATGAGCGCATTTACTAAGCAAATATACATACCAAATATGGTGTCTCTAGCTGCAATAGTTTTTGAGATAAACGTTTTTTTTTTTGAATTGCGGGGGCGGCAAGGGGAGTGGCAAAAATTTGAAATAAACTTGATCACTCTACATACTACATAAGCCTACATACCAAATTTGGTGGCTCTATATCTTCTAGTCTCCGAGATCTACGCGTTCATACGGACGGACGGACGGACAAACGGACATGGCTAGATCGACTCGGCTGTTGATACTGATCAAGAATATATATGCTTTATATGGTCTGAGATGCTTCGTTCTATGCGTTGCACTCTTCTGACCAAAATTAATATACCCTTTTTGCAAGGGTATAAAAATGTATGAGTGTATAAATGACGAAAAGGTATATTTGGAACATATGAATACATATGCCTGTTATGTGTAGTTAATCGTTTTATATACTAATATTTTTAAATCGTTCCAAATATCTAGTTTCTGCTTATGCCAAGTGATTGTTTTCCCAAAGCAAGTGTGTAATGTACAAGTGATTGTCCCAAACATTGATTAATATTAAATAAAATTAATTAGTATATATTTCACCAAAAGGCTCGCCTGAAAATTCCAAGGGTTTGTGACACCAGATGGTTATCTATTGAAATGGCAGTTACAAGAATTTTGGATCAGTCGCATGACCTGAAAACTCATTTTGGAATAGCTGCTCTGCAGGAAAAATGCAAAACAGCTAAAATTTTGTATGAATCGTTTTGTGGCAACAAGATTTATTTATTTATTTATTTATACTGAGATTGGGCAGTGATTGTAAATTAAAGCCAATCTTCTTACTAGCTATAGCTACTAGGCCTTAAGCTAACAAATGGACTAATTGATTTTAAATCTACTTAAATATGTATTTACAGAAGTTGTTCTTATATAATAATAATTTTATTACCTTTAATATTTACATATAATTCAAGTCATTTTATTGTATCTTTCAAATTATTGGGGAGGTTTTATATTTTGTGGTATATGTTGCTTGTTTTTAAAAATTTGATTAGTGCAGTGATATTTTTGTTGGAAGGGTAAGCTATGGTTTCGTAGGGGTTTGTGTGCAGGAGTTGTGTTCTTGCTCGATTAAGATCTCTGCATTCTGCGATTATATGGTTAATTGTTAGGGTAGTGTTACAAGAAGGACATATTGGTATGGGGTCTCTGTTTAGTATGTAACTATGTGTGAGTGCCGAGTGTCCCAGGCGAATTCTTGCAAATTTTATAAGGTCTACTCTATTATTGACTGGGGAGTATTCGCTTATTGAGAGTTTTGTGAAGTTGGCTCTTCTGTAGTGAGGGGAGGATTGTTGCCTGTACTGTTTGAAGAGTTTTGTTAGGAGTTTTTGTGTGTCTTTTGTATTGTAGTTGTTCTTATATGTCAAGGGGTAGAGGAGAGCTTGGCGTGCTGCTCTGTCCGCTGTTTCATTTCCCGCTATGTTGGTGTGTCCTGGTACCCACATTAGTATTAATTTTGGATATTTGTAGGATATGATGTCTCGAATTGTGGAACAGTAGTAGTTGTGGTTGTTGATGTTTTCGATCGACTTTAGAGCTGAGAGTGAGTCTGTGCAGATTGCATGATGTCGGTTTGATTGTTTTGCCAGTAAGCATGCGTCTAAAATAGCTAAGATTTCACCAGTGAAGATTGAGCTGTGGTTGGGTAATTGTACTTGCTATTAATGAAACCAATATTGCAAGAAATGCAAAAAATAAATAAATGCTTTCAAAGCAATTCAACTAATGCCACGAATATGATCTCATATTAGCTATCAGCTCATTAAAACAAAAAATAATTCCTCCTGATAGTGAAATAGACATTATTAATCAAACTTTCACTCCATGCAGAGGACGGACGTGTTTTTTTTGCGCTTATCAAATTTAATTTGTCTCTCGTGATTAAAAACTTTTCTTCAACTTTTAAACTCATTATAGGTTTAACTACAATTTTAACATTCGAATTGTATTTTCATTTCGCAATTTCTTTTAGTCATTTTTGTGCTTTTTGTTTCAATATACATAAATTAAAACTTACAACAATTACTTGCATTAGCGGTGTTGTTGTTTTGCTAATCTCTTTTGATTTTGTGTCTTTACCGTTTAAACTAACTATCGCGCTCTTGCGTACAAATTGTTGTTGCATGTGTTCAATTTGACGCGCTCTCCCGCTCTTTCCTATTCTTGTTTGATTTGCGCTCTCGTCTTTTGCCTACCCGCGACTCTGTGATACTTTTTTTTGTTTTTGTGTATTCTTGTAATTTTTATTCTTTAGTTGTGAAGGCTTACTCTGCACATTAACCCTTGTGTTAGAACTGGTCAGTATATTCTTATACACAGATTTTTAACCTTTAGAATTTTTATTTTTTTATTATACCATACACCCATAGGGTGAAATGGTATATTAAAGTCGCCAAAATGTATGTAACAGGCAGAAGGAAGCTTTTCCGACCCCATAAAGTATATATATTCTTGATCAGTATCAACAGCCGAGTCGATATAGCCATGTCCGTCTGTCCGTCCGTCTGTCCGTCCGTCCGTCTGTCCGTATGAACACCTAGATCTCGGAGACTATAAAAGATAGAGCCACCAAATTAGGTATGTAGGCTCATGTAGTATGTAGAGTGATCAAGTTTGCTTCAAATTTTTGCCACGCCCCTTTACGCCCCCGCAATTAAAAAAAAACGTTTTTCTCAAAAACTATTGCAGCTAGAGACACCATATTCGGTATGTATATTTGCTTAGTAAATGCGCTCATTTTGTAATTATAAAGATTTTGCCACGCCCCTTTCCGCCCAAGAAATTTGAAAAACTCGATTATCTCCCGTAATTTTTTACCTTGTGGAATCAAATTTGGCACACTTGAAATTGATACTAATACCCAGCAAAACACTAAATTTGATCAAAATCGGACAAAAAATAGCCAGTTATGCATATAAACGTTTTTCCATAAGGCCGGAGTTGGCCGTTGGCGGGTAGGGCGCTAGGGTGCTCATATGCATGAGTGAGTGACTAAGATATGCTTGTAAAAAGCATGTGAACAGAAATTTTTTAAAATAGGCAAATGCATTTGTTATGACAAATTTTAAATATTTGTTTTACTGGTGTATGGTATACCTAAGTCGGCGAGACGACTTACGTAAAACGAAAGGACCAGTCCTTGGGGTGTTTCAGTATCTGTAGATCCGCCAGCGTCTCTTATCGTCCCCGACCGGTCTCATGCACCGTCCTCTCCTAATGTACAGCAGTTGATATCGTTTAAGAGCCCCGTTGTGAATGCTATTAGTAAGGAATTACCGGTATCACATGGGAATGATCTCTTAAAATCGATGCCTATTGTAGTGTCCGATGTGTCCGGGCAATTACCCATTCCAATGGAAATTGCCGATAGTTCTAAAAGTATCGAGGGCCCCGTAAACAAGTTGACTGCTGCAGTGGGTGATTTGTCCAACGTTACTGCTACGGCTGACGCTTCGGGACCGCGGCCTCTCGTTGGCATACCACCAAAGAAACATATATTTGTTTCTAGGCTAGACCCTGTTGTCTGATGATGTAATAGCCTATATTCGGAATAAAGTTAACGTCTCGAATATTGCGGTGGAGAAGTTTAAATTTTCTTATTCTCGGGACATTTCGTCCTTTAAAATTAGTGTTTCTGCCAATATCTTCGACACTATATATAGTATATATATAAAATATACTATATATAATAGTTAAGGAATATACTGTAAAAAAGAAATATCGGCAACCGATTCGCTTGCCAACAACAACAACTAATACTATTCCTGCCAAAAAACTAGTTTTGTCCCTTAACCTGGGTTACCAGAACGTTAGAGGACTGAAATCTAAACTTCATTCTGATAGCTGTTGATGCTGCTTTATCATCTGAAATAATTCAATTTTCTTATACCCAGGAGATTGAGTTTGTCGGTGTTAAAGTAAATTTTAAATCTTTTAATGCTTTTATTACTTGTTCCTATATTCCCCATCGTCAGACATTATGGTCCACTTTAATCATTTAGAAGTTATTCAGTTTGTCTCCTCTTTAGTTTCCAGTCAAGACATGCTCATAGTTGTAGGTGATTTTAATTTACCTGCTTTTTCATGGTCACTAACAGATGAATCTACCATGTTGCTGCCCTCTTTGTCACATGACTTTATTGATGGCCTTCTAGGCTTATCTTTATCCCAAGTCAATCGTGTCTTAAATTCTAATGGAAAATCGTTAGATCTTATTTTTGTATTGGATTCATCTTATTGTGATGTCTCCTTCTGTGCGTTACAAACATCTGACCAATTTTATAATACCCTCTGCAAGGGTATAAAAATTGATCTACCCTCACTATCACCCTTACTTGGTTCAAATGAGTTACCTCTAACTAGGTGCTGACTTTGTCAGCCTTAATGAAAACATTACTACTACCGATTGGTCTTATCTGTACAATTGTAGAGATATGAACTCAGCTGTTCGTTTTTTCTATGATACTCTGAATTCACTCTTTTATATTTGTGTGCCTCTTGGTAGGCTGGAGCGGCTTAACAAACCTCCCTGGTTCTCTCGTGAGTTATCCAATTTGAAAAATGTGAAGACTCGATAATATAAGAAGTTTCAAAACACACGTCGTTCATCAGATTACGCTCTGTATACAGTCGCTCGTTCAAAATTCATGATGCTTAATACACAATGCTATAAGAATTATCTTCAGTTAAACCTGTTTATTCTCCGGGGCCAGGTGGTCTACTTGGTTGTGTACTCAGGTTCTGTGCAAACGCATTATGTAAACTCATTTTAAAATTGTTTTTATTGTCTGTCGAATCTTCCTCTTTTCCATCTATTTGCAAGGAGTCGTATATCATTCCCCTGCATAAAAATGGCAAAAAGTCCGAAGCCTCTAACTATAGGGGTATCTCAAAATTGTTCGCTATTCCGAAAGCTTTGGAGAAAATTATAACTTCTCAATTGCAACATTTTTGCAGCTCTATTATTTCGCCATCCCAACATGGGTTTGTGAAACGTAGATCTACAACCACTAACCTTTTAGAATTTACATCAATAATTATCAAGGGGTTCAAAAATGGTAGACAAACTGATCTCATATACACTGACTTCAGCAAAGCCTTTGATTCCGTTAATCATACCCTATTACTTTCTAAGCTGAGCGACATTAGGTTTCCACCCCTTTTTCTTTCTTGGGTTCGAGAATATTTAACAAATAGAAAACAGGTCTTCTTTTTCCGATTCCATTCCTGTGACTTCTGGAGTACCTCAAGGGAGTCATCTTGGCCCTCTGCTTTTCACACAGTTCATTAAAGATCTTCCATCAGTCTTTGTTCATTCGCGTGTGCTTATGTATGCTGACGATGTCAAGCTTTGTCTTACTTATAAAGATATAGATTCTTTTAGTCGGCTAAAAGCTGATCTTAAAAACTTTCAATCCTGGTGCCAGTTTAATTTACTAAATCTTAACACTACCAAATGTAAGGTAATGACTTTTTTTCGTAACTCTCCTCAACTGGTCACTTATTTTCTAAACAACAGTCCTTTAGAACGTCTAAATAATATGAATGATTTGGGCGTACTTATGGACCATAAGTTAAATTTTAACACCCATATTTCCACCACGGTCGCAAAGGCCATGAGTGTCCTGGGTTTCATTAAAAGATGGTCAAAAGAATTTGATGACCCCTATACAACTAAAGTTCTTTTTACTTCGCTTGTCCGTCCTATTTTAGAGTATGGATCTTGCATTTGGTCACCTCAATATGAGTCGCACCAGATTCGACTTGAATCCGTTCAAAAGCAGTTCTTGCTATTTGCTCTTCGTGGCTTAAGCTGGGATCGCAATGTCAATTTGCCTTCGTATTCTAGTAGACTTCTCTTGATTAACCTTCCTTCCCTAACTAACCGTAGAATTATTCTTGGTGTTATTTTTATGCACAAGCTCCTAATTGGTGATATCGACTCACCTGAGTTATTAGCTCAGGTAAATCTGTCGGTACCATGTAGACGGAGTAGACATCCTTTGATTCATGAACCTTTTAGCGTCCTCTGCTCTGATTACAACCTTCTATTCCTTGTAATCGGTTCAGAGTTCTCTATTAACATGATTAAAACTTCTATCCTATCCCATTTAGTTAATAGATAGCTATAGTATTATTTAGTTATTTGTTTGTCTGTTTTTTCTATTGTGTATTTGTCCACGCGATTCGTGCCGTGCGTTATACGGCTGCACCCCTCGGTCGGTCGGGTGGGAGGTGGGCAGTCATCTGCTTGGGCTCGCGCGTAACAGGCTTTGTCCTGGTGTCGTAGGGGCCACTTGAACGTACTGCGCATAGTATCGTCAACGTCCGCTAACTAATGACGATCAATTTGAGAAACATGTACAAACCGAATTATATCTCGGCTATGATTTTGAGAAAGAAATCAAAGCATTGAGCATAAAAGAAGAAGAAAAAAATGCAATGAGGTGTCACAGGACACCCGGGTAGAGCGAAGCTCTCTAGGAATTCGTCGAGTAAACGATGAACTACAGTCATATACAAAATCAGAAATGAATGAACATGAACAACAAATGAAAGCAATAGTATTTTTCTGATGATTCTGATAAAATATAATATATTTCAGCTCACCGCAGTATTACAAAGCTTTATTTATTTATCTTCGTTTAAATTTGGCTCGTTTAAATATTTTCCCGAATATTTTCGTTGAACCTAATTGTTTCCATACTCTATCACGGAAATGATTGGTTTATGGTAACTGAAATATGAAATGTATGTTTGTGATTGGATGTGGGTTAGAAAACGTGAAAAAGCAGCATCTATGGTTGTGTTATATCTTGTTGTAGATTCTGCAGGATTACTGCTCATTGTTAAATTTAATTCTTCGAAAAGAAAAGTTTTCAGCGGCGCAGACTTTTCATCTGCAAAATTGACATTGCAGTCTCCAGTCAAAATCAGTGGGAGTTTATGAAAATTTTGTCCAAGTAGACGAGAACCTTCCTCAGTATACTCCAGAAGTGTTCGGTGGATGAACAAAATTATGTCCTCAAGTCTATTAACCGGCGATATGTAAAGGACTACTATAACTAATTCAATACCGTCCTCCATCCTGCATGTGGCGGCACAAATGCCCCGTTTATAGTTTAATAAACGATATTCCTTTATCAAGTCGAACTATAACTCGCAGCACCGAGGAAATAGGCCAATACTTATACTCAGAAACTAAAAGACGAATAGAGGACTGTGCCTTCTTTTCAATTTGTTTGGATGAAAGCATAGATATTAGAAATATTAGTCAAATGGTTATTTGTGTTAGGACTATTGATTACGACTTTAAAATTTGCGATGAATTTCTAAACTTACATTCTTTTCACAGTCATGTAAATGGAAAAAGTACGTTTGATGCCTTTGAGAAGCATGTACTTTCATTCCAATTATCATATAAAATGTCCTCAATTTGTACTGATGGTGCCGCCACCATGAAAGGAAAGAATGAAGGATTTCTTGGCCATGTCAATAGAAAAATAGGAGAAAAACCATTTTTCCATTGTTTCATCCATCAGCAAGCATTGTTTGCAAAAATTTTTTAAGTTGTGGATGCAATGGGTGTAGCAATTAATATTATTAATCGCATTAAAGGTGGTCATAATACGCTAACCAATAGAAAGTTTAAATCCTTTCTCTCAGAATTCGGCGGTCTTGCTTGGTTTGTTGGCGCTGCTGTTGTTGTTGGTGCTCTGCTGCTGGTGTTGTCTTCGTTGCTGCTGTTGTTGTCGCTGCTTTTGCTTTTGTTGCTCCTCTTCTAGTTAAAATATTTTCTGCCAGATTCGGCATGATTCTTCCCACGGTTGTGGTGGTAGGTTTCCGTTTACTTGGGCTAGGAGTGCGCTCCTCTGCCGGCGAAAGCGTACCAGGCTTCCTCCACGTCTTTTTGGCCTCAGCACCAGTGGTATGGCAGTGAGTCGGTCTTCTTGTGCCCCTCTTCGGGCAAGCTCTGCTCGTACTGCCGGGTGTCTGTCCCGGTAATCCTCAATTCTGAGGGGTCTTGGTCCGTCTTGTGGACGGTCCTTAAGTGCCTGTTGCAGGGCCTCTTCGTGGCTCTGTGGCATTGGATTTTTTTTTTCTTTTTCTTAATGGCAGGATTAATTTGCCAGTTATTCCTTTGCCAGTATTAGGCAGGATGTGTTTTGCCAATTATAGGCAGGATCGCCATTTAATGAAAGGCGGGAGCTTTATGTTTAGCCGAGGGTCAGGCTCATAATTGATTCTTTATTAATAAGTTCGGGCCTTTATATAGGCCAAGGTTATGCTTACATTGCAATCGTAGCTTATGCAGTGGGGCCGTGTGCAGGCCAACATAGCTGGCCGTCTTGCAATGAATATGTTAATGGCCTACACTGCGCGTATGTGTACTTATGGATAAATTGAATATGCCTTTATGGTGTACAGCACCTTACAGTGAAGGCCTTATCATAAGAACACTACACCGTTGCTATATGTATATTACAATTACTATAATTAGTTCTTGCATAACACTATTTTGTGTATTTAACAATGCGGTATTTACTATGATCTCGTCAGCACCCGTTTTTTTCTGTCCATTTTTCTTTTGACTCACTCAGCCAGTTTGGCCCATTCCACCACAATTTACAAATTTTTAATTTAGTTGGACAAATCCCTCTTGAAGCTACGTCTGCAGGGTTATCCTCAGATTTTACATGGTTTCATGTTACTTCTTTTATATTTAGGATATATTCTATGCGGCGCCTTACGAATTTCTCCTTACTAGTACTGTTTTTAATCCAGCACAGTATTATAGTAGCTCCAAGCATATGTTTCAACTGCAACAGTAATAGATTGCTGGACTCTTTGTAGTAATTGTGACAATAGGTGTGCTGCACATAATTCCAATTTCGGAATAGTCTTTCAATTTTTTATAGGATTAAATTTGCTTTTATTGGCTATTATAGCATATATCACCGCTGCGTAGGCCTTTTCTGAAGCGTCAGCAAAACCATGAATCTGTAACAACATATTAGGCTGTGTCTTGATCCATCAGGATAATCTGATTTCTTCCAAGCACACTAAATTGTCCCTGAAGGATTTCCATTCTGTTGTATCTTTATCGGACAACTCTTGATCCCAAGATGTCAATGTTTATCTGCTAACCACAATTTCTGCATGAACAATTTTCCTATTACCGTAACTGGTGCTAGCCAACCTAGCGGATCATATATCTTGGCTAGTGTGGATAGTACTACTCTTTTATTCATTTTTTCGTTCTTGTCACAGTGTACCTTAAACTTAAATTCGTCTTTAAATGGCTCCCACTGCAACCCTAAGGTTTTAATTGCTTCGTTCTCGTCGATTTTTAGTACTTTATTATCGCCTGTATCAATTACGTCTTCAACAATTTCGGATCTATTCGAAATCCATTTTCTCAAATTCATACCTGCCTTTCGACTCTTGTAAGGTATCACCTCCTGTCATTAAATCATCCATATAGAATTTATCTCGGATAATTTCACTAATCGCTTTATCTTTACATTTGTTTGCTATTTCCTTAAGCACCCTTGTATCTAAATAAGGTGCTGATGCAGTACCGTACGTTACTGTCAATTTATATTTTCTTAATTTTTTCTGTGGTGAATTTCTCCGCGAAATATGTAAATATTTTTAATCGTCTTGATCAATGTTTATCTGCCGATACATTTTCTCAATATCTGCAGATGCTACGAACTGCCATTTTCGCCATTTTACTATTATGTCGAATATGTCCTTTTGAAGTCGTGGCCCAATCCACATTACGTCATTTAGATTTCTATTATTTGTCGTTTTCGCAGATGCGTCAAATACAACTCTTAGTTTAGTTGTCAGACTTGTTTCTCTAACTACTGCTCGATGGGGGACACTGAAGAAAATTATCCATCCCGGCTGAGTAAAACGCATACGAACCGACGGACGGACGGACAGACGGACATGGCTATGTCGACTCAGCTTCTCATGCTGATAAATATGTATATACATATACTTTATGGGGTCGGAAAAGTCTCCCTCTGTGCGCTACAAACATCTGACCAATTTTATAATACCCTCTGCAAGCGTATAAAAATGGCTATTTGGCTAAGTTATGCATATATGTAACGTGCTTGTAAGAATGAGCGAGAAAGCGCATTCTTTGATACGCAGATTGTAAAAAAAAATTTTCATATGAATTGTAAACACTAAAATAAGCCACCTAATAATTTACCAAGGAGAAGACGAAAGCACACTCTTGAAAAATATGCATTAAGACCAAAGTAATGAAATTCGAAATTATAATGGCAATCCCAAGGGATTAATTATTAAAAATAAAAGAGAGTTTACAAAGTAATGATAATGCCTCACAAGGCACAACTCTTGAACTAACTTCATTTTGTGTTTTATCCAATACTATGTCCGCCGCCATTGCATTGAAATTACATTTTTTCGTTCGTAGAAAAAATCTGATTGGTCAGTAGATCTCTTCTATGATTGGTTGCGCTCAGAAGAGTTATGACCGACTTACTGCAGTCAGCGGTGCCAGTGGGCAAGACAAGTGGAGAGGCTGCTGGTAACTGAGCAAAGCGAGAGACAACGCTGTGCACATTTGAGCAGTTTGAGAGAGCGAATTTACGGAATGGAGCCGAACCTAGACCAGGGCCCGGCACAAAGAGATCGCTTAAAAAGTGTAGTTGTATGTGTGCACTTGCTTGTGTGCGTATGTTGCTTTACACTGCAAAAAATTAAAATTCATCAAATTCTACATCAAATCAAGAAAACGAACGCAGCCGATAATCTGATGCAAGAAAAAGATAGAAAAACAAAGCAGCGATCAATTTTTTCATGTGTGTTCTCTCAACAAAGCGACATAGATCTGCTTGCTTCGAAATGCTGAGAGAAACTAAATTAGTGATGTAAAAAAACATCGATGCATCGAACATCGATGTTCTCTTGGCGATGTTTCTCGATGTTTACCGATGATTTTGTTGATGTCGATGTTCAACGATGTATCGATGTTTAACCAAAACATCGGTTCTATTTGTCACTTATCAAATTTTATCGTATAATTAAATGAAGTTGTCTTTAAAAAACCATTTTAAACCTTACTTAAGCTATAACCACTAACCATAGAATACATAGATGCGTCAAACCAAGATTTTTTGATTACAAACGCTACCCTGAGCGTGGAACCCCAGAGAACTTCGGCAAAAACCGAACAGCGTACAACCCCAGAGAGCGGCCGCGGCGAGAGCGAAAAACATTCGCTCGCAGCAGTGTCGCTACGCATCGAAAATAATTCAGTCTGCCCCAGACTACCGAACGACGCAGGCAGCTCTATGTCGCTTGTCACTTCGTTCTGTCTATGTATGTGTACACTCGTCGGTACATGCTCATGCTTCGTAGTGTGTGTGTGACGTGAAGTTGTACAACACCGCATTTCAATAGCTCGTTCGACAAAAATTTTTAATTTTCGACAAAACAGCGACTAAGCGAATAGGACATGCCCCTGTGGAAAGAATATCAAGAAATATTTGGATCACTTTTGTATGTAGCCCGGTGGTTGTGTCAATAGAGTGCTCGCTTGGCGATCGGGCAGCCGGGGTTCGACTCTCAGCTTGGCCAAAGTTTTTTATATTGTTTTATATATTTTTTTGATACATTTTTATTTACTTTTTACTATTAAAATTGTTTAGAATATATTAAATATTAATTTAATTAAATATATATTATTGAGTATACAAATATTGAAAACCTGCATAATAAAGGTCGCCGCTCGAATTCGTTACCGATTGCAATGTACAGTATGTACAATCGGTATCCAGGGAACACCACGAGGAGGCCATTGCAATAGCAATGGGGTCATTTACGAATGACCTTCGAGTCGACTTGACTCGTTTTGCATATGTATGCGTAGGCTGACGTAAGCAAGCGAAGATGTGACCGTTGCTTTTTTAGTCGCTGGCTCGCAGGCTTTTTGACGAGCTAGCGACAATGCGAAAATGAGACCCTCTTTTGTTTTGCTTTTAGTCGTGCCCCCTATTCTTAGTTTTGGCGCGCTTTCTCTGTTTGTTTTGATCTACTAGTTTTTCTCCTTCTGCTTGCACTATTCTTGACCGCGCTTTTTTCCATTCTTTTTTATTCTGCAAGTGATTTTTCAAAGTGTAGTTTGTGAGTTAGTGTATTTAAGAAAAAAAAAAAAGTAAACAAAAATGAACAAGGTTAGTGATCATAGGAAAAGTGGGCTTAAATGTGTTATTAAGTCGTGCCTGAGAAGCCACAGAGATGGCTCAGAGCACTTTCCCGTAAGGCTTTTTAAGTTTCCTAAAAACGAGGCTGTCCGTCGCCAGTGGGTTTCAAAATGTAATTTGCAATCTGACATCAATGTTGACAAGGCGTTGATTTGCAACTTACATTTTGAAAAAAAAATTTGTCCGCGTAAAATATCTGAAAGCAGATGCTATACCGACTCTTTGCTTATTTGAAGAAACCAACATAAAGTTGAATATCTCGGAAAGAGATAATAATTATGATGTGTATGATTTTTGCACAGAAGAAGATTCTGAAATTTTAAATTTTCCAAATGCTGCAACCCAGGTTGACAGCATGGATATTGTTGAAAGCCCAATTATTAATGGAAATAAGAATAATGGCAGCTCTATTGAGACACAAATTGAATTTTGTGCAAATTGTCTTAAAAAAGAGCAAAATGAAGCGTACTACAGAAAAAAGTACTTTGAAATGTCAGAGAATTTAAGAAAAGAAAAACAAAAAATTAAACTTTTCAATAAAAAAATTCGACATTTAAGAATTCTTTTGCAAACGGAAAAGGCAAGAAAAATTAAATATCTGAAACAAAAAAACTCAAACAAAAATATTTTTGAAAATATAAAGAAAAAAGGCCTATCAAAGAATTCAAACACGATTTGCAATATGTTACTGAAAAACAAGCAATCGTGGATAGAAGATGAATAAATAATTGCTCAAAGCATTAATTTTTATTCGTCGAAGGCCTTTAATTTTATGCGTGACGATCTTGAGCTAAACCTGCCAAGCAAATCGTCCTTATTAAGATGGGCTCCGGTAAAAAATATGGTTCCGGGCCTTAATGAAAGTTTATTAACCAATTTACAAGCTGTATTTAAAAACATGGACGAAAAGAGAAAGAATGCCGTATTAGTAATTAGTAATTAGTGAAATTTCCATTAGAAAAGGGCTGCAATATAATTCCCACCGTGACGAAGTGGAAGGATTTGTGGATGATGGCTACGAAAAAACTGACGCTCTATGTAAGCAAATATGTGTTTTCATGGTGAGGGGACTATATGCCAACTGGAAATTTGTATTGAGCTATGTAGCCGCATCTACTGGACTCTCTGCCCATAAGTTAACACAATTAATAGATTCAAATATAAGAGCCGCATGAACCCTAGGCCTTTTTATAAGAGCAGTAGTATGCGACCAAGGCCCAAACAATCGAGGGATATTCAATAAACTTGGAATAGTTAACGAAGCACCCTATTTTTCTCCAGATGACCAGAAAATATATGGCATATATGATGTCCCCCACCTCACAAAATCCATTAGAAACATTCTAATGCGAGATTCTATTGAGACTCCTGATGGTACAGTCTCCTGGCATATAGTGGTGAGATTGCCAAGGAACACATATTTCCAAATTCTTTCGAGAAGATGAAGGTTAAATATGCAACGCAGGTATTTAGCCAAACAGTATCATCCGCCATTAAAACATTGATTCAACATGGCAAATTTATTGACTGCGAAGATGTAGCAATCGCTACATCTAAATTTATAGAAAAAGTCAACAGGTTGTTTGATTGCTTGAATAGTAGTAATATTTATGATAAAAATCCGAATAAATCCGCGATCCAGAAAGACAGTGACAACCAAAAATACATAATAGAAATGAGAGAGTATTTTAAGAAGTGTCTATATCGCAGAAAAGTTTATTGTTTAGATGGAATAGTTCTATCAATAAACGCAATGCTAATGCTTACAAGCGATATTTGGAATGAAGGGCACGAAGTATTCTTTTTAATGTTGTCACGTCTAAACCAAGATGCGCTAGAACATCTATTTTAACTAATAAGAAGTAGGGGTGGTACAAACAATAATCCTATGTTATTCGAATTCAATGCAATAATATCAAAAATGTTGCCAATGAAATTAATAACTTCAAAAACAACAACAGGTGATTGCGAGCCAGATCATGTTCGTATACCGACGAGTGTACACATACATAGACAGAATGAATTGACAAGCGACATAGAGCTGCCTGCGTCGTTCGGTAGTCTGGGGCAGACTGAATTATTTTCGATGCGTAGCGACACTGCTGCGAGCGAATGTTTTTCGCTCTCGCCGCGGCCGCTCTCTGGGGTTCTACGCTGTTCGGCTTTTGCCGAAGTTCTCTGGGGTTCCACGCTCAGGGTAGCGTTTGTAATCAAAAAATCTTGAGTTTGACGCATCTATGTATTCTATGGTTAGTGCTATAACTTTAAAAGCATTTTATTCAGATTGAAGGGTTAAAGGGTTTTCCACCGACTGACAAAATGTTAACAGATACAAAAAATTGAACAAGCTCAAATCAGGTAAATGAAATTTGATTTCGGAAGGTAAAGCCCATAAATATTTTATCAAATAGTTTTTGAAAGATAAGGTTAACAATGAGAAAAGAAACCAGCGGGTTGAAATATTTTACTAATACCTTATTCATTTAAGATAAATTTATATACACTTATAAGAACTTTTGATTATTAGAAAACAGTGAACTTTATTCCCGAGGAAAAACATCAGACCAACATCGATGCATCGAGATATTAGCCCGATGTTTTAAGCTCCATCGATTATTAACATTGAAACATAGACATAGACATCGATGTTTTTATTGAAATTTACATCACTAATCCTCATGCTTTTGATTTTTTTGTGTGAGGACTTCGGCAGCCGTTCGGCTTACACGCATTAAAGGTGCCGAACGTGTTCGTCCCCCGGTACATATGTACACTACGCGTCATCAGGTTAGTATGTACATATGTTAAAGTTTCAGATGCATACAGATGTACATACATATGCATTCAGCCAACTACCCAAAATACGACTGCCGAACCATCGGAGGGGGGTACCGTCCCCTTAAAAAAAGTCGCCAACAAATGGGAAACGGTCAAAAGACCTAAACGCAAGAGTAGAAGACGGCCAGATGCTTTGATGGTGCAATGCAATGACCCTGCAAACTATGCAAAAGTATTGGAGGCTGTCCAGACTGACCCCGCCATGCTCACACACAAGGAAGGAGTTTGCGGAGTGCGTCGAACAGCAGCAGGAGAACTTCTCCTGGAGATGAAAAAGTATGATGACGGCGGTACGTTAGTACTACACAAGGCGTTGCAGCAAGCGCTTGGTGACGAAGGACGGGTTAAACTTATCACTGAAAGAGTCACAATTGAAATCAGGGATATACCGTTCTATTCCAAACTCGAGGATGTTCTTGATGCAGCCGCCAAATTAACGGAGGAAACTCTGCCAGAGGAATCGTTTCCCAAGATGCGGAAGGCATATAGGGGTACGCAAACTGCAACAATGCTGCTGAATGCCAATCAGGCATCGAAAATGATTGCTGCAAGAACGGTTCGCATCGGTCTTGCAGAATGTAGAATAAGAGCCAAGATAGAGCCAAGGAGGTGCTACAAATGTCTCGACTTTGGGCATACATCAGCTAGGTGCAGGTGTAAGAAGGAGCACGAGGCCGGCAGCCTATGTTTCAACTGCGGAGAGAGCGGTCACGCATCGAAAGACTGCAACAACGACGCAAAGTGCATCTTATGTACTAGGCACGGCGAAAAGAACGCGGCACATAACACTCTGAGCAGAGGATGCCCGTTGTATGTCAAGGCAACAAACAAGTGTAAAAATTAAGTTTCTACAACTTAATATTAATCATTGCAGGGCTGCACAGGATTTGCTGGAGCAGACTGTTATTGATCTTGGCATCGACATAGCGCTTTTGTCGGAACCATATAGCTTAAAACAGGATGCGGCCTGGGTCCAAAACAACACCATGGGCGCAGCAATATGGAGTTGCGGACATCCTCCGTTACATCTAGAGTGTATTGGCAGACACAGAGGCTACACCAGGGCGAAATGCAACGGCATATCCATTTTTAGCTGCTACATAGCCCCAAGCGTGGATATAGACGACTTTGCAGCTATAATTGACTGTATAGCCGCAGAAGCCAGAAGATCACCGCCAGTGATCATCGCCGGCGACTTCAACGCATGGGCGATGGAGTGGGGAAGCGTCAGAACCACGGCAAGAGGAAGAATACTGCTGGACTCCTTCGCCTCGCTGAACGTGAGTTTACTGAACATCGGCAACACACAGACATTCAGCAGAGCAGGACGCAACTCTATAATTGACGTTACTTTTGCAAGCATGAGCCTGGCCCGGAATACTAAATGGATAGTCTCCGACGTATATACGCACAGTGACCACAGTGCAATAATATTCGAGTGTGGTGGCCAAACAACGCGCTTAGCACGGCCCAAGTTCTCGTTATGGTCACAAGAAACCCTAAGCGAGGATGCATTCTTGTTCATGATGAACAACGCACAGCAGATGAGTGCCATGGATGCAGAAACCTGCGTAACAAGGCTGTGTTCTGCCATCAGCGAAGCCTGTGATGGAAGCAGACGCAAACCAGTGCATTGGTGGAACCAGGAAATTGCAGAAGCGCGAAAAGAATGCCTTAAAGCCAGACGCAAACAGCAACGGGCCAGAGGGAGTCCCTCGTTCCAAAGGCTTCTGGAAGCCTATAAGACGCGGCGAGCACTGCTAAATAGAGCCATAAAGCAGAGCAAGGCTGACTGTTGGAAGAAGCTCTGCGCGGATGCCGATGACCAACCCTTTGGAGCTGCGTACAAGTTGGTAATGGGCAAACTTGCCAAAAGCCCATCACCCACAGATGGAGTGCTACTCACAAATATAGTAAAAACGCTATTCCCAGAGCGGCCAATATTGCAGCCTCCAGTTGCAGGATCTCAACAAGAGACGAATCCAGGCTATATTAGCAACGAAGAAATCGTGCTGGCTGCCAAGCGGATCAAAAGCAACAAATCGCCTGGCCCTGATGGATTTCCTGCTGGGATCATCAAGCTCATCGCAATGAATCAGCCCTCGAAACTGGCCGATGTATTCAACTCCTGTCTGTGCCAAGGAGTCTTTCCAGCAAGATGGAAAAGGCAGAGGCTGGTGCTACTCCCAAAAGGAGGGAAATCGGACGACCCTTCAGCGTACAGGCCTCTATGCATGTTAGATGTGCTGGGAAAGGTATTCGAATCGATCATTCGCAACAGATTAGAAGCCCACATCGACGCTCGGAATGGACTTTCGGAGCTCCAGTTTGGCTTCCGGAAGAAGCGTAGTACGGTCGACGCGATACATACCGTCACCGAAATAGCCAAAAAAGCCATAGAGGGCCAGCGATGGAAAGGAGGAGGCAAAGAGTACTGCCTCATCACCACTCTGGATGTAAGAAACGCATTCAACTCAGCGAGTTGGAAGTGCATAATCGAGTCACTGCAGCGCTTAGCTACACCAGAGTACCTGGTTGCAGTGATTCGCAGTTACTTCGAAGACCGGATTCTGATGTACGAAACAGACAGAGGGCAACAGGAATACAAAATAACAGGCGGAGTCCCACAAGGCTCGGTGCTTGGTCCAACCCTGTGGAACGTCATGTATGACGCAGTGCTTCGTCTGGACATGCCACAAAGGACGAAGATCATTGGATTTGCAGATGACATAGCATTGGTCACAGTGGCAAAGGAGCTGGGAGAAGCGGAGGCCAGGACTAACGACGCCGTGCAATCAATTGTATCGTGGATGCAAAGGAATTCTCTGTCTCTGGCGGCCCACAAGACAGAGGCAGTATTAATCAGCAGCAGGAAACGTGTGGAGACTGCAATCATCCATGTTGCAGGATGCGTCATCCGCTCCAAGCCGGCGATAAGATATCTCGGGGTGATGGTCGACCATAGGCTAACATACAAGCACCATCTGCAACATGTAGCCGACAAAGCAGCAAGGGCAACATCAGCCTTAGCAAGGATAATGTGCAATCACGGTGGTCCCCGACAGAAAAGCAGATGGCTCATCACCACGGTGGTACGATCCGTAATCCTGTATGCAGCAAAGATATGGGCTCCAGCGATGGCGATCCAGTCATACGGCCGCGCCTGCAGATCGCAATACAGAGCTAGTGCGTTACGAGTCATATGTGCGTTCCGAACCGTATCCGAAGATGCTGCCTTGGTCATATCTGGTATGTTGCCACTCGATATTGTTGCATTAGAGGCCAGAAGCAACAGTACAGCAGCTCAAAAAAGAGAGGTTTCCTTTCGCACCTGGCAGGACCGCTGGCGCCATTCCTCCCACGGACGCTGGACAAACCGCCTTATACCTAATGTGCGGGAATGGGTGAGTCGGCCACACGGCCAAACAGATTTTTATTTGACGCAACTCCTAACGGGACACGGGTGTTTTAAATCATATTTGCATAGATTTAAGCACGAATCAGACCCCTACTGCACATATTGTACGGGGCCGATTGAGGACGCAGAGCATGTCTTTTTGTCTGTCCGCGATTCACCGCTGAACGGGAAGAGCTAAGCCAAGGCATTGGGAGGCCATTCGTAGTCCATGACTTGATGGATATCTTACTTAGCTCGCAAAACAATTGGCTCGCAGTTAGCCACCTAGCTGCGGTGATCATGCAGTCCCTGCGTCGCGCTGAACGTCAGCGCAACCAGAATTCAAACTCTAGATGAGTATCTAGATGAGGCTTTCATGCCATCTCCCCCTCGTGAAGTAATAACTTCAGCGTTGGTTCCGCGAGAGGGATACGGAAGTAGGGTAGGTTTTAGTGCGGTGCGGTGACCCCTAACCAAGGTCGATACCAAGTCCCACACTTTTCGGCTTTCAATGCTTTCCCCCCTATACAAAAAAAAAAAAAAAAAAAACATATGCATTCTACAAAATTTGAAAAAATAATTATTATCTAAAATTTACATATATAAGTACATACGATATATAGTATTTACGTATGTAAATATATGTACATGATAAAAATGTATGTAATATATGAAAATATATGTACATATTCATAATTGAGCAGAATTTTGAAAAAATAGAAAAAACACACAACGACCCACACCATTTGAACCCCGGGCCAGATTCGAAACCAACACACACGCCTTCAGAACTACATTGCCATGTAGAAGTACCAGTCTCGTGGTACGGACGTCTATCGCCGATGAATCTCGCAATTAGCGCCTCAAGTCGACTACAAACAACCGTAATTTGAATTGATTAGCAAAACAAAAAGACTAAAAAGAAACGGTACTTTCGTGCTCAAACTCGGTTCTTCGGTTTTGCAAGCCCCGTTAGTGTGCTGTGATTGGCCAGCCAATCACAACTGTTCAAATCGAAAAAAAAAAGTATCAAAAAACTAACTTCGGCAATGCCGAAATTTATATACCCTTGCAGTCCTTGGCAATAATTTTTTTACATTTTGAAATTTCTTTCCTTGCAACTCAGTTCATCAAAACACAAACAAAGCATTCAAATTATTTCTCTTTTTACTACAAATTTTTATGCAGAGCACAACACGCATACACATACATACATACGTGTAGCGCTACGTCTGTGTGTGTGTATGCATGTGCTCTGTTGTTATGACAATTGCTGATAAAATAACGAAGTTATTGAGAAAATTCACTGTTCGTGACTTTGCCGTTTGTATGGGAGCTATATGATATAGTGAATCCGACTGAATCCGAGATATACAACGCCTGCAGTATATACAAGCATACGTGCAAAATTTCAGCTCTGTAGCTCATACGGTCTCGGAGGAGTTCGCGTTGATCCAGACGGACGGACGGACGGACATGGCTATTTGAACTCGTCTCGTCGTGCTGATCAAGAATATATATACTTGATATGGTCTGAGATGCTTCGTTCTATGCGTTGCACACTTCTGACCAAAATTAATATACCCTTTTTGCAAGGGTATAAAAATGCAGCTATAGAGTTCTCTGAATCCATATTGTATTGGAGGTAGGATATTTTGTGCATCGAGGTGAGCGTTAAGTCTAATTTTGACCAGACGTTCAACATTTTTAGAGAGGACACACAGGAGGCTAATCGGACGATAGCTCATGGGAGAATTTGGTGGTTTACCTGGCTTTGGAATTGGAATGATTTTGGCAGTTTTCCAAGCAAGAGGAAAGTAACCGATTTTTAAGCAATTATTATAGAGCAATGTAACGTATTCAATTGCACTTGGTGGTAAATTTTTTTAGACAAATGTTGGGTAAACAGTCTAACCCTGGAGATTTTTATACCATACACCCATAGGGTGAAATGGTATATTAAAGTCGCCAAAATGTATGTAACAGGCAGAAGGAAGCTTTTCCGACCCCATAAAGTATATATATTCTTGATCAGTATCAACAGCCGAGTCGATCTAGCCATGTCCGTCTGTCCGTCCGTCCGTCCGTCTGTCCGTCCGAATGAACGCCTAGATCTCAGAGACTATAAGAGATAGAGCCACCAAATTTAGAATGTACGCTCGTGTAGTATGTAGAGTGATCAAGTTTGTTTCAAATTTTTGCCACGCCCCTTTCCGCCCCGCAATTAAAAAAAAACGTTTATCTCAAAAACTGTTGCAGCTAGAGACACCATATTTGGTATGTATATTTGCTTAGTAAATGCGCTCATTTTGTATGTATAAAAATTTTGCCACGCCCCTTTACGCCCCCGCAATTAAAAAAAAACGTTTTTCTCAAAAACTATTGCAGCTAGAGACACCATATTTGGTATGTATATTTGCTTAGTAATTGCGCACATTTTGTAATTATAAAGATTTTGCCACGCCCCTTTCCGCCCCCGAAATTTGAAAAACTCGATTATCTCCCCTAATTTTTAACCTTGTGGAATCAAATTTGCCACACTTAAATTTAATACTAATACCCAGCAAAATACAAAATTTGATCAAAATCGGACAAAAAATAGCCAAGTTATGCATAAAACCGTTTTTCCATAAGGCCGGAGTTGGCCGTTGGCAGGTGGTGGCGCTAAGGTGCTATGCATGAGTGAGCGAGATACTAAGATATGCTTGTAAAAAGCTTGTTAACAGAACTTTTTTAAAATAGGCAAATGCATTTGTTATTACAAATTTGAAATATTTGTTTTACTGGTGTATGGTATACCTAAGTCGGCGAGACGACTTACTTACTTCATTATACCCTTGCAGAGGGTATTATAAAATTGGTCAGATGTTTGTAACGCACAGAAGGAGACGTTTCCGACCCCATAAAGTATATATATTCTTGATCAGCATGAGAAGCTGAGTCGATATAGCCATGTCCGTCTGTCCGTCCGTCCGTCCGTCCGTCCGTCCGTCCGTCTGTGCAAATCAACTTCACGCTGTCATCTTAAGAGCTATCTGAATGAAATTTCATATTTGAGCTACTTTTAGCCGGGAGATAATAGAGTATGAAAATTGTCAGGATCGGACTACTATATCATATAGCTCTAGAACAAAAATGTTTGCAAAAATTGGAGTATCCCCATGAAATTTACCAATATAATAGAATTTGATATAAAATCTCAGATCCCAAAATTTGAGTTTGATCGGATAAATAGAACACAAGCTACAGTCAATACAAATCGGTTCTACGTCATCAGCAAATCAAACAGAGCACATGCATACGCACACACAGACGTAGCGCTACACGTATGTATGTATGTATGTGTATGCGTGTTGTGCTTTGCTTAAAAATTTGTAGTAAAGAGAGAAATAATTTGAATGTTTTGTTTGTGTGTTGATTAATTGAGTTGCAAGGAAAGAAATTTCAAAATGTAAAAAAATTATTGCCAAGGACTGCAAGGGTATATAAACTTCGGCATTGCCGAAGTTAGCTTCTGTGATATTTTTATTTTCAAGTGACTTAATAACAGAGAGTACATCACTAGTTGTAAAAGGGGAGTCATATATAATGTCCTGGGTTGTAAGTTCAAAGAGTGAATTATGAACTAACTCTGTGGTAGCGTCATTAGAGTAAGCTTCCGTTATGCGATGTTTAGATTCAAATATCGCAGAGAGAATGTTTGCCTTTTCTGAATTGGTTGTATAAGTTTTTCCTTGGTGGCTGAAACAGGGAATATACGGCTTCTTGTTTTTAATTACTCTAGTGAGATTCCAAAACGGCTTTGAGTGATAGCTCAACTTTGACAATTTGTTATAGAGTTGGGCATGGGCTGGGTTTAATCGTGTCACGTCGTGACACGATGGGCGCTCGTGTGTGCATGTTGAAAAGTTGAAATTTGTCCATGGGCGTGCGTGTTCGTTCAGAGCAAAGTGAACACGAAAAAACACGAACATTTTTTTTTATTTAAATTGACAAAAAATACCAAAAATCCCAAACCGGGTTTTCCGCAAATCTAACGGAACTTTCTAAAAATAGCATTGAAAGAATGAACTTGTGTACATTTTTGCAGCCCGTCTGAGGTTTGTTAGTACTTTGCCATTGCAAATTCGTTCTTCAAAGTGATCAAACGTTCGACAAAGTGGTCCGATATTAATAATTTAAAATGGATTTTGTAATTGAAGGTATTTACTTTAATAAATGTGTATTTAAAGATTAATTTGATCAATTCAAACATTTTTGTGTGATTTTGAACGTCTTAACCTTTTTTGTGCAGTTTGTGTACGTCTTTTTTATGTTAACTAAAATTTTTAGTTGTGTGTAACCTTCGTATTCGGTTTCTCGTTGCGCGCCATAATTTTTATATAATCGGTTCTCCTATCACAGCGACGATAAATCTATCGATAACCAAAAGAAGGCGGTAGGTGAATTGCAGCAGATCGAGATGCTCTGGTTCCGTAGCTCTTGCGGGGTGGGGGGGTTGTTTGCTGAATCTCTACCTTTAAGTATAAAATTTAATTTTATTAGGATCTCTACTGAAACTAACTTTAAATGAAAATCAAATGTCGGGCCGAAAATACTTACGAAAACAGTACGTAATTCATGTTAATAAAAAAACGAAAGAAATGAAGGTGTATCCTTTGGGTCACAAGCTAGCTGTTACTGAGGTCAAGATGTAGATGGACCTTGTCAGTTCTATACCCTCCCAACCATCCAACATGTACCCATGTCACTAGGAAAATTAATTTTAAAGCTTAAGCAATCATATTCAATTTCATTATAATTTCAGATAGAAGCATTGCGAGTTGTACAGAATAAATTTTAAAGAAATATTTACTGACTAATTTTAAACCGCTGGTCTGGTATGACTCAACATTTTGAGATTCCGAACTTTCAGTCTTGCAAAACGATGGAACTCAAAGTTAATTAAACTATTGAATAATAGGGACTAAAACTAGTAGTATAAGAGAGAGCTTACTAGTTACGCATTATTAATTATGGTAGAAGATTATAGAATAAAAAAAATATAGAAGGAATATTCAATGAATCAAGTTAACATTTTCTTGTAATTATTCATCTTATTTCAAGTTCTCTTTTATCTGTTTTTTTTTTTGTTTTTTTAAATTCTTTAAAGTTATTTTAAATTTTCAAGTCGCACAAATTCACTCATTGCTTTTGATTGCTCTTCGAGTCAAGCATTATCTACGGAAATTTTTTTTTTTAAATTTAATTCGATTATTTGGTTGATCACAAAACGCTGAAACAGAAATTACATCAACAAATCAGAGTATCAATTGACTACCGTCCTCCATAGTTCGCAAAAACTTGGTTAAAAGTCGCCGAATTGATACTGCTTAATACACTAGGCACTTACCCCATAGCTTACTCGCTGAAAGGCCTTCCATCGATGCATTGTGGTAAGGTGTTTATATGATGATTTCTCCTTCGCGCTTTATGACCACCATTAAACTCCGTTCACTCACTTTGCTTTTACATTTACTCTATTTTACGTTACTCTCGACTCGAATTATTTAATATAACCTTAACGAGATTTTAATCGATTCAATATTTGACTTATTTACATTCTCCTTTTTTTTTTTTTTTTTTTGGTTTAACTGATTAGGACTTGAAATTTAAAAATAAGATCAGAAATGAAAATATCGAGACTTAAAGATTTCGTTCAAAACGAGGTCAATTTCAAAAAAACAATTGTAGGAGCTTTCGAGGTGGTCACATGGAATGCGCTAAATCGGGCAACAGCAAGCAGTATCCAGAATTTGGAAAAATCCAGTTCACCGAAGGTTAGGACACCTTTCGGGAAATGAGACACTTTGGCCGCACTGTAAGCCTTAACTTAGAAACGATGTGGCACTGCCGGTGTTTAGTTGGCGGTGTCTTTTCAATGTCCTGAATGCCAATTCCAGAAGGCAACGACAACCGAAAATTCGAATACACGTGCTCCGGCACCAGAAATGGATATTTGTAAACTCGCCGGTTCCCAGAAAATAATCCTCCCAAACGAAAGCTACCAGGAATATTGGCCGGAAAAAGTAAGGTTTCCAATCTAGGATATGGAGTAAGATGCAGATGGCGGCGGGGCAAAAATTCGAATTAACCTACATACCTGCTATGATTTATAACCAAAGATTTGGGCTACAGCTTTTTTTATTCCACACTTTTCTCCTCGGAATTAAAAATGAAAATGAAGCCTAGCAAAAAAAATGAAGCGCGTTGCCACCTCAAGAAAAACGATAGATCATTTATCGCTATCCACCTATTATGCGGTTATCGATCGATCGATACCAATATTTTTATTTATTGACTGATCGCTATTGGCAAAGTGGCGCGTAAAGACGTTAAGTTTAAAAATTTGAAAGTTTAAACTAGCGCACGCTACACCACCCGATAATATGCAACGTTAGGCAGCATATTAGTGGGAATTAGTTTCGTATATCCTTAGAGTGAAATGTTCCTACTTCTCTACCTTGCATATTTTCTAACAAATAAAAGCAGTTTCCGAGCTTCTTTTGATTCGACATTTTATGAACTTAGGGGCTAATTTAGCATTGAAGTTCAGAGAGATTGCTTAACGCGAAGTTTCTGCGAAAAATTTCTTGGCCTTCTTTAAAAGAGACAGACTTACTGCGAAGATTATACTGTGCTACATTTCGATCATATGCTTTCTTAATGTTTTCTCCTATATCCTGTCGTAAAAGGTTTAACTGGTCAGTCTGATTGAGCGGTGTTATAGGCTCCTGTAACAACTTTAATTCCTTTAAAAGTTTATAATCTGAACCATGAGTAACCATGTCCAGTCCGAACAAAGCTTTAAAGGGTGAGCAACCTAACGATTGATGCAACGATGATCGCAATGCGCAAGAGATACTCGTTAAATGTTGATCCCAAAGCATTTGATCCTGATTTTTAGAGTGAAGCTCTCTTAGGCGCGTTGGGGTAGGAAATTTTTTTTAAAAAACGTCAGATCTGCAGCGCGTCAGCCGAACACGTTCGGCACCTCTGCGTGTAAGCCGAACGGCTTCCGAAGTCCTCACACAAAAAAATCAAAAGCATGAGGATGGATTTAGTTCAGGGCCCGGCACAAAGAGAGCGCTAAAAAAATGTAGTTGTATGTGTGCACTTGCTTGTGTGCGTATGTTGCTTTACACTGCAAAAAATTAAAATTAATCAAATTCTATCACAAATCAAGAAAACGAGCGCAGCTGATAATCTGATGCAAGAAAAAGATAGAAAAAAAAAGCAGCGATAAATTTTTTCATGTGTGTTTTTTAAACAAAGCGACATAGATCTGCGTCGAAATGCTGTAGAAAACTAAATCCACCCTCATGCTCTTGATTTTTTTGTGTGAGGACTTCGGCAGCCGTTCGGTTACACGCATACGAGGTGCCGAACGTGTTCGTCCCCCGGGGGATATGAGTGCCGGGCTCTGATTTAGTTTCTCTCAGCATGTCGAGAAAGAACACACATGAAAAAATTGATCGCTGCTTTGTTTTTCTATCTTTTTCTTGCATCAGATTATCGGCTGCGTTCGTTTTCTTGATTTGATATAGAATTTGATGAATTTTCATTTTTTGCAGTGTAAAGCAACATACGCACACAAGCAAGTGCACACATACAACTACACTTTTTAAGCGCTCTCTTTGTGCCGGGCCTTGGAATAGTCTATCTAAATCAGGGCCCGGCACAAAGAGAGCACTAAAAAGATGTAGTTGTATGTATGCGCTTGCTTGTGTGCGTAAGTTGCTTTACACTGCGCAAATTGCATGTGACGAAAGCAAGAAAAATGTAAAATGCGATGGAAAACCAATAATTTTGAATTCATATTTTTTTTTTTAAACTCAACTATTTCATTAACTTCTTTATTATTTGGATAACTTTTTATCCGAAGGAGATCTTCTAAATGGCTATCAGTTAGACTGTTTCGAATAGAATTTTTTATTAATTTCATTGTGGAAAATGTTGTTTCACAAATATATGTTGTGGTAAACATAGAACATAATTTTAACATTGCCTTTTTGCAAATCGGAAATTTATCTATCGGAAGTTCTCGCCAAATTGCTATTCCACTACTTAGTGGCAGCATCAAGTCAGTTTTCATGACCTGTAATTCCTCCCTAATTTCTTCTGGAATTGATTCAGATTCTGCTTCTATGGGGTTATTAAAAACTGCAACGAGCCAATTGATTTGTTTAAAATCAGAACATTTTTCCGCTATTTCAGAGGAAAGAGTATTAACTGCCTCTGCGTACTCCTGAATTCGGGAAGGGTTGGGGTACAATGCAACAATTTCTGCAGTTCGCTGAAGGCTGGACAGGTCATTGTTTTTCATTTGAATTTGAAGACTATTAATTTTGCGACTAAATTTATTGATTGCTGCAATTAAATCGGACGGAAGTTTGTTGCGGCCTTGAAGCTGAAGATTTAATTGATTAATGAAAAGGACTATGTCAGTTAGAAACGCCAAGTCTAAAATAAATAATGGATTTTTTAGAGAAGCTAACAAATCTTTATCTTTTTCTAAATTTTCGCTTTCTAAGAAAGAAATAACTTCATTACGAAGACTGTATAGTCTGTCTAAACTTTGGCCTCGGCTCAGCCACCTAACGTCAGTAAAAAGGCAAAGATCCTCGTACTCAGCGCCGAATTCTGAGAGAAAGGATTTAAACTTTCTATGGGTTAGCGAATTATGACCACCTTTAATGCTATTAATAATTTTAATTGCTAAACCCATTGCATCCACAACTTGAAAAATTTTTGCAAACAATGCTTGCTGATGGATGAAACAATGGAAAAATGGTATTTCTCGTATTTTTCTATTGACATGGCCAAGAAATCCTTCATTCTTTCCTTTCATGGTGGCGGCACCATCAGTGCAAATTGAGGACATTTTATATGATAATTGGAATGAAAGTACATGCTTCTCAAAGGCATTAAACGTAATTTTTCCATTTAAATGACTGTGAAAAGAATGTAAGTTTAGAAATAGTCCTAACACAAATAACCATTTGTCTAATATTTCTAATATCTATGCTTTCATCCAAACAAATTGAAAAGAAGGCACAGTCCTCTATTCGTCTGTTAGTTTCTGAGTATAAGTATTGGCCTATTTCCTCGGTCCTGCGAGTTATAGTTCGACTTGATAAAGGAGTATCGTTTATTAAACTATAAACGGGGCATTTGTGCCGCCACATGCAGGATGGAGGACGGTACTGAACTAGTTATAGTAGTCCTTTACATATCGCCGGGTAATAGACTTGAGGACATAATTTTGTTCATCCACCGAACACTTCTGGAGTATACTGAGGAAGGTTCTCGTCTACTTGGACAAAATTTTCATAAACTCCCACTGATTTTGGCTGGAGACTTCAATGTCAATTTTGCAGATGAAAAGTCTGCGCCGCTAAAAACTTTTCTTTTCAAAGAATTAAATTTAACAATGAGCAGTAATCCTGCAGAATCTACAACAAGATATAACACAACCATAGATGCTGTTTTTTCACGTTTCTAACCCACATCCAATCACAAACATACATTTCATATTTCAGTTACCATAAACCAATCATTTCCGTGATAGAGTATGGGAACAATTAGGTTCAACGAAAATATTCGGGAAAATATTTAAACGAGCCAAATTTAAACGAAGATAAATAAATAAAGCTTTGTAATACTGCGGTGAGCTGAAATATATTATATTTTATCAGAATTATCAGAAAAACACCATTGCTTTCATTTGTTGTTCATGTTCATTCATTTCTGCTATTGTATATGACTGTAGTTCATCGTTTACTCGACGAATTCCTAGAGAGCTTCGCTCTACCCGGGTGTCCTGTGACACCTCATTGCTTTTTTAAATACGAACGGATCGCAGCTAACAGAGAACGATTAACACGCTCAGCTGCGTTGCTTTGCGGAGAATATAAAGCGGTATACTGATGATTTATGCCTAGTTCAGTAAGAAAAGAATTGAACGAATTGGCCTTAAATTGAACACCATTATCACTAACGATGGTTTCCGGTACTCCAAAACAATGAAATATCTGTTTTAACAAAAATTCTTGTATATCCTCCGTGCGAAACTTTTTCAGAGGTTGTAACCAATGATACTTACTGAAATGGTCAAGAACAATTAATAAACCGACAAATCCATTTTTGCTACGAGGGTAAGGACCAAGTAAATCGATATACAGACGTTGAAAAGGTCTACAAGTGGGAATATGCTGTCCCATAGGTGGTCTAAGCGTATAATTTGGTGCTTTGGACTCCTTACAAGTGTCACATTGACGAATATGGTCACGCACATCCTTTACCATACCAGGCCAAAAAAGAGTTCTACGTATCTTGTCAATAGTTTTCTGCATACCTGAATGTGAAGAGGTATGGCTATCGTGAGCTTGTTTTAGAACATCAACTCTGAGTTTATCCGGTACCCATAGTTTCCAAGACAGCTTCTCTTGATAAGAATCTCCATTGGCATGTTCGGTTCGAATATACAAATGTTTATTTACAATTTTGATATCTGGGAATTTTTCTGGATTTTCAGTGATTTTCTTCTTAAGATACATATAACTATCGTCCAAAAATGCTTCAGAGTCTAGATCTATAATCGGACCCATTTCTATCGCCTCTATCGAAAGGTTGGGCAATCTTGATAACGCGTCAGGAATCAAGTGTTCTTTTCCTTTCCTATGCGACATATTAAACTTAAATTGTTGTAAGCGAAAAATCCATCGAGCTAATCTCCCAGAAACATTTTGTTGACGCATTAGCCACAATAAACTAGAGTGATCAGTAACTACTTCAAATTCTTGCAATTCCAAATAACACCTAAATTTTTCTATAGCCAGTATAACGGCTAAACATTCGCGTTCAGTAACACTATAATTGCGTTGGGCACGACTTAACTTTTTAGACATGAAAGCAATAGGCTTCTCTTCCTCTGCGTCTGATAATCGGACAAGTACAGCGCCAATACCATAATCGCTGGCATCACAATGTAAAAAAAATTTCTTATTAAAGTCCGGGTTTTGTAGAATAGGGGCAGAAGTTAATAGATCCTTCAACTTATTCATAGAAGCTTGAGCTTCCGGAGTCCAAACAAAATTTCTTTTTGTTGACAACAGTTCCGTTATAGGATAAGTGAGATCGGCAAAATTCGGTATAAAACGACGATACCAACCGCAAACTCCAAGAAACCCTCTAGTTTGTTTCAAATTCCTAGGTGGTGGCCAATTTTTAATACATTCAATCTTTGACGGATCGGTGCAGATACCTTTACTGTCTATCACATATCCTAAATAACTAATGCTTGCGACACAAAACTGACTTTTCTCTATGTTAATGGACAGATTAGCTTTCCGAAATTGCTCCGCAATTCTTGCTAACACTGAAAGATGGGATGAGAAATCCTCTGAAATTATACACAGATCATCTAAATAGCAAAGAACACAATGGCGAAGGTCAGCAGGGAATACTTCATCCATTAGACGACTCATAGTAGATGTGGCATTACAAAGGCCGAAAGGCATAACTTTGAATTGATATAACGGTCTTCCTGGTACTGTGAATGCAGTAAGAGGTTTAGATGCTTCGGTTAATTCTATTTGCCAATAGGCATCCTTTAAATCGATTTTGGAAATAATATTTGCCTTGGGTAATCTTGAAAAAATACTGTCAATGCTGGGCAAAGGATAAGCATCCTTAATTGTGACTGCATTTAACTTGCGAGCGTCTAAGCACAGTCGCACTTTATTGGGCTTTATTACTGGTCGAATAGGAGAGCTCCAGGTGCTAACAGCTGGTTCGATAACTCCTAGTTGAATCATACGATCAATTTCCGTGAATACTAATTTTTCAACAGCGGGACTAATAGCGTAAAAACGTTGTTTTACCGGTTTGGCTTCGCCAATCTCGATATGATGTTTTATTAAGGATGTACGTCCGAGATGATGACTTGCATTGGGAAACATTTGCTTGACGGCTTCAAGCTGTCTAATTTGAGAATACGAAAGAGAATAAGAACTAGGGTCAGTTTCTAACTTTTTTCAGAACCAATCTCGATCGAACTAATTATAGACGGGGCAAGTTCGAAAATTCTCCAAAAATCATGACCTAATATTAATCTTTTCTTCAACGTGGGAATTACAAATAATTTTAACATTCTTTCCAATCTACCGTACCGTACTATTACTTCTAAGATACCAATCACATTTTGGTCGTTTCCGTCCGCTGTGCGCACTTGACCTTTAGTTTTTACAAATTGGGGAAAATGTGAAAAATCTGTTTGTGCTAAATCCGACTATACAACTAATGCTGGCACCGGTATCCAATAAACCTAATTCTGTGAACGTAAGAAATGAGACTTCTGCATAGCTCCTATTATCGTTGTCGTTTCTAAAAATTGTTGCAACAAAAAGTTTCCAGTTTGTCTTGCGTGATCATAATATTTCCTTAGTCTTAACGTGCGTTTAGCCAAGGGTTGGTCAAATCTGAAAATTTTGTCTTTAACAGTAAGGTAATGTTGTAAACGCTCAGGATATGACAAAAATCTTAGTGGGAGTTTTTGAGACTTTCGTACGTCTACTTTGTGATTCACAATGTTAATACTTTGTTGAACGTTTTCCGAGTTTGATGTAACTATTGCGGGAGCATCTGACGTTGTCTGGATGCACCCTTCGGTCGGTTTTCCGCTAACCTTTTTATACAATCTTGACATTGAGGCTTGTAAACATTGGCCGTGCCGCAACCGTAACAAAAAATGGTGCGTTCCTCTAGACAGTTTTGCCATGTGTGACCGGCTTCGCGACAATTCCAACAAACGAATTTCCCTTGCACAGCGGCAACTTCATATTCCTCGTCTGGGTCTGGAACTATTTTATTATCTTCGGTTTCCCCTTCTTGAATTTCAAAAATTTGTCTGCGTCCATTCGCTTTGGCGTTAGAAATTACTTTTACTTGAGGGCTGAGCTCTTGTGTTAGATTTTCTTGCATCTGTACTAATCTACGAAGGTGACCTATTGATGCGATGGATTGATATAGTAACTTTTGTCGTATCTCTGGCAACAGGTTATTTTGTAAAATTTCCATCAGCTCCTCTTCCTCTAACTTTATATCGAACTTGTCAATCAAAGAAGCTACCTCATCGTAAAAACAAACAAAAGATTCTCCAGCTTTTTGCTTTCTCGCACGAATCATTTCTTTGCTCATAAAATCTGATCGATAGTCTTTATATTGCTGACGAATAGCTGAACAAAACTCGCTCCATACTATTCGCGGGACTTGCTTATGATATCTCCAATACCACTCGCGGGCTTTTCCTCCAAATAATATTTGAATATGTTTACACACCCCAATATAATCACTATCAACAGTTTCCTCCGTTAGGGCTTTTACTCTATAAATAAATTCTTCTACTCCTAGACCTTCTCGGGACTTCTCGCTGGCCTAAATTCATAGGTAACGACGATACTACACGAGAAACTGTTTGTTCTATCATATTTTGTATGACCGTATAGTCGATCTCTCGATTCGGACGAGTATTATTACCACGATTGGGTCTTGCTCTTCGCTGATTAGGCATGGTTCTAGGTAATTGCGGTTCTGGTTGATTACTACTGTGACTGGCATCTAAGCATGATGCTGTTTCGTTGAGCTGTTCTGCTCTGTCTCTTGGGACTTGACTTAGCTGTTTTGTAAAATTACGAGTCCATGCTCGAGAAGTGCTGGGTGCCAATGACAAATGTTTTTCCTTAGCTTTTGGTGAACAGTTGCCTACTACGAGCTTTATACTAGACACATTTATCTCACTCTCACAAATTGGGCAATGCTTTTCCTTTTCTAGTAGAGCTTCCAAACAGGATTTATGAAAAATGTGTTTACAGGGAGTACAGAAACATGTTTGCGTGTTGTCCAAAACCAAGGAACAAATTTTGCATATGTTTTCTGCTGGAGTGTCCATATTTGGTGGACTATGTTGAACTAAAGACATTCTTTTTTTTTTAAATCATTTTCCTAAAAGTGACATGACTGGGTACATGATTTGAAATCGTAACTAGCTAAATGAAACTAAAGAATATTGGTAACTTTACTATTTTTGTTTTGGGCTATTGCATCTACAAAATTGTTTCTTTTAGTCAGGCTTTGGCCTTTTTAATCTTCTGATCGGCAAGGCTATACTATCTGTATTACCAAGATCCAGACACCAGAACATTAAATCATCCAAGTCTTACTATAAAACAATATGTTCGTGTTCTCTTCGATTTCTTTAGACGTTCAGCTGTCGTAACATGATCTAAAATCCAATCAGTACTGATATCGAAACATCAAATATACAATAATCTAAATTGTTAAGAAAAGTTTGAACGACTTTACTAAACGAGTGCTAAATTATCGAGGACCTTAACTAAACGAGCAATTTGTGATACAGAGTATTGAAATTCTTGTTTACTTCATTCTTGCTTTTAACTTTGCGGCTGAATATTCCTAACAGAAACATCGGCTTCGCCAAGCAGACTTAAACCGTGCAGGTTCATTTATCCGCGTAAGTTAAACCATAATATAGTCTAACAAAATCGACGAAAAATTTGAAACCTCATGTTTTGATCTTAAGACTTTCCTGATATACTTGAACTCAACACTTTATATCACTTAGGGTAGAACTACATACTTCTAATGTGGTCTGCTGTCAAAATAACCACATGCCGTAACTTAAATAAACTTCTTGTCTATATCTAATATTGTCAAGGAGTTGAGTATGCTTTCATCTTGCCCCACGTTGGGCGCCAAAAATTTTATGTAACCTTCGTATTCGGTTTCTCGTTGCGCGCCATAATTTTTATATAATCGGTTCTCCTATCACAGCGACGATAAATCTATCGATAACCAAAAGAAGGCGGTAGGTGAATTGCAGCAGATCGAGATGCTCTGGTTCCGTAGCTCTTGCGGGGTGGGGGGGTTGTTTGCTGAATCTCTACCTTTAAGTATAAAATTTAATTTTATTAGGATCTCTACTGAAACTAACTTTAAATGAAAATCAAATGTCGGGCCGAAAATACTTACGAAAACAGTATGTAATTCATGTTAATAAAAAAACGAAAGAAATGAAGGTGTATCCTTTGGGTCACAAGCTAGCTGTTACTGAGGTCAAGATGTAGATGGACCTTGTCAGTTCTATACCCTCCCAACCATGAATCTTTATTGGCATTTGTAAAGATTCCCAAAAAAAACTGATCGATATCAACTCATGTACCCATGTCACTAGGAAAATTAATTTTAAAGCTTAAGCAATCATATTCAATTTCATTATAATTTCAGATAGAAGCATTGCGAGTTGTACAGAATAAATTTTAAAGAAATATTTACTGACTAATTTTAAACCGCTGGTCTGGTATGACTCAACATTTTGAGATTCCCAACTTTCAGTCTTGCAAAACGATGGAACTCAAAGTAAATTAAACTATTGAATAATAGGGACTAAAACTAGTAGTATAAGAGAGAGCTTACTAGTTACGCATTATTAATTATGGTAGAAGATTATAGAATAAAAAAAATATAGAAGGAATATTCAATGAATCAAGTTAACATTTTCTTGTAATTATTCATCTTATTTCAAGTTCTCTTTTATCTGTTTTTTTTTTTTTGTTTTTTTAAATTCTTTAAAGTTATTTTAAATTTTCAAGTCGCACAAATTCACTCATTGCTTTTGATTGCTCTTCGAGTCAAGCATTATCTACGGAAATTTTTTTTTTTTTTTAATTTAATTCGATTATTTGGTTGATCACAAAACGCTGAAACAGAAATTACATCAACAAATCAGAGTATCAATTGACTACCGTCCTCCATAGTTCGCCAAAACTTGGTTAAAAGTCGCCGAATTGATACTGCTTAATACACTAGGCACTTACCCCATAGCTTACTCGCTGAAAGGCCTTCCATCGATGCATTGTGGTAAGGTGTTTATATGATGATTTCTCCTTCGCGCTTTATGACCACCATTAAACTCCGTTCACTCACTTTGCTTTTACATTTACTCTATTTTACGTTACTCTCGACTCGAATTATTTAATATAACCTTAACGAGATTTTAATCGATTCAATATTTGACTTATTTACATTCTCCTTTTTTTTTTTTTTTGGTTTAACTGATTAGGACTTGAAATTTAAAAATAAGATCAGAAATGAAAATATCGAGACTTAAAGATTTCGTTCAAAACGAGGTCAATTTCAAAAAAACAATTGTAGGAGCTTTCGAGGTGGTCACATGGAATGCGCTAAATCGGGCAACAGCAAGCAGTATCCAGAATTTGGAAAAAATCCAGTTCACCGAAGGTTAGGACACCTTTCGGAAAATGAGACACTTTGGCCGCACTGTAAGCCTTAACTTAGAAACGATGTGGCACTGCCGGTGTTTAGTTGGCGGTGGCTTTTCAATGTCCTGAATGCCAATTCCAGAAGGCAACGACAACCGAAAATTCGAATACACGTGCTCCGGCACCAGAAATGGATATTTGTAAACTCGCCGGTTCCCAGAAAATAATCCTCCCAAACGAAAGCTACCAGGAATATTGGCCGGAAAAAGTAAGGTTTCCAATCTAGGATATGGAGTAAGATGCAGATGGCGGCGGGGCAAAAATTCGAATTAACCTACATACCTGCTATGATTTATAACCAAAGATTTGGGCTACAGCTTTTTTTATTCCACACTTTTCTCCTCGGAATTAAAAATGAAAATGAAGCCTAGCAAAAAAAATGAAGCGCGTTGCCACCTCAAGAAAAACGATAGATCATTTATCGCTATCCACCTATTATGCGGTTATCGATCGATCGATACCAATATTTTTATTTATTGATTGATCGCTATTGGCAAAGTGGCGCGTAAAGACGTTAAGTTTAAAAATTTGAAAGTTTAAACTAGCGCACGCTACATGTGTTGCCCCCGGATGCCCCCATTGAGAGTGCCATCACTGTATTTGTCAATGTTTTAAGATAATAATCATGAAAGTTTAGTTATTAAAAGTTGCTAATTAGCTTATATTGATAAATAAACTAAAGTGGTCTTATTTATTTTCATGGGACAAATATCCACCGTTATCAGTTGATCTTTGTGTTGTTGGTTTCGTTTTCGTCGTTTGTTTTGTACCTTTTCTTACATTAAATTTACTGTACTAATTTAGGTTTGCTTTGCACATTTTATTTTGATTGTATAGGAGCATCTTATAACTGTGTGTTTTCACGCATCCACATTTTGAATCTTTGGTGCAAAGAAAAAGGCACAAATGCCGAAAAAATGCAAGGCATAAATAATTTACTGGCACTAAACATAAAAAGCAAAGTCTACGAAGTCAATACGATTGACCTTAAGAAATGTATTCAGTACATTTGCAAAAAGATAGCTGCGTTCTGGATTCAGTACAAAAGAATTAGAAGTTTAGTTGTACAATACAAATCTAAATGGCTAAAAACTAAAAAATTAATTGTCCTGAAGCCTACTAGTAGTGCTCAACGAATTGATCTGAGTTCTAGTCGTGGACGGCCCAAAATGGATTTTTTTGAGTCCTCAAAAAGGACGAAACGTCGCCGAATAGCCATACTACAAAAGCATGATGAGTCTGCAGCTTCTGTTTTGCGCTCATTTGATTCTCAGTCAAGCCTTAATGCAACTGAAGTAAATATTGAAAAGGTCTTGTCGCTTGTCGTCGACATTAGGTTGTCCAAACACCAATACTTGGTCATTAGATCATTTATAAATTCAGAAGTTTCCTATAACTTATTGCCAAGTTACGAAAAAATTCTTAAGTTCAAAACATTGAGATATTCAAATAATATTGCTGTAGACGAAACACATGCAGAAGTTGAACTACAAAGTCTTTTAGACAACACGGCTTTAAGTATTTTAGAGCTTCAAAAGAATTTAATTGAAGAACGTTTGCATGAAACTGAAAAAACTTTAACATTAATTGGAAAATGGGGATTCGATGGCAACACTGGCTACAGCGAATATAAACAAAAGTTTTCCAATTGTATTAATGACGAGAAAAGTTTATTTGTCACATCGTACGTCCCACTTCAGCTTGTAACTGACTCTAAAGTAATATGGAAAAATCCCAGGCCATCGTCTACCCGATATTGTAGGCCACTCAAGCTTCAATTTAAAAAGGAGACCGCCGCACTTTCCGTCGAAGAAGAGCTCTACTTCAAGGAGAAAATAGCTAACTTGAAGACAACAGAGCATAAAATTTGCAATACAACATTTTCTATAAAGCACGCCCTTCAATTAACCATGGTGGATGGTAAAGTTTGCAACGCGTTAAGCAACACGTCCTCGATGAAATGCTTTATACTTATGTGGAGCAAAGCCCACAGAAATGAATAATATTGAAGAATGTGTTGGAAGAGATGTGCAAGAAAAGTATTTTGAATTCGGGCTATCACCAGTCCATTCATATATCCGGTTCTTCGAATATTTCTTGCACATTTCGTACAAGCTGGATGTAAAGCTTTGGCAAGTACGATTGGGAGAACTCAAGTCTATTGTATTAAAGAAAAAACATCAAATTCAAGCGGAGTTTCGAGAGAAAATGGGGTTACTCGTCGATACGCCAAAAGATGGAGGTAGAGGAAACTCTAACGATGGCAATACTGCCAGGAAATTTTTCAGTAACCCAAGCTTAGCATCTCAGATTACAGGCATTGATGAAGAAGTTATTGCCCGATGCGCTGCGCTGCACTGCAAGCCTTAGCATCAGGATACAAAATAAATATAAAACCAGAGGGCCGGGGTTAACTTCGACCACGTCGAAGTTTGTATACCCTTGCAACTGTTTTGGTAATTCTATCCTTACCGAACTTTTTGATGAAAGTCACTGTTTTTCACCGATCGTTTCTATGGGAGCGATATAGTCATGATCAGTGTTGCCAACTTTTGTTGAGCAAAAAAAGCTGTTTTTAGTGGGGAGACACTACGAAAAAAGCTGAAATGTTGTGGGAAAAGAGCTGGAAAAGAGCTAATGTTTTCTGCCATTGGACTTTCAAAAAAGCCAGATTTGACGGGAAAAAAGCTGATTTGGCTATAGCTACAAAATTAATGAAGTTATTGAGAAAGTCACTGTTCGTGACTTTGCCGTTTGTATGGGAGCTATATGATATAGTCACCCGATCTTGATCAAATTTGGCACAATTATTAATAAGAACACCAAACTGACAAATACCAACTTTTATGACAATTGCTGATAAAATAACGAAGTTTGTGTGAAAAGTCACTGTTCGTGACTTTGACGTTTGTATGGGAGCTATATGATATAGTGGTCCGATCCGACTGAATCCGAGATATACAACGCCTACAGTATATACAAGTATACGTGCAAAATTTCAGCTCTGTAGCTCTTACGGTCTCGGAGGAGTTCGCGTTGATCCAGACGGACGGACGGACGGACGGACGGACATGGCTATTTGAACTCGTCTCGTCGTGCTGATCAAGAATATATATACTTTATATGGTCGGAGATGCTTGCTTCTATGCGTTGCACACTTCTGACCAAAATTAATATACCCTTTTTGCAAGGGTATAAAAATTCGCACTAGATACAGCGAATAAATTAATTGAAATGTATCCATGGTACTACCTTCCAGCAACAGTGCATAAAATTTTAAGTCATAATTAAAGAAATAAAAAAGTGCCGGCTGCAGCATACTAGGAAGATGTCTCGTATACTGACAAATACAGATTTAATTAAAATGATTCTTTTGAAATCAGACCCAGGGAGTTTCTCTCTTTCACAAATATTTACTGTATGCTATCTAAATTCATCTCTAATACCCAGGAAAAAATTTCAGCTCTCTATCTTTACGGGAAGTATTTTTGGCCACCAGCCCCATATAAGCGCAACCAGTGTGCTGTGGGCCCGGGCTAACTTCGACTGCGCCGAAGTTTGTATACCCTTGCAAGTTGTTTGGTACCCTTACCCTTCGACCGCGCCGAAGTTTGTATACCCTTGCAAGTTATTTGCTACTCTTTCCTCACTTATAGCCGTCAAAGTGGAAAAACGTTTTATCAAAAAATAGTTATGTTTGCGAAAGAACGGCCCACAATCTTAGCACAGGAAAAACGATGTTATTGATAAAAGTCACTGTTTTCCACCGATCGTTCCTATGGGAGCTATATGATATAGTCACCCAATCTTTATCAAATTCGGCACAGATATATTAAACTAACAAATATTAATTTTGAAAGCAATCAAAAAGCAAGTCAAAAGTAACGAAGTTATTGATAAAAGTCACTGGTTTCGACCGATCCTTCCTATGGGAGCTACATATCTGACATAGTCACCCGATCTTGACCAAATTTGGCACAGTCGTTTATAGCTATAATGAACTCATATTAAATTTCATACAATAGCTCAGAAAATAACGAAGTTATTGAGAAAAGTCACTGTTCGTGACTTTGCCGTTTGTATGGGAGCTATATGATATAGTGATCCGATCCGGCTGAATCCGAGATACGCCTGCAGTATATACAAGCCTACATGCAAAATTTCAGCTCTGTAGCTCTTACGGTCTAGGAGGAGTTTGTGTTGATTCAGACGGACGGACGGACAAGGGTTTATGAACTCATCTCGTTGTGCTGATCTCTTGATATATATTCTTATATATACTTTATATGGTCGGAAATGCTTCCTTTTATGCGTTGCACACTTCTGACCAAAATTAAAATACCCATTTTGCAAGGGTATAAAAAAGACGCTCGATTTAGGGTTTTAAAGCCTGAAAATGCGAAAAGCAGTGTGTGGGAAACATTTCGCATCATTGCGAAATGGAGGATGGAGTGCGGATTGACTTTGTTTGCTGTTCAAAGTGCTTAACGGTGTTTGCGTATTTGGCGAAAAACAGGACTGGCGCCTTAATTCGGCATAAATGCTCTATGGTGCAGCCACCAGAGCAAAAAACAATACATAACTAAATACATATGCCAAAAAAACGTATGTATACCAAAGCAAATTTGATCGAATTTGGCAAAGAAACAATTGGCATTTGTGGCAAAAAATCTGCTACCTTTAAATGTTACATAAGGTAACATTTAAATGCTTTAGGGCTGCGTTCGATGGTATTGGAGAGTTGTCACAATGTAAGTTGAATTTTGTCTTACAAAACTGTAGATCTTAGCAAAAAAAACGTGTACGTATTTAAATAGTGTTTCTAAAATATATTTACATATATTTAAAGGCAATGGGTTTCGCGAATTTGCACAGCAGCTAATCCAAAAAATATTTCCCTCCCTTTTAATTTTTTCTCCCGATTAATTTCTTTTCTATAACTTGTAAATTCATTATCGGCTAATATTTCCAGCACCTGAATTTTATTTTCATTTCGCGAATTCTTGCTGTCGCTTTTGTGTTTTTGTTTAAATTTAAATAAAATCAAAACTTACAACGATACTTGCGTTAGCGGTGTTGTTGTTTTGTTTATCTCTTTTGATTTTATGTCTTTACCGTTTTAACTAACTATCGCGCTCTTGCGTACAAATTGTTGTTGCATGTGTTCAATTTGACGCGCTCTCCCGCTCTTTCCTATTCTTGTTTGATTTGCTTTCTCGTCTTTTGCCTACCCGCGACTCTGTGATACGTGTTTTTGTTTTTGTGTATTCTTGTAATTTTTATTCTTTAGTTGTGAAGGCTTACTCTGCATTAACCCTTGAGTCAGAACTGGTCAGTATATTTTTATACACAGATTTTTAACCTTTAGAATTTTTATTTTTTTGTATTTCCTTTTTTAATTAAATTAAATTATTTTATAAAATGGTTGTCTGCTCAAAAAGTAATTGCATAGTTGCCACAAATGCGGTTGACTCCCACGATTATATTCTTTGTTAGCTGTGTGACAATGCGGTTCACGTTAAGTGTGCAGGTTACACAGGCAGAATCAAGGAGTCTATTGCTAAAGGCGGTGGCTTAAAAGGGAGGTCGAGAATGAGATGCGCTCATTCATGAGGCGGACTAGAGATAGTTTTGACACTTTAAGGGCAGGTTTTAACAAACTCCGATTTCCGGAATTTATTGCGGTGCAGACTCGGTTTAGAAGCTTATCTCCGAAACGTAAAAGAACCAGTCCTTGAGGTGTTTCTTTATCTGTAGATCCGCCAGCGTCTCTTATCGTCCCCAACCAGCCTCATGCACCGTCCTCTCCCAATATACAGCAATTGATATCGTTTAGAGCCCAGTGGTGATTAGTAAGGAATTACCGGTATCACCTGGGAATGATCTCTTAAAAACGATGACTATTGTAGTGTCCGATGTGTCCGGGCAATTACCCATTCCAATGGAAATTGCCGATAGTTCTAAAAGTATCGAGGGCCCCGTAAACAAGTTGACTGCTGCAGTGGGTGACTCTTCCAACGTTACTGCTACGGCTGACGCTTCGGGACCGCGGCCTCTCGTTGGCATACCACCAAAGAAACATATATTTGTTTCTAGACTAGACCCTGTTGTCACATCTGATGATGTAATAGCCTATATTCGGAAGAAAGTTTACGTCTCGAATATTGCGGTGGAGAAGTTTAAATTTTCTTATTCTCGGGACATTTCGTCCTTTAAAATTAGTGTTTCTGCTAATATCTTCGACACTATATGTCGAGAAGATTTTTGGCCGAAACATATAATAGTTAAGGAATATACTGTAAAAAAGAAAAATCGGCAACCGATTCGCTTGCCAACAACAACAACTAATACCATACCTACCACATCAGCATCTGCTGGTGTGTCAAAAAACTAGCTTCATCCCTTAGCCTGGGTTACCAGAACGTTAGAGGACTGAAACCCAAACTTCCTAATCTTTATGTAGATAGCCTTTTGAGCATAACATTCTAGCTTTTACAGAGACGTGGCTAAAACCTGATATTGCTGATGTATCGGTGTTTTCCACAAACTTTTCCATATTCAGACGTGACCGGATTTCTCGCATAAGTGGTGGCGTTCTGATAGCTGTTGATGCTGCTTTATCATCTGAAATGATTCAATTTTCTAGTACCCAGGAGATTGAGTTTGTCGGTGTTAAAGTAAATTTTAAATCTTTTAATGCTTTCATTACTTGTTCCTATATTCCATCATTGTCAGACATGGTGGTATATTTAAATCATTTATAGGCAATTCAGTTTGTCTCCTCTTTAGTTTCCAGTCAAGACATGCTCATAGTTGTAGGTGATTTTAATTTACCTGCTTTAGCATGGTCACTAACAGATGAATCTACCATGTTGCTGCCCTCTTTGTCACATGACTTTATTGATGGCCTTCTAGGCTTATCTTTATCCCAAGTCAATCGTGTCTTAAATTCTAATGGAAAATCGTTAGATCTTATTTTTGTATTGGATTCATCTTATTGTGATGTCTCCTTCTGTGCGTTACAAACATCTGACCAATTTTATAATACCCTCTGCAAGGGTATAAAAATTGATCTACCCTCACTATCACCCTTACTTGGTTCAAATGAGTTACCTCTAACTAGGTGCTGACTTTGTCAGCCTTAATGAAAACATTACTACTACCGATTGGTCTTATCTGTACAATTGTAGAGATATGAACTCAGCTATTCGCTTCTTTTATGATACTGAATTCACTATTTGATATTTGTGTGCTTCTTGGTATGCAGGAGCGGCTTAACAAACCTCCCTGGTTCTCTCGTGAGTTATCCAATTTGAAAAATGTGAAGACTCGATAATATAAGAAGTTTCAAAACACACGTCGTTCATCAGATTATGCTCTGTATACAGTCGCTCGTTCAAAATTCATGATGCTTAATACACAATGCTATAAGAATTATCTTCAGCGGTGTAAGCTTCAGTTTTCTTCTGACCCTAAACAATTTTATAATTTTGTCAATTCTAAACGTAAGACCTCTGTGCACCCATCTTTTTTGTCTTTTCAAAATAAAAAAGCGAGCACTGATCAGGCAATTGCCGATATGTTTGCGAGTTTTTTCAAAACAACTTATTCCTCAACGGAATATCGAGCAAGTCCGTATCCTTATCATTTAGAAAAGGCTAATTGCATTTTCAATCCAGTGTTTAATGAAAGTTCTATTCTTAGTGAACTTAAATTAGTTAAACCTGTTTATTCTCCGGGGCCAGATGGTCTTCCTGGATGTGTACTCAGGTTCTATGCAAACGCATTATGTAAACCCATTTAAAATTGTTCCTACTGTCTGTCGAATCTTCCTCTTTTCCATCTATTTGTAAGGAGTCGTATATCATTCCTCTGCATAAAAATGGCAAAAAGTCCGAAGCCTCTAACTATAGAGGTATCTCAAAATTGTCCGCTATTCCGAAAGCTTTTGAGAAAATTATAACTTCTCAATTGCAACATTTTTGCAGCTCTATTATTTCGCCATCCCAACATGGGTTTGTGAAACGTAGATCTACAACCACTAACCTTTTAGAATTTACATCAATAATTATCAAGGGGTTAAAAAATGGTAAACAAACTGATGTCATATACACTGACTTCAGCAAAGCCTTTGATTCCGTTAATCATACCCTATTACTTTCTAAGCTGAGCGACATTGGGTTTCCACCCCTTTTCCTTTCTTGGGTTCGAGAATATTTAACAAATAGAAAACAGAAGGTACTTTTTAAGTCTTCTTTTTCAGATTCTATTCCTGTGACTTCTGGTGTACCTCAAGGTAGTCATCTGGGCCCTCTGCTTTTCACACTGTTCATTAACGATCTTCCATCAGTCATTGTTCATTCGCGTGTGCTTATGTATGCTGACGATGTCAAGCTTTGTCTTACTTATAAAGATATAGATTCTTTTAGTCGGCTAAAAGCTGATCTTAAAAACTTTCAATCCTGGTGCCAGTTTAATTTACTAAATCTTAACACTACCAAATGTAAGGTAATGACTTTTTTTCGTAACTCTCCTCAACTGGTCACTTATTTTCTAAACAACAGTCCTTTAGAACGTCTAAATAATATGAATGATTTGGGCGTACTTATGGACCATAAGTTAAATTTTAACACCCATATTTCCACCACGGTCGCAAAGGCCATGAGTGTCCTGGGTTTCATTAAAAGATGGTCAAAAGAATTTGATGACCCCTATACAACTAATGTTCTTTTTACTTCGCTTGTCCGTCCTATTTTAGAGTATGGATCTTGCATTTGGTCACCTCAATATGAGTCGCACCAGATTCGACTTGAATCCGTTCAAAAGCAGTTCTTGCTATTTGCTCTTCGTGGCTTAAGCTGGGATCGCAATGTCAATTTGCCTTCGTATCCTACAGACTTCTCTTGATTAACCTTCCTTCCCTAACTAACCGTAGAATTATGCTTGGTGTCATTTTTATACCATACACCCATAGGGTGAAATGGTATATTAAAGTCGCCAAAATGTATGTAACAGGCAGAAGGAAGTTTTTCCGACCCCATAAAGTATATATATTCTTGATCAGGATCAACAGCCGAGTCGATCTAGCCATGTCCGTCTGTCCGTCCGTCCGTCCGTCTGTCCGTCTGTCCGTCCGTATGAACGCCTAGTTCTCGGAGACTATAAGAGATAGAGCTACCAAATTTGAAATGTAGGCTCGTGTGGTATGTAGAGTGATCAAGTTTGTTTCAAATTTTTGCCACGCCCCTTTCCGCCCCCGCAATTAAAAAAAACGTTTATCTCAAAAACTATTGCAGCTAGAGACACCATATTTGGTATGTATATTTGCTTAGTAAATGCGCTCATTTTGTAATTATAAAGATTTTGCCACGCCCCTTTCCGCCCCCGCAATTCGAAAAAAACGTTTATCTCAAAAACTATTGCAGCTAGAGACACCATATTTGGTATGTATATTTGCTTAGTAAATACGCTCATTTTGTAATTATAAAGATTTTGCCACGCCCCTTTCCGCCCCCGAAATTTGAAAAACTCGATTATCTCCCGTAATTTTTCACCTTGTGGAATCAAATTTGGCACACTTGAAATTGATACTAATATTCAGCAAAATACCAAATTTGAGCAAAATCGGACAAAAAATAGCCAAGTTTTGCATATAAACGTTTTTCCATAAGGCCGGAGTTGGTCGTTGGCGGGTGGTGGCGCTAGGGTGCTCATATGCATGAGTGAGTGAGATACTAAGATATGCTTGTAAAAAGCATGTGAACAGAATTTTTTTTAAATAGGTAAATGCATTTGTTAATACAAATTTGAAATATTTGTTTTACTGGTGTATGGTATACCTAAGTCGGCGAGACGACTTACTTACTTCATTATGCACAAGCTTCTAATTGGTGATATCGACTCGCCTGAGTTATTAGCTCAGGTAAATCTGTCGGTACCATGTAGACGGAGTAGACATCCTTTAATACCTTTATCCCTAAGTCGTTGTTCTTCTATCCTGCATGAACCTTTTAGGGTCCTCTGCTCTGATTACAACCTTCTCTTCCCTGTAATCGGCTCAGAGTTTTCTATTAATATGATTAAAACATCTATCCTATCCCATTTAGTTAATAGATAGCTATAGTATTATTTGTTTGTTTTTTCTATTATGTATTTGTGCACGCGATTCGGGCCGTGCGGTATACGGCTGCACCCCTCGGCCGGTCGGGTGGGAGGTGGGCAGTTATCTGCTTGGGCTCGCGCCAGGCTTTGTCCTGGTGTCGTAGGGGCCACTTGAACGTACTGCGCATAGTATCGTCAACGTCCGCTAATACGGGCGCAGAATTTGATAAACAAGACGTGGAAGACCTGATTGTATCCAGGAGAACACTAAAAAGGGAGATTTTACAGCAGCAATATATAGAAAAAATGAAGTAAGTAAGTCGTCTCGCCGACTTAGGTATACCATACACCAGTAAAACAAATATTTCAAATTTGTAATAACAAATGCATTTGCCTATTTTAATAAAGTTCTGTTCACATGCTTTTTACAAGCATATCTTAGTATCTCGCTCACTCATGCATTTGAGCACCCTAGCGCCCCACCCGGCAACGGCCAACTCCGGCCTTATGGAAAAACGGTTTTATGCATAACTTGGCTATTTTTTGTCCGATTTTGATCAAATTTAGTATTTTGCTGGATATTAGTATCAATTTCAAGTGTGCCAAATTTGATTCCACAAGGTGAAAAATTACGGGAGATAATCGAGTTTTTCAAATTTCGGGGGCGGAAAGGGGCGTGGCAAAATCTTTATAATTACAAAATGAGCGTATTTACTAAGCAAATATACATACCAAATATGGTGTCTCTAGCTGCAATAGTTTTTGAGATAAACGTTTTTTTTGAATTCCGGGGGCGGAAAGGGGCGTGGCAAAATCTTTATAATTACAAAATGTGCGCATTTACTAAGCAAATATACATACCAAATATGGTGTCTCTAGCTGCAATAGTTTTTGAGATAAACGTTTTTTTTGAATTGCGGGGGCGGAAAGGGGCGTGGCAAAAATTTGAAACAAACTCGATCACTCTACATACCACACGAGCCTACATTTCAAATTTGGTGGCTCTATCTCTTATAGTCTCCGAGAACTAGGCGTTCATACGGACGGACAGACGGACAGACGGACGGACGGACAGACGGACATGGCTAAATCGACTCGGCTGTTGATACTGATCAAGAATATATATACTTTATGGGGTCGGAAAAGCTTCCTTCTGCCTGTTACATACATTTTGGCGACTTTAATATACCATTTCACCCTATGGGTGTATGGTATAAAAACTAAGCTGTTGGAGTCCCTTAAGAAATGAATGTCCCTGAAATGATGAACTTTCATACACAACTGATATGTGGACGGATTCACACACGCAGAAAAGTTATATTTCGGTCAGCGCACACTATATTACAGAAGAATTTGAGCTTACGGTAGCTATTCTTGGTATTAGGGAATGTGAACATGAAAAAAATATCAAAGAAGCTAACTTCGGCAATACCGAAGTTCTTATACCCTTGCAGTCCTTGGCAATAATTTTGTTACATTTTGAAATTAGTTTCCCTGCAACTCAATTCATCAATACACAAACAAAACATTCAAATTAATTCTATTTTTAATAACTACAAAGCACAACACGCATACACATACAGTTCCTGTAGCGCTGCGTCTGTGTGTGTATGCATGTGCTCTGTTTGATTTGCTGATGACGTAGTACGCAGCAAGCAGCGCTGCCGGCAGCGCTTGAACCGATTTGTATTCACTGTAACTTGTGTTCTATTTATCCCATCAGATTCAAATTTTGGAATCTGAGATTTTATATCAAATTCTATTATATTGGTAAATATCATGGGGATACTCCAATTTTTGCAAAAATGTTTGTTCTAGAGCTATATGATATATTAGTCCGATCCTGACAATTTTCATACTTTATCATCTCCGGGCTAAAATATCAAATATTAAATTTCATTCCGATAGCTCTTAAGATGCCAGCGTGAAGTTGATTTGCACAGACGGACGGACGGACAGACGGACATGGCTATATCGACTAAGCTTCTCATGCTGATCAAGAATATATATACTTTATGGGGTCGGAAACATCTCCTTCTGTGCGTTACAAACATCTGATCAATTTTATAATACTCTCTGCAAGGGTATAAAAAACAGGAGTTAATATTCTTTCTCAAGTTTCTTTAATTCTGGAAGAGTACAACATAAAGCTAGGAAGCTCATTCATAGTGACAGACAATGGGACCAACGTTGTTTCTGCTTTCGCCTCATATAAACGTATGTCTTGCATGTCACAACCTAAATTTGGTAATGGATGGCGTGTTAGAAAAAAATCCAGTTCATGGTGTTCTAACACTCCTGGAGAGTTGTAAAAAATTACTAAAATATTTTAAACATTCTGAGCTAAATAATAATTTGTCTAAAACGTTGAACATTGGAACTCAAAACATATTATGCTTAACAGCATTTACGAGATGCAAAAAGAAGTACAGAGCTTACTCCTACAAAAAAATGATCTTAAAAGAGTGTCCGAAATTGACTTTCATTTAATTGGCTTACTTTTGGCATTTTTAAATCTTTTTAAAGAGTGCTCAGAGCAGTTAAGTGCTGATAAACAGCCAACTATACATATCTATGTACTTTGGTATGAAAAACTTAAAAAACACTGTCAATATTCAATAATGGATTCTGATGTTGTGACAGTAATAAAACATAACACTTTAAACTCGTTAGAAAAACGTTTTCAGCCATTAATTGTGCATTACGTAGGACTTTTTTTATACCCTCCGTTTAAACATATTAGCCTCTTAAATCCAGATGAAAAAAAGCAAGTGCTGTTCTGTAGAATCGCCCCCTAAAAGTAGTACACCACCTACTCATTTATTTGCTGAATTTTTAGACAGTCAACAAACTAGTTCGTTAGAAAAATCCGTAGTCAAACAAGAATTAGAAAACTACAATGCCACTGAATCACCGTCCACTGTGGATGTATTAAGTTTCTGGAAAAACTCGAGTAATAAAGGGCTACGGGTACTAGCCCGAAGAGTATTAAGTATTCCAGCTAGCTCAGCTACGAGCGAAAGGGTGTTTTCAACCTCGGGGCAAATTTTAAATGAGCGACGTACTCGACTTTCGAGCTCCAACCTTGACAAACTACTATTTTTGTACAAAAACTTGTAAATTATAATATGTATATGATTGTTATACATATTGAATATTGAACGAAAAACGTGAAAATTTAATGAAATATAAAAAAAAGTAAAAACAAAAAGCAAGTAAAAAATTTCGTGTTGGGTAGTGTTTCCAAAATTTTGGAGCGTGTGTGTGTGTGTGTGTTTGGGATTTTCAATTTTGGACCGTGCACTGTGGTTTTTTTAAAGTTTTTTTTGGCATAAAGTCAATTCTTTTTTTTTTAGGTATTTTAAAATTTTGTTAATTTTTATTTTTTAAACATTCTAGTTAGACAAAAAAATATTTAACTTTAACATTTGACGCAATAGTTTTCTGTTAGGGCGCTGTTAAAGTCAGCTGTTTATATACCATATGTTTTGTAGGAAATTGGCGGCAAAAGTCTGGCAACTTTAATTGTTTGTTTTGGCGAAAGTTTACACAAAAGTGAAAAGATTTAATATGGAAAACGGTTGTCCAGGTATTGAAAACTATAGTTTATTTATAATTGTATCGTTTTTATGTGTTTCTGTTTAGTTGTACCGTGTTTTGTAAATGTGTATTTTCAGAATGAACTTAACAAGCGTAGTTGTGTTTCGTGGATCAGTACTTTTGTATGGCAAAGCGTTGCAAAAGGTTTTATATGCAGAGTTATTAACAAATTTGTACAGATTAATATGAAACTAATATTTTTTGTCCGAATCCACACGTTTTCGATCAAATTTAATTTTTCTAGTACAATATGAGTTTAGTCGTGCTAATCTGGTGGACATTTGGAGCAACAACAATCGCTCAGTCGACGCAGTACAACAACATATATTGGCAAATATTGCACAAAAACACTTAGATGAGGAGAACATAAGCTTAATAAATGAGAAAGTTAAAGGCTTTGTAAATTACATTCGTAAGCACCTGCCGAAGTGTAATTCAACTCTTGAAAGATTTAAGATAAAACACTCGGAATGGCTTGCCAAAAGCTTATTCATTGACATCACTGGTCAATATGCCTTAACAAATAAAATGGGTCGCCCAAAATGTGATTACGAAAGCGCTGGTCCACGTCTAAAAAGAAAATTAGCCGCCGAAATTTCTGAAGAGAATAACAATTCATCTCCCTTACTCATACATGCAGCCACAGTTTCAGCTAAAAAATCAAATGAAAAGAATTTGGCTATTGTTTTAAAAGCAGCTGGGAATTGTGGGAGTATTGATGATATAAAAAAAAACTTTTTACGGATGAACCAAAACAAATGTCACCCGACAGTGCTCTTGCTTTTATATTGGAAAACGGATTCACAAAAAGCCAGTACATAAATATCCAAAGAAATTCAAAGATTTACGGTTGCGATATATACCCGGCATATCCGGCCGTTCTTAATTCTAAATTAAAACTTAGGCCACAAGGAATTGAATATTTGGAAAATAAAGCACATGTATCATTACAAAATCTATTGAATCATACATCTTCCCGCATTCTTGAAATGCAACACGAGGTCCTAGAAACACTTCCCAATATAGTACATTGTAAACTATTCTTTAGCTATGGATATGATGGTTCCACCGGCCAGAGTGTGTACAAACAGCGTTTCCATGATAGACCATCAATTGAGAGTTCACTGTTTGTTACTACAATTGTTCCATTAAAATTGATAAATGAGACACAACAAATTATTTGGTTCAACAAAGCCCCGCAATCTGTTAGATTTTGCCGACCTTTGAAAATCGAATTCATTAAGGAAACTTCCGCCCTCATATTAGCAGAAAAGGAAAATTTGGATGTTCAGATTCGCAACATGGAAATATATTTATATAAATATAAAGAAAAAAATATATACGTCGAATATACTGGGCATATGACGCTAATAGACGGGAAAGTCTTAAACATATTGTCAGGAACCAACTCGTGTCAATCTTGCCCAATCTGTGGAGCGAAGCCAAAACAATTGCTGAACATTAGAGATATGAACTCGAAGGTTTTTATGGCTAAGGCACACGCTCTTCAATATGAAATCAGTCCTTTACACGCTTGGATCCGCTTTTTCGAGTTTGTTTTAAAAGTCTCATACAGAATTGAGCTTAAGAAGTGGCATGTAAAGGATTGCGATAAGTTTGACCTGGAAGCACGAAAAAGACTGTTGCAATCAAAAATGATGAAAGAAATGGGCCTAAATGTAGACAAGCCTCTTCCAAATGGCAGTGGCAACTCAAATGATGGCAACACAGCGAGAAGGGCGTTTTCAAATCCAGCTTTACTGTCATCAATTCTACATTTTGATTTTGACATTCTGCAAAGTTTTCATACTATTTTAACGACAATTAACTGCGAATACAACATAAACTCGGAAAAGTTTAAAGCTTTCTGTGCAAAAGTTTTTGTGGCATATCACGATAAATATCCTTGGTATCCCATGTCGCCCACTGTTCACAAAATCTTAGTACATGGGCACCAAATAATAGATACATGTTTAGTTCCTGTAGGCTGCCTTGGGGAACATGCATCTGAATCAAGAAATAAACTATACAAAAGCGATAGAAGAGGCCACGCAAGAAAATGCAGTCGACTAGACAACATCACTGATGTTTTTAATAGATCAATGGATAGTTCGGATCCATTGCTGTCTAGCACCTTTTTTAAAAAAGGATCGCAGCGAATCAAATTAAAAGTAATACCAGCAGAAGTGATATCCCTACTACAAGAACCACTTATAGAAATACCTTCGGAAAATAATGAAGTGGATTCGTCCGACGAGGAAGATGAGGGTGAACTTGAGGTCATTGCTTCAGAAGATGAATATTTTGAGCCAGAATAAAGTAAACTTAATTAAAAATTTGTTAAATTGATCTATTCTTTGAAATATATTTACTTAAATTTCATTTCTTTATAATTATTACTTTTTTCTTTTTTAAAATAAAAAATAAAAAAAAAGTATTTTATGCAACATTCACCAATATCGGCCAGATCGGTTATATGGCAGCTATATGAAATAATGCCCCAAATCATATAAAACTTGGTAGGTCATCTAAGGAGCGTAAAATATTCATACAATCCAAATTTCAATGTAATAGCTTTAAATTTAGAGTTTATGCCAAAAAAAACTTAAAAAAACCACTGTGCCGTGTTGGGCTGGACCGAAAACTGCAGTCCATGCCCATCTCTAATTTGTTACTCACAATTAAATGATTGTGATTAAAGAGCTCCCGCTTTATTATTCTGTTTAAATAATTTGTTCTAACTTTATAGATTGGCTGCCTAGTTCTAATCCATTGCCTTTGAGCAGCATTTCTGGAAGCAATGATTTCTTTTATTCTGGCTGGGAGTTTTCGGTTATGGAGTTCGACTTGTTTTGTTGGGGTGCTGTTTTCGATTTCTTGGACAATCATCTGTGTAATGTTATTGCTCATAGTTTCAATCATTGCACAATTTGGGTTTGATCGGATAAATAGAACACAAGTTACACTCAATATAAATCGGTTCAACAGCTGCCTACTACGTCATCAGCAAATCAAACAGAGCACATGCATACCCACACACAGACGCAACGCTACATGAACTGTACGGGTATGCGTGTTGTGCTTTGCTTAGGGAATGACGGAAGAAGAAGAAAATTTTTAGTAAAAAGAGTAATAATTTGAATGTTTTGATTGTGTATTGATTCGGCATAGCCAATGTTAGCTTCTTTGCTTGTAAAAACAGGATTTTGTGAGCTGAAACTGGAAAATGTGTAACTTACCAGAGTTGGAGACGAATTTTATGTCGGTTGATCGAGTGTCGATAAATGCTACTAACTGCAGAGAAATAAGGAAAGCTCTTTGTGTTTAAGGAGAGAGGCAATCGATGCTTTGGAGCGAGACAGATAAGTGCAGAAGATTGGCACTACAGATATGGTCGTTTGAATGATGGTAAGTGGCATGGAAAATGTGGATTTCTCTGAGAAGATGCCATGTGTGACTTGTATGAGAGGCAAGATTCATCCTCAACCTTTCCCGTCGGCGACTGAACATAGAGCTCAGCATCTCTTGGAATTGGTACTTACCGATGTATGTGGGCCTTTTAAGCAACGTTCTCTAGGCGGCTGTTGTAGTGACCGGATTTTTCCTTTCAAATATTTAACCGTCAAAATGAAGAGAATTTATTTTTTTAACCCTACTTCCTTACAGTATCATTTTTGACCCTTTTTTTTGTTTTTTTTTTAATTGTTTTTTTTTTATTAATTGCTTGATTCAAATAAATTTTTTTTTTAGTTCGAGATGTCTTGTTTTTCGATCTTTTCGTAAATCTATTTTGGATATCTGGTTTTCCTGGACGTGAAAATTTGACCCCACATGAAAATCCAATCGGTTAGGTTACGAAAGACCCATGTCCCAAGATAAATGTTTACATAGAATGCTTTGATGTTTTATAACATGATAACATGTCTTCAAATAATTCGTTTTTTTTTTGTGTGCAGAAGCAGACAATCATTAATTTGGCTTAAAACAATGATGGAATTCAGATGTAAGACTGTTGCGAAAAATAAGTCCACAGTAAAGACCATATGCTTGAATGAACTTGGACCTTACGATTCTTATAAAATTGAAGAAATAGGTTCTAATTGGGAGTTTATTGTTGTCTTCAATTTAGACTTGGAAGAGTCACAAATCGGGCACGAATGTAAGGATAATCCACACTTGGTCTCCAAAGATGAGAAAGTTTATTAGCATGCAGAACCGATCCCCAAACAACTCAGTTATAGGAATCTATCAATTCAAATCGATAGGTAAATAGACACAAATAAGTTGAAAACATTAGAGGATAATTGCGCTTGCAAAAAAAAAGATGCCTCACGTAGAAAAAGCTATTGCTCTCGTCAAGAATACTCAAAATCAACTGCCATCAATTAGCCAAAAACGATCAGCAATGGAGCCTATTATGACAAACGCGAAAATAAGTGCTTGATGCGAATTATGTCCCTACAACGCAGACGGAAATAAGTATAGGAACTTTTGCTGTTCTTGTCAGAAGGCTTGTTGTTCTAATCATCACAAACGCCACAATTTGTGCACTCATTGTGAAGATGATAACTAAAACATAATAAAAACCCAACTAAAAACTTTGTGACCCTAACAAGGAACTAAGGGGGGTTTTTAAACAATGAAGTATGGTTAAAAACCACACCACAGCAAACTCGACGTCACACAGTGGGGCATTTTGGCATTTTACATTGCAAAAATCATTGCTTCTAAACCAGTAAAGCGATTTAATTTAAAAAGCATATGATAAGGAATACCTTAAGCTTCAAAATAAATGTTTGTCAAAAGTGCTGTGTGTTCGTGGTGCTGTAATATTCAAGGTCAAAGTCAGAAAATATTTCCAAGCATGTTTTTGCTTTTTAAATGGAGCGAAACCCGGTTTTTTTCAATCGCAAACGGAATTGTTCATTGTTTTAAGCGACTATGTAACATTTTTTATACCCTTGCAAAAAGGGTATATTAATTTTGGTCAGAAGTGTGCAACGCATAGAAGGAAGCATCTCTGACCATATAAAGTATATATATTCTTGATTAGCACGACGAGACGAGCCATGTCCGTCCGTCCGTCTGGATCGATGCGAACTCCTCCTAGACCGTTAGACCTACAGAGCATGTAGGCTTGTATATACTGCAGGTTTTGTATATCTCAGATTCAGCCGGATCGGACCACTATATCATATAGCTCCCATACAAACGGCAAAGTCACGAACAGGGACTTTTCTGAATATCTTCGCTATTTTCTGAGCTATTGTCGTGAAATGAGTTCATTATAGCTATAAACGACTGTGAAAAATTTGGTCAAGATCGGGTGACTATATCAGATAGCTCCCATAGGAACGATCGTTCGAAAACAGTGACTTTTGTCAATAACTTCGTTACTTTTGACGTGATTGCTTTCAAAATAAACATTTGATAGTTAAATATACCTGTTAATGACTGTGCCGAATTTGGCAAAGATCGGGTAACTATATCATATAGCTCCCATAGAAACGATCGGTGGAAAACAGTGACTTTCATCAAAAAGTTCATTATATCCTATGCTAAGATTGAAGGCCGTTCTTTCGCAGACATTAGACTTTTTGGATAAAACGTTTTTACACTTTGATGGCTATGGGTAAGGAAATAATTACAAAACAGTTGCAGGGTATACAAACTTCGACGTGGTCGAAGTTAACCCCGGCCCTCTGGTTAATGTTTTAATTTGATTTTTATACCCTTGCAGAGGGTATTATAAAATTGGTCAGATGTTTGTAACGCACAGAAGGAGACGTTTCCGACCCCATAAAGTATATATATTCTTGATCAGCTTGAGAAGCTGAGTCGATATAGCCATGTCCGTCTGTCCGTCTGTCCGTCCGTCTGTGCGTATGCGTTTTACTCAGCCATCTTAAGAGATATCGGGTTGAAATTTTTTTGGAGACTCTTTATTACCTGTGTGAGATAAAGTATGAAAATCATCGGGATCGGACTACTATATCATATATTGTTTAATAATCATTAAATGTGTTTTGAATTCAGTAGTTTGAAGTATGCGTTTTACTCAGCCATCTTAAGAGATATCGGGTTGAAATTTTTTTGGAGACTCTTTATTACCTGTGTGAGATAAAGTATGAAAATCATCGGGATCGGACTACTATATCATATATTGTTTAATAATCATTAAATGTGTTTTGAATTCAGTAGTTTGAAATATATTTGAGCATATTCATAATACGACAACTAATGCTGTTGATGTATGAAATTTCACTTTTCTTATCGAATTAAATATAATAAAGAACTGCAAGGGTATATAAACTTCGGCAAGGCCGAAGTTAACTTCCATAGCTCGTTTAACATAACATCTAATAAACTCAACATTTCGGGACGATAGTTGCTATTTTCCAAATCCTTTCGTGATCGCACGTGTCTCAGTGATGCAATAAGTGGGTCCGAAGAGGCTGCTAGCATGTTAAAAAGGTCTTCATTTTGTCTAACAAGAGAAGTTTATAATGTATTAGTGTATCTGAACCTTTTGTAGTCCTTGTTTTTACATTCCTGTGCTTCTTCGGATAGCTCTCCAATTGGTAAACACTGATATTCTATTAAATCCTTTCCGTGAGCCAAAATCCTATGTACCGTTGGGGTAAGTTTTTTTTTGCAGATACAATTCGGTCAAAAGTTGAGCAGTGTTTGAAGTATATTCGGAAAATTTAATACCAGCAGAAGTGATATCCCTACTACAAGAACCACTTATAGAAATACCTTCGGAAAATAATGAAGTGGATTCGTCCGACGAGGAAGATGAGGGTGAACTTGAGGTCATTGCTTCAGAAGATGAATATTTTGAGCCAGAATAAAGTAAACTTAATTAAAAATTTGTTAAATTGATCTATTCTTTGAAATATATTTACTTAAATTTCATTTCTTTATAATTATTACTTTTTTCTTTTTTAAAATAAAAAATAAAAAAAAAGTATTTTATGCAACATTCACCAATATCGGCCAGATCGGTTATATGGCAGCTATATGAAATAATGCCCCAAATCATATAAAACTTGGTAGGTCATCTAAGGAGCGTAAAATATTCATACAATCCAAATTTCAATGTAATAGCTTTAAATTTAGAGTTTATGCCAAAAAAAACTTAAAAAAAACCACTGTGCCGTGTTGGGCTGGACCGAAAAACTGCAGTCCATGCCCATCTCTAATTTGTTACTCACAATTAAATGATTGTGATTAAAGAGCTCCCGCTTTATTATTCTGTTTAAATAATTTGTTCTAACTTTATAGATTGGCTGCCTAGTTCTAATCCATTGCCTTTGAGCAGCATTTCTGGAAGCAATGATTTCTTTTATTCTGGCTGGGAGTTTTCGGTTATGGAGTTCGACTTGTTTTGTTGGGGTGCTGTTTTCGATTTCTTGGACAATCATCTGTGTAATGTTATTGCTCATAGTTTCAATCATTGCACAATTTGGGTTTGATCGGATAAATAGAACACAAGTTACACTCAATATAAATCGGTTCAACAGCTGCCTACTACGTCATCAGCAAATCAAACAGAGCACATGCATACCCACACACAGACGCAACGCTACATGAACTGTACGGGTATGCGTGTTGTGCTTTGCTTAGGGAATGACGGAAGAAGAAGAAAAATTTTTAGTAAAAAGAGTAATAATTTGAATGTTTTGATTGTGTATTGATTCGGCATAGCCAATGTTAGCTTCTTTGCTTGTAAAAACAGGATTTTGTGAGCTGAAACTGGAAAATGTGTAACTTACCAGAGTTGGAGACGAATTTTATGTCGGTTGATCGAGTGTCGATAAATGCTACTAACTGCAGAGAAATAAGGAAAGCTCTTTGTGTTTAAGGAGAGAGGCAATCGATGCTTTGGAGCGAGACAGATAAGTGCAGAAGATTGGCACTACAGATATGGTCGTTTGAATGATGGTAAGTGGCATGGAAAATGTGGATTTCTCTGAGAAGATGCCATGTGTGACTTGTATGAGAGGCAAGATTCATCCTCAACCTTTCCCGTCGGCGACTGAACATAGAGCTCAGCATCTCTTGGAATTGGTACTTACCGATGTATGTGGGCCTTTTAAGCAACGTTCTCTAGGCGGCTGTTGTAGTGACCGGATTTTTCCTTTCAAATATTTAACCGTCAAAATGAAGAGAATTTATTTTTTTAACCCTACTTCCTTACAGTATCATTTTTGACCCTTTTTTTTGTTTTTTTTTTAATTGTTTTTTTTTTTTTAATTGCTTGATTCAAATAATTTTTTTTTAGTTCGAGATGTCTTGTTTTTCGATCTTTTCGTAAATCTATTTTGGATATCTGGTTTTCCTGGACGTGAAAATTTGACCCCACATGAAAATCCAATCGGTTAGGTTACGAAAGACCCATGTCCCAAGATAAATGTTTACATAGAATGCTTTGATGTTTTATAACATGATAACATGTCTTCAAATAATTCGTTTTTTTTTTGTGTGCAGAAGCAGACAATCATTAATTTGGCTTAAAACAATGATGGAATTCAGATGTAAGACTGTTGCGAAAAAATAAGTCCACAGTAAAGACCATATGCTTGAATGAACTTGGACCTTACGATTCTTATAAAATTGAAGAAATAGGTTCTAATTGGGAGTTTATTGTTGTCTTCAATTTAGACTTGGAAGAGTCACAAATCGGGCACGAATGTAAGGATAATCCACACTTGGTCTCCAAAGATGAGAAAGTTTATTAGCATGCAGAACCGATCCCCAAACAACTCAGTTATAGGAATCTATCAATTCAAATCGATAGGTAAATAGACACAAATAAGTTGAAAACATTAGAGGATAATTGCGCTTGCAAAAAAAAAAGATGCCTCACGTAGAAAAAGCTATTGCTCTCGTCAAGAATACTCAAAATCAACTGCCATCAATTAGCCAAAAACGATCAGCAATGGAGCCTATTATGACAAACGCGAAAATAAGTGCTTGATGCGAATTATGTCCCTACAACGCAGACGGAAATAAGTATAGGAACTTTTGCTGTTCTTGTCAGAAGGCTTGTTGTTCTAATCATCACAAACGCCACAATTTGTGCACTCATTGTGAAGATGATAACTAAAACATAATAAAAACCCAACTAAAAACTTTGTGACCCTAACAAGGAACTAAGGGGGGTTTTTAAACAATGAAGTATGGTTAAAAACCACACCACAGCAAACTCGACGTCACACAGTGGGGCATTTTGGCATTTTACATTGCAAAAATCATTGCTTCTAAACCAGTAAAGCGATTTAATTTAAAAAGCATATGATAAGGAATACCTTAAGCTTCAAAATAAATGTTTGTCAAAAGTGCTGTGTGTTCGTGGTGCTGTAATATTCAAGGTCAAAGTCAGAAAATATTTCCAAGCATGTTTTTGCTTTTTAAATGGAGCGAAACCCGGTTTTTTTCAATCGCAAACGGAATTGTTCATTGTTTTAAGCGACTATGTAACATTTTTTATACCCTTGCAAAAAGGGTATATTAATTTTGGTCAGAAGTGTGCAACGCATAGAAGGAAGCATCTCTGACCATATAAAGTATATATATTCTTGATTAGCACGACGAGACGAGCCATGTCCGTCCGTCCGTCTGGATCGATGCGAACTCCTCCTAGACCGTTAGACCTACAGAGCATGTAGGCTTGTATATACTGCAGGTTTTGTATATCTCAGATTCAGCCGGATCGGACCACTATATCATATAGCTCCCATACAAACGGCAAAGTCACGAACAGGGACTTTTCTGAATATCTTCGCTATTTTCTGAGCTATTGTCGTGAAATGAGTTCATTATAGCTATAAACGACTGTGAAAAATTTGGTCAAGATCGGGTGACTATATCAGATAGCTCCCATAGGAACGATCGTTCGAAAACAGTGACTTTTGTCAATAACTTCGTTACTTTTGACGTGATTGCTTTCAAAATAAACATTTGATAGTTAAATATACCTGTTAATGACTGTGCCGAATTTGGCAAAGATCGGGTAACTATATCATATAGCTCCCATAGAAACGATCGGTGGAAAACAGTGACTTTCATCAAAAAGTTCATTATATCCTATGCTAAGATTGAAGGCCGTTCTTTCGCAGACATTAGACTTTTTGGATAAAACGTTTTTACACTTTGATGGCTATGGGTAAGGAAATAATTACAAAACAGTTGCAAGGGTATACAAACTTCGACGTGGTCGAAGTTAACCCCGGCCCTCTGGTTAATGTTTTAATTTGATTTTTATACCCTTGCAGAGGGTATTATAAAATTGGTCAGATGTTTGTAACGCACAGAAGGAGACGTTTCCGACCCCATAAAGTATATATATTCTTGATCAGCTTGAGAAGCTGAGTCGATATAGCCATGTCCGTCTGTCCGTCTGTCCGTCCGTCTGTGCGTATGCGTTTTACTCAGCCATCTTAAGAGATATCGGGTTGAAATTTTTTTGGAGACTCTTTATTACCTGTGTGAGATAAAGTATGAAAATCATCGGGATCGGACTACTATATCATATATTGTTTAATAATCATTAAATGTGTTTTGAATTCAGTAGTTTGAAGTATGCGTTTTACTCAGCCATCTTAAGAGATATCGGGTTGAAATTTTTTTTGGAGACTCTTTATTACCTGTGTGAGATAAAGTATGAAAATCATCGGGATCGGACTACTATATCATATATTGTTTAATAATCATTAAATGTGTTTTGAATTCAGTAGTTTGAAATATATTTGAGCATATTCATAATACGACAACTAATGCTGTTGATGTATGAAATTTCACTTTTCTTATCGAATTAAATATAATAAAGAACTGCAAGGGTATATAAACTTCGGCAAGGCCGAAGTTAACTTCCATAGCTCGTTTAACATAACATCTAATAAACTCAACATTTCGGGACGATAGTTGCTATTTTCCAAATCCTTTCGTGATCGCACGTGTCTCAGTGATGCAATAAGTGGGTCCGAAGAGGCTGCTAGCATGTTAAAAGGTCTTCATTTTGTCTAACAAGAGAAGTTTATAATGTATTAGTGTATCTGAACCTTTTGTAGTCCTTGTTTTTACATTCCTGTGCTTCTTCGGATAGCTCTCCAATTGGTAAACACTGATATTCTATTAAATCCTTTCCGTGAGCCAAAATCCTATGTACCGTTGGGGTAAGTTTTTTTTTGCAGATACAATTCGGTCAAAAGTTGAGCAGTGTTTGAAGTATATTCGGAAAATTTTTCACCATTTACCATTTCCTTGCAATTTATAACATTCAAGATAACAGCCAACCTTTTAATGATCTCTTGACTAACACCTGTTATAGATGAAAATTTTTTTTAAACCAAGTACGGATGAAATTTCATTTTATTATACCTATATTATTTCTTAATATTTTAATATTTAATTTAATCAAAAATAATATATACATACATAGAGTGTTTTCAAGCTTGATTCCAATCTATTCTGTAGCATGGTTGTTCTTAACCATATTTTCATACGTCGCGACGCGTCGCAAGGTTGAAAAAGACCGTTCGGCGCTTGCATTTGTGACACACATTGTACATAAAATTCTGAGCAAAGCGTGAATTGTAAGTTTGTGAGAGAAGTATGGAACCATAGCAGCGTTATTCGCTTCTTTTCTGATTTCATTCACAGCTCCACATTTTTCTGAAATGTTAACAGCACACGCATCAGCCCCAATCGAGATACAGTTTTCGAAATTCAAATTTAGTTTCTTCATTGTTTTTAAAACGATGCTGCCTAGAGAAACTCCGGTCATCTTCACCATTTTCATCATTATCTTCAGCGTCTTTAGTCCCTTCATAAACATAATTTCCCTCTTCTTTACAAAATACGCCAAAAGCGCCTATGAAATCCACGATGTCTTCTCTGACACGTGGTTTACCAGAAGAAAAATCCATGTACCGAAGTATGAGACTTATCTAGACAAAAAAGAAATTGATAACTATAAAATTACTAATTTGTTTCCAATGTCGCTGTTTCTGTGAACGTAAAGGATGGTTCATTTGTATTAATCAAAATTTGGGTTAAAATGACACGTTTGAATTAATTTGTATAAGAACAGCAAATGTGCAGTGTAAATGATTCGCAACGTTTCCGCTCACGATTTGGATTGACGATCACGATGATTTGAGCCGAAACTTTGCGTAAAATACATCATTTACACTCGATATGTGCTGTTTTTATACAAATCAATCAAAAATTTTTCAATGTTAACAAATTGCTTGTTTGGATATGACTAAATACCTCTTAATTGTACTATAACTCGATTTGTTGATAACATACTAAGTTCTTTTTAATTTAAATTGAAATATGGATAACAAATAGCTATTGACTACAAATGAAGACAGTTCTAACTATGAAAAATCCTTTTCTTCAGTGTACTAGACACGTCATTTAAAGTCAGCAATATATAAAAAATTAGTTACCTGCGCTTTTCCCGATAAATCGGAAGTTTCGTCGAATTCTATAGAGTAGAATTCAGCGTCAGCTACACGTCGTATGATTTTTTCTTGAATGTCAACTCTGCAGCAGTCGATAAGTTTATTTTGACTGGATTCTGATTCTGTTGAAACTTCACCATCATCTCTATGCCCACGAAATGCCATGTTTTGTCGTCCGAGGAAAATAACTGCTCTTACAATAGACAATAGAAATTTTCTATTTTCTTGGCTTTGAGACAGATGTTCTTCATTTATGATATTGTGGACGTCGAATTGTGGATTGTGGTAATTCTTCAGAAAATTTTTGGCTTGTGGTAAAGGAGTTGAGAATGGCTTTCCATATCTCCTAACTTGCCGGCTAGATTCTTGAAGTTAACCAACGGTTGTGTGACTAGTATACGTAAAGGTGTATTTTTTTGGTAACCTCCTAAATTGTTTGTTGTGAACCATGGACAGTATTTGCAATAGAGCCCCTTTTTGACCTCAGAAAAAACCAACCATTCGTTGTGATCAACTAAATGTTTATGTGATACATAATGCCTAATCTCTTTTCAGCAAACAGTTCTGCTGGAGAAAGGAAATATATAATTTGTAAAGTCCTATTTATTGTATAAAAATGAGATGGATTGGTCTAGATCACGAGTGTGTCTGGTCTGTCGCGTTGCCGGAAAAGAAGAAGGAAACTTTTCAGTGAGGCCTTAGGCCACATATCGATAATTTCCATAGGCTACTTAATGTAGTAATGTGGTAAATAAGAACCTTAAGTGGCTAGTGTCGCCTTTGTTTGGATATCAGAAGTGCAATCTCGATCAGGGGCAGCCCATAGCTTTAACTTGGAGGCTTCTAGGACCCCATCATAGGGTAGTTGGGTGATCTGGGAACCCTCTACATCCCGGATAACATATCGGTCATTCGGATGCTTTTTATGAACCACATACGGACCACGATACCGTCTGATAAGCTTTTTGTTTGTGCCTGCCGAAGTATCCACATTCTTAATAACCACGAAATCCCCCTCCTCAAAACTAACGGCAGGGGGGTGATGCTTCGCATAATACTCCGAACTATATTCTTGGGACTTGACAATGTTACGGAAGGCTACTCTCCGGACGTCTACCTCTGAGGTATCGACCTCCTCCGTTCTCTCACCCAACCGTTCGGTTAGTTCATCCACTAACACACCTCGTTGTTCAACCCCGAATAGGAGTACGGAAGCGGCAAATTTGGTTGTGGAGTGGACGGAGTTATTCAATGCAAACTCTATGTTCGGCAGTTGTTGAACCCAATCTGCGTGGTCCACGGTTTCCGTCAGTTTACCCAACATAGGGCCCAAAACACGGATAACCCGCTCGATTTGGCCGTTGGCCCGGGGTGAGGCAGTGGCATTTAGCACATGAATTATATTATTGGCCCTCAGAAATTCTCCAAATTCGGAGGAAGTAAAGCAGGTACCTCGATCGCTGATAATTCCGCGGGGTCTACTGTAATTTGCAAAATACTGATATTTTAACGTCTGACATACTTCACGTGAATTAGTAGTGGCAGCAGGGTACAGCTTCACAAATTTGGTGAAAGCGTCAATGACAACCAGAAGATACTTTTTCTTGGAGCGTATGGACGGAAGGGGACCCAGATGGTCAATATGAATGGTATCAAACAGAAGGGGCACTTTCGGAATACTATGTAGCGTGACACGGTTGTCCGAAGCGGACGCGGAGTAGTAGATACACTTGAGGCAATTTTTAATGTAATTGTTAACATAAAACTTCATACACGGAAACCAGTAATACTTCTTAATTTGTGTACAACATTTCTGCGTGGCCATGTGGCCAAGCTTTTCGTGCACTACTCGTATGACATGATTTATCATTTCGGAAGGGACATAAAGTTGGGGTACACTTGTCGAGGACAGGCGGTACACTACTCCGTCTCGCAGTCATCTCGGAGTTTGACAATATCAGGGTCCCGGTTCTGGGTTAACTGTTGTTGGAAGTCAAGGCTTACATCGTCAACGTATGCCGCAGTTTCTATTCTGCTTAGAGCATCAGCATGGGGCATACTAGCCCCCGAGCAGTGTACAATCGTGTAGTTGTAATTTTCTAACAGCAGGGCCCAGCCAGCAATTTTGGCGGAGTGTCCACCGTTTCTCAGTGTCAGCGCAAGGGAATTACAATCCGTGATGATTTTGAACGGGATGAACGTAAGGTACGTCTCAAAACGTTTTAAGGAATACACGATAGCTAACGTCTCTAGTTCATAACTGTTTAGTTTTGATTCGGCGGCGGAGGCTATTTTAGAGAAGTAGGACACTGGGTGTAATTTACCGTCGGTTTGTCTCTGGAGTAGCACTGCTCCGAAACCAATTGAACTAGCATCGCAGTGTAACTCTGTTTCAGACTTCGGGTTGTAAATAGATAACACGGGGGATTCGATCAGTTTCAACTTCAGTGTTCGGAAAGCTTCGAGGCATTCCTCGGAGAAGACATAAGGGATATTTTTCCTTAACAATCGGGACAGCGGATACGCAATCTTAGCGAAACCAGGTACAAATCGGCGGAGGTCTGAGAATAAGCCTAAGCAGCGCTCTAATTCCTTGCTATTCCTTGGGATGGGCAAATCCCGTATCGTTTGAACATGAGCTGGTTTAGGCGTGATACCGGCGGAATTGGCTAAGTAACCCAAGTACTCTAGTTCCCTATACGCAAAAAGGCATTTAGTCAGCTTCAGGCATATCCCGTTCACTTTTAACGTATACAGTATTTCCTTCAGAACCTCAAGGTGGGTTTCAAAGTCATGCGATGCGACTAGGATATCGTCCATATATATCACCAGTTGACCTCGGTTTATAAATTCCTTAAGGACAAACTACACGAATCTAGTGAACACGGAGGGGCCATTACAAAGTCCGAAGGGCATACGTACATATTCAAACTGACCATCAGGGGTTACAAAGGCAGTATATTTGATTGAGTCTGGGTGCATTTTCACATGGTGGAACCCGTTCTTCAAGTCCAAGACAGTGAAGAATGATTTACCACCCAGATGTTCGATGCAATCATCTAACAGAGGAATCGGAAAATGATCTCGAACTGTAATTTTGTTCAACGGCTGGTAATCTACACATTTCCTCATGGTGTTGTCCTTTTTACGAACAGGGACAATCGCGGCCGCGTAAGGAGAACTACTGTGGCGAATAATACCAGCTTTCAAGAGATCATCACAAATCTCACGCACCTCAATGCGTTCGTGGTGCGACAGACGGCGGGGGCGGCAGAAAATCGGAGTTTGGCTAGTCAGTTCTATTTTCATTTCATAGTTCATGGGCTTGATTAAATCTGGGTCAACCTGTACATACGCAGTGGAAATAATAGACTTTAAGTCTGCGGTTTGCTCTTCCCGTAACGTGGGCTCTATATCAAACTCTAACTCACTAACAGCAGGGAACTCAATGGCATTTATAGCCATAAGTGCATCATTCAGTGTTTCCGAAAGTACAGCAGAAGTTTCTAGAAGGGGAGAATCAGACAACAATTCGGCAGACACAATCTCATTCTTATCGTGCGGTAGTACCGCTATATTAGTACCTTAATATGTTAAAAGGCTTCAGAACAGCAGTGAGTTTCGTATTTCTACATTCAGTCGGTTTATTCATAAGTATCAACGATTCTTTTTCATATTTCAGTTCTTTCAGTTTACAGAGTCTAATATTAATTTTATACAGGAGATCTTTGCCTATAATCATCGGCAATTCGGTTGCTTTGTTCGTCAGGACTTCAAACGTATGTATTGTCTCTGTGCTGCGGAGGTGACCCTACACTGCACTTGACCTAATGACCGAAGTTGGCTATTTCCTAAACCACGGCAGTTCAATTTACTGGGGCTAAGACGGCAATTGGAGGGGCCTTCAGATTGACGGATAAAACCCTTCGGACTGCCCGAATCGAGAAGGGAAAACATATTTATAAATTTCCTATCTTGCACTTCATCACAAACAAAAGCAACACTCACCAGTTGTAAATGGTTTAGTCGATCTCCTACATCATCAGCGGCGGCAGCAGTAGTGGTGGTGGCAGTTCCTATCCGAGACGGGCAGTTTTTAAAGATGTGGCCCACTATGCCACACTTGAAACAGGAATTCGGCGGTCTGATCGGTTTCGGGCATTGGTTTTTGTAATGCCCCCATCCCGAGCAGTTGAAGCATCTGGTCTCACTTGTGGCAATGCCTGACGATTTGTTCCCAGACGACGCGGCAGTTGTTGCTGGCTGCACCTTCACGCTAGTGTTTTGCTTGGAGGCAGCCGCCTGCATACGGAGGCGCTCGTAGCGTTCCAGTAGGGGCTTCAGTTCAGCCACCGTGCGAGCTGAGTACAGCATGCCGACTCGAGTAGAGCTGTCCCGCAGTCCATCGATGATCAGGTCGACCAGCTCGTTCTCCGAAATCGGAGCATTCATGGCAATCTCCTGCATCTCGATTGCGAATCTCAGGCATCCTTCGCCTGCCCTGATGCGACGGCTACGCATAGCGTGGTACACCCCCTCGATACTACGCGAGCGTCCAAACTCTCGCAGGAGGATTGCCTTCAGTTCTCCGTAGCTGTGCACCGTGCGCAGCAGCACCGCCGCCGTCCCCTACAGCATGCGACGGCATGCAACCAAACGTAGGCGGTCATTTAACTGCAGAATTTCAAACGCGTCCTCCAGATCGTTCAGCCATTTCTTCACATCATATGCAGTGTCAGCTGAGAATCGATCCACCATGTTTTCGATGACACTCAAGTCACTGACCTGCTGCCTCGGTGCTCGGGATTCGTCCATCCTCGTTTGCAGCTTGAAGATCTGCTGCAGCTGTAGCAACTCATGTTGTTTCCGTAGCATCGTCAGTTGCTCGTCCAGGCTGGGGGAGGCGGAAGCAGCCGGTGTGATGGCGGCAGCGGAAAACGGCACGGATGGTACTAAGGCGGGCATCTCTTCCCATGGGTCAGTGTCAGTGACTGGTGCGGCAATTGAGGCAGCAGCCTGCAGAGGTGACATGTGAGCAGTGGACACCGCAGCAGTAGGCACAGCATAGACGGGTGCGGCAGCAGCGGGTACAGCAGCAACGGGTACTGCAGCGGCAGGCACAGCAGTAAGCATAGCGGGGGCGGATACAGCAGTGGGTACGGCGGCAGCGGGTGCAGCGGTGAGCACGGCTGCAGCAGCGGGCACAGCAGGGGCCAGTATGGCAGCGCCGGGCACAGCAGAGGTGGGTGCGGCAGCAGCGGGCCCAGCAGGGGTGAATATGCCAGCGGCGGGCACAGCTTAGGCGGGTGCGGCAGCAGCGGCGGCCCCAGTGTCAGCCGGTACTGCAGCGGCAGTCACAGCAGTGCATCAGCAGCGGTGGGCAGAGCGGGGGGCGCAGTAGACTCGGCAATGGAGTCAGTGGTAGCGGCGGGCGTGGAGGCGGCCACCCTCGATGTGGAGCGAATGGCCTGCCGTGTCCCGAAATATGTATCCTTTCGGGTAGTCATCCCACTTCTGACTTGTGAAGTCCTATTTATTTTATAAAAATGAGATGGATTGGTCTAGATCACAAAGATTTAATTTTCCGTTTCGCAGCGAGTGCGTCTGGTCTGTCGCGTTGCCGGAAAAGAAGAAGGAAGCTTTTCAGTGTGGCCTTAGGCCACATATCGATCATTTCCATAGGCTACTTAATACTAACCTTAAATACTTAAAATACTGACTTATTACTAACAATCGATATAAGTGTGAGCATTTAACAGAACTCGTAAATAACTGGAATCTTACAAATTCTTCGATGGTATCCAAGGGTTTTCCAAAAGTTCTCCTTTAACCCTATCGCCTATTTTCTTGCCGATAAAATGACCTATGTCGCTGGAGAATTCTGGCATAACCATAGAAGCTAAGTTATCATTTGCGTCTCTCATAAACGATGGACAAGCGCCTAGTGCCATCCGAGAAAAACGCATATGTTTATACTCACCATTTTCTAGATCGTTTCATGTGCCAAGAAGGGCATTCCATACATTGAACGCTTCAGCACTCAGTAGCGACAAACAATAGCTATACTATTGCATAAATCGATTGCAGAGTACTTACAATTAGTTTAAATATAAATTGAAATGAACTCAAAATGAAGTAAGTAAGTCGTCTCGCCGACTTAGGTATACCATACACCAGTAAAACAAATATTTCAAATTTGTAATAACAAATGCATTTTGCCTATTTCAAAAAAATTCTGTTCACATGCTTTTTACAAGCATATCTTAGTATCTCACTCACTCATGCATCTGAGCACCCTAGCGCCCCACCCGCCAACGGCCAACTCCGGCCTTATGGGAAAACGTTTATATGCATAACTTGGCTATTTTTTGTCCGATTTTGATTAAATTTGGTATTTTGCTGGGTATTAGTATCAAATTCAAGTGTGCCAAATTTGATTTCACAAGGTAAAAAATTACGGGAGATAATCGAGTTTTTCAAATTGCGGGGGCGGAAAGGGGCGTGGCAAAATCTTTATACATACAAAATGTGCGCATTTACTAAGCAAATATACGTACCAAATATGGTGTCTCTAGCTGCAATAGTTTTTGAGATAAACGTTTTTTTTGAATTGCGGGGGCGGAAAGGGGCGTGGCAAAATTTTGAAATAAACTCGATCACTCTACATACTACATGAGCCTACATACCAAATTTGGTGGCTCTATCTCTTATAGTCTCTGAGATCTAGGCGTTCATACGGACGGACAGACGGACGGACGGACGGACGGACGGACGGACGGACGGACAGACGGACGGACAGACGGACATGGCTATATCGACTCGGCTGTTGATACTGATCAAGAATATATATACTTTATGGGGTCGGAAAAGCTTCCTTCTGCCTGTACCTTTTAGCGTTTCCCATCTCCTTCAGCAATCCCATTTCAAAATCATTTAAGTTTTCACACTCGTGGAAAACTTTCAAAATTCTTTCATTCTTTAACAACATTTTTGAACAAATAAATAAAACTGTCTTGAATTATATTGACAAATACTATTCAGTCCTGAGGTGTTTCCACTTATGAAGTTAAAAATAAACTGTCGCAAACGAGAGGAATAAGTAGCTCTTTATGTTATATTTTTTGAATTAACTAGGTAGAACGAAAAATCGGTACTACCCTTTTTGTATTAATTAGGTAAACAATTTTGTTGGAGGAGACGTCATCGTTAACTTAGATTTGTATGTATTAAAATTTCTTATATTATTTGTTTAAGATTATCGGAATTTCTACCACTGTATTTACATTAACATGTTCTAAAAGCTTCTGTTACATAGCTCATGAAGAGCTTCTAACTTACGAAAACGAAATATAAAAATGACTTCTTACTGGAATTCGAAGAGGAGAAGACTTATTTTTTCCTACTCCACTCCACATGCTATTGAGCATTGGAGTTTTGTACCATCTGCAACTGGGCAGATCAAACAAACTTAATATTTACATCCAATTAGGTAAACGGAAATAAAAACGGCCAACCCACAAATAGGACAAACTTTTCATCAACTTAAATAACATTTACCTATTTGTAGAAAGGCATATGTATATGTAAACAGGTAGTATTTGCAAAACAGCATTACGCAATGTTATCATTTAAATTCAAAGAAGCTATAGGCCAATGCGCATGCAATCTTCTTCTTCCTTATACCTGCAGCGCATTTTTTAGGCGAGTTTGCCTTAGTTTTATGGCTTACACATCGGTGTCGCAGGTCTCCGCATATTGGGACCATATGCATCTGATAAGTAAATATTTCACCTACCTAGTGTATGTAGTCCGGTATTGATACTCGTTGATCCTTGTTAGTTGTATTCCACCAAAGTTAAAAAACGCCAATATTTAAAGTTTTTTTTAAACGCTTATAGTTCAATAACGATTTAAGTAATTATTAAATTTATGCAATATTCTATTAATAAAGAACATAATTTTCAGATAAAACCAAAAAATCCAAGATCGATTTTTGAAATTGCCCAATATTCAGTTTTAATGTTGCGATTTTTTTTTTAAATGATCATTTTTTTCCATTTACTAAAAATGTCTCAACTTTGTCTAGCACCCATGAATCTCAACCGATTTGAAAAATTTTTTGGATTCATAATCTCTGAAGTATTCCCTATCGATTGCATATATCATTTTTGCCAAACGCGATTACGAAAAAACTGATTTTTGCAACGCTCTCCGAGCAGAGGCCCAACGATTACAACGAAAAACTGTGAAGTAAGCCAAAGTCGAGAGTAATGTGTTAATCCTTTAAAATTTTTATCATAAAAAAACTATTTTTGCTATATATATATATATATAGGTATATATTACACTGTGCAACATCAAAAATCAAACCGAACGGGACCTTATTTTTCTGAAAGTACATGTATTGAATAGCAAAACCCTATTTGGGTTTTTCAAAGTTAGCTCGTTTTTTTTTTATAGCGAGTTGAAATTTTTAATTTTGGGGGTATTTTTTAGTTTGTCATATGAGCTAAATATGACTTATATATCGATTTCTTCTTCATGTATACGACCTAATTCATCTTCATTTATTCTAGAAATATTGTTAATGTTATGAATGTTATAAAACCCAAAATGACTTTTACAGCTACAGTTCTACAAAAAATTACAACTAAGCCCTTTTTATACCATACACCCATAGGGTGAAATGGTATATTAAAGTCGCCAAAATGTATGTAACAGGCAGAAGGAAGCTTTTCCGACCCCATAATATATATATTCTTGATCAGTATCAACAGCCGAGTCGATATAGCCATGTCCGTCCGTAAGAACGCCTAGATCTCAGAGACTATAAGAGATAAAGCCACCAAATTTGGTTTGTAGACTCATGTAGTATGTAGAGTGATCAAGTTTATTTCAAATTTTTGCCACGCCCCTTTCAGCCCCCCGCAATTCAAAAAAAAACGTTTATCTCAAAAACTATTGTAGCTGGAGACACCGTATATGGTATGTATATTTGCTTAGTAAATGCGCACATTTTGTATGTATAAAGATTTTGCCACGCCCCTTTCCGCCCCCGAAATTTGAAAAACTCGATTATTTTCCGTAATTGTTTACCTTGTGGAATCAAATTTGACACACTGAAATTTGATACTAATATCGAGCAAAATGCCAAATTTGATCAAAATCGATCAAAAAATAGCCAAGTTACGCATATAAACGTTTTTCCATAAGGCCGGAGTTGGCCGTTGGCGGGTGGTGGCGCTAAAGTGCTCACGTGCATGAGTGAGTGAGATACTAAGATATGCTTCTAAAGCATGTGAACAGAACTTTTTTAAAATAGGCAAATGCATTTGTTATTACAAATATGAAATATTTGTTTTGCTGGTGTATGGTATACCAAAGTCGGCGAGACGACTTACTTACTTCATTTAGAGTAGTTTTGGAAGTATTTTTAATTTATAACCATTTTTTGTGAGAATAATATCAAGATTAATTTAAAACAAAAAGTATAATTTGAAATATGGCAAATTAGAAACGAGTTCTTTTTGGTTGTGGTTCATTTCCTTTATCAAGATCGAATTAATCCGATTCGTCAGTCGAGAACTCCATTCCGTCGCGTTCATCTTCAAGCACTTCTTCATTTTGATTTTCATCTTCTTCGAATTGAAATATTTGCTTTGAGTGCATATTCACGAACAAGAAGGGCATTGGCCTAAGCATAAACCGCAAGAGCGCAGAGTGGGAGAGACTATAAGAGAGACGCATGCACTGGTCTAGCATGCATATGGCCTATGGAGCAATAAGCGTGAAAGAATACACCCACACCACTCGTACACTGTGCGTGTACAAGACGAGTACCGGTGGCCAATGCAGGTGCTCTCTGCTTGCGCTACGCATGCAAACCAAACGAAGTTTGGTCATGAGAAACCGAAGCCCGAACAAACATAGAGAGTAAAAGTGATGGCCAAGGAAGTCAACGAGACGGGTGCGGGGATGCATGGTGCCAAAACGAAATCAAGTGATGGCTATGCTTGTGAATCGGCGAGTAGGGGGGAAGAGAATAGCCGACGGCTTGTTGGAATATGAGGGGAATATACAAGCCGAAGAGGGAGGGATGGGCACTGGGGAAGCCCTCTATCTATCGGATAGATTATGCGCATTAGATTAGGATACAATTATGTCAATCATTATCGCTTAATAAGAATTATCATGTTAACTAATTTAAAACAATAGATTAGTTAAGTATAGAACATATATATGTATATGTAAGTGCCAGTATGGGTGAGAGGGCAAAACTCGTATGACGAGTTGATCAGGGGGAGCGACGGGCGACGGGCGACGGCAGCGTCGACGGAGGAGAGAAATCGTCAAAAATCAACGGGAGAAACTGGGCAGCCAATAGGAGAGCGCCGCAAATGAAAAAGAAATTCACGGATACCCACATAGCGACAGAGACGCTATGCTGGCAATGCAGAGGGACAAGGACAAGAGGCGGATGGGCGCGCAGCTATAAAGAAAGTGGACACATCTGCGTCCAGGATTTGCGGGACTTTCACCACGCATGGCAACAAGTGAATGCGTGGTTGAAAGCAATTCATTAGTCCATAGGAGCTGCCTATTTTTTTTTTTCTTGTTAAAAAATGAAAATCACAAAAATTATTATGGTCTAATAATGAATTATAAAAGAAAACCAAATCAATTAATTAATAATTGTTTTACAATCTATTCTCTCGTTGCAGACGACGGACGTGTTTTTTTTGCGCTTATCAAATTTTATTTGTTTTTCGTGATTAAAAACTTTTCTTTAACTTTTAAACTCATTATCGGTTTAATTAAAATTTAAACATTCGAATTGTATTTTCATTCCGTGATTTCTTTCAGTCGTTTTTGTGCTTTTTGTTTCAATATACATAAATTAAACTTACAACAATTACTTGCATTAGCGGTGTTGTTGTTTAGCTAATCTCTTTTGCTTTTGTGTCTTTAACGTTGTAACTAACAATCGCGCTCTTGCGTACAAATGTTTTTCTAAATTAAATTAAATTATTTTATAAAATGGTTGTCTGCTCAAAAAGTAATTGCATAGTTGCCACTAATGCGGTTGACTCCCACGATTATATTCTTTGTTATCTGTGTGACAATGCGGTTCACGTTAAGTGTGCAGGTTACACAGGCAGAATCAAGGAGTCTATTGCTAAAGGCGGTGGCTTAAAAGGGAGGTCGAGAATGAGATGCGCTCATTCATGAGGCGGACTAGAGATAGTTTTGACACTTTAAGGGCAGGTTTTAACAAACTCCGATTTCCGGAATTTATTGCGGTGCAGACTCGGTTTAGAAGCTTATCTCCGAAACGTAAAAGAACCAGTCCTTGAGGTGTTTCTTTATCTGTAGATCCGCCAGCGTCTCTTATCGTCCCCAACCAGCCTCATGCACCGTCCTCTCCCAATATACAGCAATTGATATCGTTTAGAGCCCAGTGGTGATTAGTAAGGAATTACCGGTATCACCTGGGAATGATCTCTTAAAAACGATGCCTATTGTAGTGTCCGATGTGTCCGGGCAATTACCCATTCCAATGGAAATTGCCGATAGTTCTAAAAGTATCGAGGGCCCCGTAAACAAGTTGACTGCTGCAGTGGGTGACTCTTCCAACGTTACTGCTACGGCTGACGCTTCGGGACCGCGGCCTCTCGTTGGCATACCACCAAAGAAACATATATTTGTTTCTAGACTAGACCCTGTTGTCACATCTGATGATGTAATAGCCTATATTCGGAAGAAAGTTTACGTCTCGAATATTGCGGTGGAGAAGTTTAAATTTTCTTATTCTCGGGACATTTCGTCCTTTAAAATTAGTGTTTCTGCTAATATCTTCGACACTATATGTCGAGAAGATTTTTGGCCGAAACATATAATAGTTAAGTTATACTGTAAAAAAGAAAAATCGGCAACCGATTCGCTTGCCAACAACAACAACTAATACCATACCTACCACATCAGCATCTGCTGGTGTGTCAAAAAACTAGCTTCATCCCTTAGCCTGGGTTACCAGAACGTTAGAGGACTGAAACCCAAACTTCCTAATCTTTATGTAGATAGCCTTTTGAGCATAACATTCTAGCTTTTACAGAGACGTGGCTAAAACCTGATATTGCTGATGTATCGGTGTTTTCCACAAACTTTTCCATATTCAGACGTGACCGGATTTCTCGCATAAGTGGTGGCGTTCTGATAGCTGTTGATGCTGCTTTATCATCTGAAATGATTCAATTTTCTAGTACCCAGGAGATTGAGTTTGTCGGTGTTAAAGTAAATTTTAAATCTTTTAATGCTTTCATTACTTGTTCCTATATTCCATCATTGTCAGACATGGTGGTATATTTAAATCATTTATAGGCAATTCAGTTTGTCTCCTCTTTAGTTTCCAGTCAAGACATGCTCATAGTTGTAGGTGATTTTAATTTACCTGCTTTAGCATGGTCACTAACAGATGAATCTACCATGTTGCTGCCCTCTTTGTGACATGACTTTATTGATGGCCTTCTAGGCTTATCTTTATCCCAAGTCAATCCTGTCTTAAATTCTAATGGAAAATCGTTAGATCTTATTATACCCTTGCAAAAAGGGTATATTAATTTTGGTCAGAAGTGTGCATAGAAGGAAGCATCTCCGACCATATAAAGTATATATATTCTTGATCAGCACGACGAGACGAGTTCAAATGGCCATGTCCGTCCGTCCGTCCGTCCGTCTGGATCAACGCGAACTCCTCCGAGACCGTAAGAGCTGAAATTTTGCACGTATGCTTGTATATACTGCAGGCGTTGTATATCTCGGATTCAGCCGGATCGGACCACTATATCATATAGCTCCCATACAAACGTCAAAGTCACGAACAGTGACTTTTCTCAATAACTTCGTTATTTTATCAGCAATTGTCATAAAAGTAGGTATTGGTCAGTTTTGTGTTCTTATTAATAATTGTGCCAAATTTAATCAAGATCAGGTGACTATATCATATAGCTCCCATACAAACGTCAAAGTCACGAACAGTGACTTTCTCAATAACTTCATTAATTTTATAGCTATAGCCAAATCAGCTTTTTTTCCCGTCAAATCAGGCTTTTTTGAAAGTCCAATTGCGGGAAAAATACCAAAACAGCGGGCAGCGGGAATTCTGGATTTTTTAAAAATATAAATTGCTTTTTTCCGCTCTTTTTCTACTGAACAATTTATCATTTTTGAGCGATTAATCGTAGTAAAATGTTATTCATCTAATTCAGTGGGAAAATAATGAGAACACTGCCAATTTTTGGGTTGAAGTGTTTGCCTATAAGGATTCTGGAGGATATAGCCGAGAAGTACCAAAACAGTTGCAAGGGTATACAAACTTCGACGTGGTCGAAGTTAACCCCGGCCCTCTGGTTTTTGTATTGGATTCATCTTATTGTGATGTCTCCTTCTGTGCGTTACAAACATCTGACCAATTTTATAATACCCTCTGCAAGGGTATAAAAATTGATCTACCCTCACTATCACCCTTACTTGGTTCAAATGAGTTACCTCTAACTAGGTTTTTTTTTTTTTTTAATTCATTTATTAACAAAAATAACATATAAGCCAACGAAATACAACAAACTGAAAGGAACATGAAAGGAACATGAATACACAAAAGATGCCCGCCCGGCGGTACGTCCCATTGGGAATTGCTTCGCCGGGCTCGTGGCAACTTCTATGCGGATCCGGCCCTCTCTCTCTCCAGTCTTCTTAGTTCTCGCATGACGACTCCGATGTATGAGCTCACCGCCGCCCAGTTGACCCCGCTTTCCAGCATGCTGGGTACCAGGCTGGCCTCCGATAAGGATTGTCCGATCGCTTGCTCGACCCGCTGTCTATCCACCCTAAAGCGGACGCAACTGAAAACGACGTGGCGGGCGTCCTCAATTGCTCCTTCAGGGCACGCAGGACACGTTGGAGAGTGGTCGTGGCCAAACCTATTTAGGTATTGGCGGAAGCAGCCATGTCCGCTCAGCACCTGCGTGAGGTAGTAGTTCACCTGCCCGTGCTTTCTACCGACCCAAGCCTCAATATTTGGGATGAGACGATGCGTCTATCTGCCATTTGTTGCAGCATCCCATCGGTCCTGCCATTTCCTCACTGCGAGCCTTCTAGCGTCAGCTTTGGCTACGTTCTTCGGAATGCCCCTGCTTATGGCCTCTGTAGTGACACGAACTTCGTCTGCCAGGATGTCGATGGGCACCATGCCAGCGACTACTAGGGCTGCATCCTCCGAAACAGTCCTAAAGGCGCTGCAGACTCTGAGAGCGCAGAGTCGATAAGTCGGACTGATGAGGCGGCGGTAGCTTTCGACCTCCATGGCCGGTGCCCAGATCTGGGCTGCGTACAATATTTGTGATTTTACCACACTCATCAGCAGCATTCTCCGCTCCTGTCTGGGCCCTCTCGTGTTGAGCATAATCCTGGCGAGTGCTCTCCCCGATTCCGCTGCCTTCCGCTGTACCGCCATTAGGTGTTCTCGGAAACACAATCTTGTGTCGAGCCACACTCCTAGGTAGCGAATTGCTCTAGCTGATTTCACCTCGGTGCCGTCGATTGTAACGGTGGCCGTTTCCACTAACTTCCGGCTGCTAATTAGTACCGCTTCTGTCTTGTGCGCCGCTAGTACTAGGCCCACCGAGCGCAGCCAGTTCGTGATGGATGCAATGGCTGTATTTGCCATTGACTCCACATCCTTCAGAAACTTGCCCACCACTACAACCGCAACATCGTCCGCGTAGCCGACTAACTGACACCTACTCGGCATGTCCAGTCGAAGGATGCCATCGTACATGATGTTCCACAGAAGCGGACCCAGAACCGAGCCCTGAGGCACTCCTGCGGACACCTGCCGTTGAACGGATCCTGACGACGCAGCGTACTCCAGCTTTCTCCCTGAAAAGAAGCTCCATATCACCTCGTACAGGTACGACGGAATCCCGAAGCTTCTGGCCGCATCAAGAATGCAGCCCCAATCCGCCATGTTGAAGGCATTCTTCACATCCAGGGTGATCACCAGGCAGTATTCCTTCGCACCTCCTTTCCAACGAGAGCCCTTAATAGCATCGGCCGCTGTGCTCACTACTCTGTTGACCGCGTCTATTGTGGACCTTGCCTTGCGAAATCCGTACTGGTTTGCGGACAGGCCGCCCCCTGCGTTGATCGCCTCGTTCAGTCTGGCACTGATGAGGCTTTCCAGCACCTTACCCACGGAGTCCACGAGGCAGATTGGGCGATATGATGACGCTACCTCTGCTGGTTTCCCAGGCTTGGGTAGCAGCACCAGCTTTTGCAGCTTCCACTGAGATGGGAATACTCCCTCCTTCAGGCACTGGTCAAAGGTTGCCGCGAATAATTCCGGGCGAGTTGCCATTGCCAGCCGAAGGGCACGGTTGGGGATGCAATCAGGGCCCGGGGCCTTGTTTTCTTTCAGCGACCTGGCGGCCGCAAGCACTTCATCGGTAGTGACTGGGACGTCGTAGCGGGAATCGACATGTTCAGCGCGCCTACAGTTTAGGGAATCCGCACGCTGGGGGAAGAGATCGCAGACAATTCGTTCCAATTCGCTGGCTTCAGTAGGAGAAGAGAATCTGTTGGCGTAGACTCGCTTGACGACGATCTTGTACGCCTTGCCCCAAGGGTCCCGATCGGCCGAGTCGCAGAGACTGAGGTACACTTGCCGCTTCGCTTCGTATATAGCCTTTTTCAACTCCTTCCTACATACGCTATAGGCTGCCCATAGTTGCGGCCATGTCTCTAATCCTCGCTTCCTTGGTCTCTGGTAACGCCGCCTAGAGGCTAGGCACCTTCTACGTATATCTCCGATAGAGCTTTTCCACCAGAAGACCGGTTGCTGACGTCCCTTGAAAGGTCTCCTTACCGCCATGCTCGCGTTGCACGATGCAGCCAGCATGCTGGATAGCTGGTCTGCCATTCGCTGAGCTGTGCTCTGGGTCCACTCGTGTGCCGCCAATGCATCGGCGAAGGCTCTTACGTCCAGAGTGTCGCTCTTGTATGCCCTGCTTTGGGGCGGCGCCACCCGACGGGGTTGGGTGACACCTAGCGAGAATATTATCGCCTCGTGATCGCTGCCCGTATAGATTTCGCCAACGCTCCATGATGAAGACCTGAATAGCCCACCGCTTACGAAGGTGAGGTCTATGACGGATCCGCCGTTTGCACTGCTGAATGTAAAACGAGACCCTCTGTTCAGAAGGGCTACGTCCAGTGATGCAAAGGCTTCCAGAAGCGAGCGTCCTCTCGCATTGGTAACGGCGCTCCCCAGTCAAGGGCCCATGCGTTGAAGTCCCCTGCAATAACGAGGGGATTGCGAGAGCGCGCATCGTTAACTATCTCGTCGAGCGCTTTGCAGAAGTTGTCATGGCTCACGCTGGGGGGGCAGGTAGCAGCTATAGACCCATTTTCCGTCTACCTGTGCGCGTACGAAGTGCTCTCCTGCCATAGGGTGTCGCAATTGGATCGGAGAGGCGCCGCATGCCCAAAGTGCAGCCTTACCGGTGGTGCTGGCCACCCAATTGCCAGTGGACTTTCTTCTGAAGGGCTCGCTTATGATCGTGAGCTCCGCTTTGACTTCATACATGTTCTGCGCAAGTAGGTTGTGTGCTGCCTCGCAGTGGTTAAGATTCAGCTGGAGGAATCTACTCATTTTGGTGGCCATTATCGATCGCCTTTGGTGGTACTCCCGTCGTTGATGGGCATCGCTGGCTACCCGGCCGCGTGGGCTCTATTGCTTATGCCGGCCGCCTCGCATAGACAGCAGTTAAGTGCGTTACTGCACTCCTTCGCCTTGTGATCCTTGCCTCCGCATCTCAGGCACCAGTTTGTCCTGTCCACCGGGTCCGAGCACCGAGCTGCTACATGGCCGAACGTCAGACACCTGTAACATCTGACTGCCGATGTGTTTTTGCGGATGCGGCACACAGAAAATCCTATCTTGAGGTTGCCAGCCTTCAAGATGATCTCGGCCACTGATGACGGAACGCATAAGACTGCCCTTTGACAGCCGTCGTGTGCCGGGCGCAGACTTTTTATATCCGAGTCTTCAATTCGCACGCTCAGTTGATCTGATAACGCGCGTACTATCTCGCCTCTCGTGGTCTCACCGTCCATATCCAGCACATCAATCCTGGTGAGATTTGACAATGCGCGCGCCTCAACCTGTCCGGCTAGGGCCACTCCTATATCCTCTCTCAGCTGGCCGACTATTTCGGCGCCAGACGGATTTAGCTCCAGAAGCAGGTCTCCCTTCGCAGTTCGTCTTACCGTGCGAACACTGTCGCCCACAGCAATAAGCCTCTCGTCCTGGCTCCTAGTAACCAGCTTCACCATCTCGCTGTACGAGACATTGCCTTTTCCTTGGACCAAAATAGCAGGTGGACGCTTCTTGGGTATCGCCTTTTTCGCTGTCTCAGTCTGTCTATTTTCTTTCTAAGCGCGTTCGTAATGGCACGCTTGCCTCCTTCCCTCTCTGGCTTGATTCTCTCGGCTATCTCCTCTAGTAGAACTCCCATTTCTGCCACCTCATGCTTGCCGCTCCTAACTTGTTGCAACCTGGATTTCTTTGGTTGTGCCTCACCGCCTGCTGGTGGACTCAGCGAGTCTTCACGCAGTCTCTTTGGCGTTTCGTGGTGCACACCAAATATCTCCTCTATTCCTGGCGGAAGCCCCACCCCGAAAGTAGCCTCTATCTCTAGCCGACTCGCTGGGCTGCCCTCGCAAACAGATTCAGACCATCTGACCGGCACTGTGGCAAGCGCCAATGACTGACGCCGCGCACTTGTTGGCCCCGCCATCGAGCCAGCCGATCTCAAGCCCTCCATTGCTTGCAACCAGGTATTTCCCCCTGGGACTCTATATGGAAGTTATGCCGCTCCCTGCTCGGCTCCACACACTTGGAAATTTCGGTCTGTGACGGACGAAAGTGCCAACCACTGGTTCCAATAAACCCAAATTAATTGTTAGAAATTTTCTGACA